>JAWNNJ010002377.1:0-145663 GCA_035045125.1 Hypselothyrea guttata
TAACCCTCAAATGCCCAAATCTAAACTTATGAGACAAATTGAACCAAACATTTTTTTCTAAGGTAAATGGTGGCTCCTGAGTTCAAAAATAAGCTCAAAAAGTTTGTGGGAGCTTTCGTTTACCTGTAAGGTGACAAAATATGGATGCGTGTCTCAAGACACTCTTGGGCATTCAAGCATATAAAATTTGTCTGGATGAAAATCTATATTTTGGAAACTATAAGAGCTAGAGACACTATTTTTGGTATGTAAGTTCTCCTATGCTATACGGTGTTGAAGATTTTTTAGATCTTTGATATTTCCCCCCTTTACCCTCCTTTACCCCCCTTTCCACTAGCTCCCACCTTGATCTCGCAAGCTTTAAGAGCCACATCAGGTACAATTTTAACGTCATAGACTTGAAATTTGGAATGTACGTAGCCTATGGCATTCTTCATTTATGCTGTGAATTGCATTATTATGCGATAAGAAACACCGAAGTTATTTAACATAGAATGTGCTCAACTGTGCGTGCAGCGTCTGCCGCTGTCGGTTGGGTTCGACTGTGGCGTTCCTCCCAACTGATCTGCTTCGTCTGTAATGATAATTAGCTTTAAACCTATGTCTACATTCAAGTTAAGGGTCAAATTCAAGATGTAGACATCATTAAGTGTGACTTTTAATACATTTTCAAATGTCAAAATTATCACATTCCTCGTAATTTTACAGAACAATTCATCGTCATATATAGCAAAATCAAACATATATAACTGTTGCTAAATAATTAATTCCGATAATTTGAAGCTTGTCTGAATTAGTTGTCATACATCGTCTTTTACGATTTGAATGTTGTTTCCCGATTCTTTTTATAACAAAAAAACACCATTTTGTATGGGAAAATTGTATGTAAAAGTTCGCAAAAAAAGTACACATAAATGCCCAAGCGTGCCTCAAGACACTCATAGGTTTTTCACTGCTGCACGGCACAATTTTTATATATTCGCAAAAATAAAACTGCAATTAGTTAGTAAACAAACCTACCTATATGGAAAAAAAGTATCAACTTAATCAAGCAAATTAAAGTCTGTTTAATTAAACCAAACAAATCGCACTCTGCAGCCACTACGTTTCATGTGCGCAAAAAACAATTTTGTGTATATGTCAAAATAAAAGTACCGTTAAAGCTCAAGTGAGCTTTAAGAGCTTTTGATCATATATTTGGCGTAATGTTAGCTTACCGTAAAAAATTGTAAATTTAAATTCCAATAAACAGATTTCTTTAAAATGACAATAATGCGATGAGTGTCTTGAGACACTCTTGGGTATTTGAGGGTTAACGAAAGATTGAGGCATTTAGCCAAAATTTTTACGACATTAAGTTGTCAACTCATTTGGCGCAATTAGTAGTCAACCTCACAGTCACCGCCAAAAGTATACGCAACAAATTTCGCTTTTCTTTGTTTTTCTGCACCCATTAAATATAAAAAGGGTATAATTACTTTGTGCAGAAGCAGACAGACTCTACAGAGTACTATATATTCTTCATCAGGAAAATGATTTGAGTCTATATGTCTGTATAAACGCGTCCATCTAAAAAAAAACTATAAGAGCTAGAGTAGCGAAATTCGGAATGTAGAAAGAAAAACTAAACAATAAGTAGATCAAATTTATTTAAAAACATGTTTAAAAGTGTTGTGCTGGGTATTCCACTGTCGATTGCTTCCGACTATTGCCTTTCCTCCTTTTTTTCTTCATGTTTGGACAAATCCTTTGATGGCAGCGCTAAGCGTCAATTCGAAGCTGCCATTTTGAACTTTGTTTCGATGTCAACAATACAAAATGAGCACGACAACAACAACTAATGAGCTGCCACTGACAATGGGCCTTTTCTTGTCTTGTCTTTGTCCAGTTCGTGCAGTTTCCTTAAGCCTCCGACAACAGCGGCCAACAACAGGGGCAATAATAGCAAAACATGCTCATTAAAATGAGCAAAGTCCTGGACACTGAGTTGCCAGTGATTTGCATAATAATACATAATGAATAATAAGTGAGTGAGCATTAAAATAGTACTAACTTGGCTAGTTGACCCTTATGCAAATTGGATGCTCTTGACATTTCTTATTTGCCATTTTTATTGTGGCAGCGATCTTGGCTCCAGACACTCTAGCCATTGGGCTAATTAAGTTGTGTATTTTGTTGACTTTCTCACATTGTAATTTGCTTAGTTTACATTTCAATTTGTGCCAAATTTTTCAAATAATTTTGTAATATTGTCGTAAGTTTAAATGGCATTTGCGCAAGTCTTGGCTGGTGTTAGCCGCAAGTTTGTGTAAGTAAAAGATATTCTCACTAATTTACAGTTGCTTCTATCAAGTTCCTACTTCTTAAACTTGCAGCTTGCCGGTGAGCTCCAACAAACAGAGGGAGCAGGAAATTCCCGTCGTTTATAAACGTCATTGGCATGCGAATCCCATAAAAACCGATTATCGGATCGTAATAGATCCAAAGTACAATAAGGTAAGTTGTGAATGAAAGCTGTATAACTCGTATATTCATGTATGCCTTACAGGGTCTTGGATTTACACACGAGGAGCGTCAGAGATTCAATGTTGTCGGCCTGCTGCCCTTCGCCTATCGCGATAAGGACGAGCAGCTTTTTGCTGTAGAGTGCAATTTCTATAGTCTCAAGACGGCCCTGGAACGTTATCTGTACTTGAGCGGTCTGCGCACGCGTCAAGAGAATCTGTTCTTCGAGTTTATCAACAAACATGTAGCGGAAGTCATGCCCATCATATACACGCCCACTGTGGGTATGGCCTGCCTGCACTACGGCAGGCTGTATCAGTATAACCGGGGTATGTTTATCAACAGGTTTGATAAGGGACACATCTACGATGTGCTCCGGAATTGGCCGGTCGAAGATATACGCGCAGTGTGCGTAACCGATGGAGGGCGAATTCTGGGCCTGGGTGATCTAGGGGCCAATGGCATGGGCATATCCGTTGGCAAACTGGCATTGTACACGGCCTTGGGAAAAGTTCCGCCGGAATATCTGCTGCCTGTGTGTCTGGATGTGGGCACCAACAACAAATCCCTGCTGGCCGATCCGCTCTACATAGGCGTGCGGCAGAAGCGTCTCCAGGGAGAGGAATACGATGCTCTGGTGGAGGAGTTCATGCAGGCCGTGGTCAGGCGCTGGGGTCGCAACACGCTCATACACTTTGAGGACTTTGCGACGGTGAACGCGTTCAAGTTCATCAAGAAGTACCAGTGCGATTACTGCTACTTCAATGACGATATCCAGGGCACGGCCGCCATAGGCCTCGCTGGCTTCCTGGGTATAGAGCGTATTACGAAGAAGCCTCTGCAGGAGCATAAGATTTTGTTTGTTGGTGCTGGCAGTGCATGCATGGGCATTGCGCAACTGGTGCTCAAGGAGCTGATGAAACGCAACTTAAGCGAAGAGCAGGCCGCCAAAAACGTATACATGACCGATATGAATGGGATTTTAACCAAGGATAGAGAGGATATTATGCCGGAGATGAAACCGTTTACCAAGTGCATGGAGCCTATCAAAGAACTGGATGCGATCGTCAAAGAAGTGAAGCCCACAATTATGCTTGGAGCAACAGGCAAAGGCGGACTTTTCACAAAGTCTATTCTACGTGCCATGACGGCAAATGCCGAACGTCCAGCGATTTTCGCCATGTCCAACCCTACCAAAAATTCCGAGTGTACTGCCGAGCAGGCATATACTCATACGGAGGTATGTTGGTAGATTCAAATTAGTTAATTTATTCGCTCAATCGTGCAATTGTTTCTAGGGTCGAGCTATCTTCTGTTCGGGCTCTCCATTTCCGCCGGTGGTCATGAACGGCAAGCGTTTGAATCCTGGCCAGGCCAACAACTCCTTTGCCTTTCCCGGCATTGCCCTGGCCGCGATGGTCGCCCGACCGTCCATGTTAGCCGACGAGGTCTACCTCCTGACAGCACGCACTGTTAGCGAGCACGTGACCAAGGACGATCCGAATACCGATCGAATATATCCATCCACAAAACAAGCCCCAGAAATTGCATTTAGCATAGCTAAGGTGCTGACTCAATATCTATTTGACAAATCTATGAGCACTTTGCAACCGGTGCCCACAGATATTAGTGAGTTTATAAAGGATTATCAGTACAATACATGCTATGTCAGCTCGTTGGCGCCAATTTGGCAATATCCGACCATTCCCAGTGTGCCATTGCCCAAGAAATGCAAACAGCCGAAACCCTAGTAGGTAAATGTTTGCTATTCAAAACTTAAACATAATGTTCCAATGTCAATAAATTCTCAGTAAAATCAAAATTCTGGTTATTGTTTATTACTTATAAATAACCTCATGGCTAGATGCGGTTTACCGATGCGATTGTAAGTAATGACAAGCATCGTCTAGGTTCTATTAAGCTAAACACCGTTCTTTAGGACCAATCGCAAGTTTCTGCTATACGTTGCGAAGCGGTATATGTCCGATGCCTACTCTGAAGTCATGCGACCTGGCTCTGCGATCTTCATGGAGTCCCACTTGAACAAGGTGAGTGTTGATCTATTGCAAGTCAATGCGAAAATGAAAGCAGGTTTCAACTCTCAGGGTCTCTCTTTTACTATGCATGAACGTATGTCATTGGGCATACACGGTTTGATGCCGTGTTCGTATCGCTCCATGGAGCAGCAGGTTCAGGTGGCATACGACAACATCAGGGCACGAACAGATCCCGTAGGACAATACACGTACCTCTTATCTCTGAGGTTGCAACACCAGCGCATCTTTTACCGCTTCATCAGCGAGTATACAGAGATGACCTTGCCCATTATGTACACGCCCACGGTGGGCAGTGCCGTCACTTTGTTCTCCTCGGTCTATCGCAGCGGCATGGGCATGTATGTGACCATTTTTGATCGAGGTCACATCCTGGATGTGTTGAAGAACTGGCGCTTCAGGGCAATTCGTGGCATTTGTGTGACGGACGGCGGACGAGTTCTGGGTCTGGGCGACATGGGCGCCAATGGCATGGGCATTGTGATGGGCAAGCTTTTCTTGTATACGGCTCTGGGCAGCGTGCCTCCTCAGCTGCTCCTGCCCATCACCTTGGACGTTGGCACGGATAACGAGCAGCTCTTGAATGATCCGCTGTACGTGGGAGCTCGGGTAAAGCGAGTGAGGGGAAAGGAGTATTATGATTTCGTCGAAGAGTTTCTGAATGCCGCTCAGCAGTGCTTTGGCGATGATATTTTCATACATTTTGAAGACTTCCAAACACCGGATGCGTTCCGATTTATTAACCAATATCAGCATAAAATGAGCTGTTTCAATGATGACATACAAGGCACAGCAGCCACAGGATTGGCCGGATTTTTATCTGCGGAACGTCTGCTCAAAAAGAAGTTTGAAGATAATATATTTATGATGGTTGGAGCTGGCAGTGCCGCCATGGGCATTACCCTATTGATAATGAAGGAGCTGCTGTCACGTGGCCTAAGTGAAGAGGAGGCTGCTGGCAAAATCTATATATTTGACCTAGGTGGTCTAGTTACAACATCCAGCAAATTGACTGATCAAACTTGCATATTTGCCAAGGACGTCGAACCGGTTAAGTCGCTTGAAGATTGCGTGGAAAACGTCAAGCCAAGCATATTGGTGGGCGCAACTGGCGCTCGAGGGATTTTCAACGAAAAGGTGCTGAAAACAATGGCCAAGAATAACGAGCGTCCGATAATATTTGCCCTCTCCAATCCCACATCCATGGCAGAGTGTACGGCAGAAGAAGCATTTCATCACACCGAGGTAGGTATTCTAGTTAAACTTCAAGCTATCTAAAGCTTCTACCTTCTTAGGGTCGAGCTCTATTCGCGTCGGGCTCGCCCTTTCCTCCTGTGGTTATCAACGGCAAACGCCATCTGACAAGTCAGGGAAACAATTGTCTGGTATTTCCCGGTATTGCATTGGGTGCGCTTTGCCTACGTGCACGTCATCTACCCGATGAAGTTTATCTGAAAGTTGCTCGGGTATTGGCAAATTACACACCAGAAGATGTTCTAGCGCAGGGTTTGCTCTATCCACCGATCAATCAGGTCAACAAACTGTCCTATCAAATAGCCAAAAGCGTGGGCCAATATCTAATCGACAACAGTAAGTGGTAATCATTTGGTATTTTGATTAATAACTAGCATTCTTAACTGCACAGAGCTTAATAATTTCCATCTTTATGGTCGGGATGTTGAAGAATGTTTGCAGAAATATTTGTATCGAATGGACTTTGGTGTCTCAATACCAGCGACCTGGAAATACCCAAAGGCTGCTAAAAATGCCAACTGATTTGCTTTCAGTTCAGTAATTTATTTTCCAGTCAAGTATTTAAAAAATATTTATTCCTCTTAACTCATAATATACATATATTTAACAGTTTTATTTATTGGCTATAGTATATTATTTATTATTTATTAGTTATTATTTATTATAATTTATTTTTAGTTATTATTTGTTATTTATTATATATTATTTATTTATTTATTTATTGATATGATTATTTAAAATATTTACACAGTTTTTCAATGTCATGCTTCGATTTCTTTTTTTCTTTTCCCCATCGTATGTCCATAGAGGCGACAAAGAACGACCCAAATAACGGCAGGAAAATGCTGAGCATTTTAACGTCATTATTGTCTGTCAGCGCGACATTGACATATGTATGTGTGCATACCCTATCAGCAAGTGTGTGTGTGTGTGTGTGTGTACGATGGCTGTTTTGCATATAAAATAAGACGAAATGTGTGCTCACCAAAAATGTCAATCAATTTTTTAAACGTCCTGTGAACATACGCATACATATATACAAGCATATGTATGTATGTTTGCTTTGCAAGTCCCTACATGCATGCATTAAAAAGCAATTGGTGTTAAAGGAGCAGTCACGTTGTCTGCCTGTCTATCAGCCTGCCAAGCGTTGCCCAATCGCGCCAACTGGTGTGAAAGGACACACACAGAGACACAACAAACACACACACACACACACACAATACCCCTTCATATACATACACACAAAGCAGAAGCAGAAGCAGAAGCAAAGGCCGACTGCAAAAAAGGGAAAACGCAAAGAAAATGTAAAATCATTTTCTTCAACTGACAGCTGTCAAAATATTTGCTCTCTGTCAACGTGCTGTTCTTCTGCTTCTTCGATTTTTCATTCAACTGTGCGTCTGTGTGTACAAAGTGTGTGTGTGTGTGTGTGTGTGTGTAAAGTGTCTCTGCAAATTTCATTTTAATATTCATTACTTCACACTATAATGCTGAGGGTTATCATTGACCAGCGCCAACTGCTGCCATTTTTTGCCATTTTGCTCATTTTCCATTTCACTTTCGACCTTTTTTTTGTATAAAGCGTGTTCATTTAAGCTTGTAGTTGATCCTCAGCGCAGAGGAAACAAAAAATGCAAATCTTGTGCTCGCATTACAGAGAGAGACGACCCTACAAGTGGTTATGTCCTCTCATCAGTTCCGCTCGCTTCAGTTGCCATGGCTTATAGAATTTAATTGCCTATAAAAAAGCTGGCAAATGTTGTGGCTTGTGGCATGTGGCAGCAGCTGAGTCGTAAATTTAGCTGGAACAGCAGCTGCCGCCATCGATAAGCACTCGAATCTAAATATCAGTGTCAGTAGCAGAGTTCAAGCATAAATTTCAAGGCAGATAAAACACGCAGCGTGTAGTAGCATGTAGGTCGAGTGCAACACAATATCAACAGCTTTGGCATCAAACGACAGAACGAAAAGGACTTAATACATCAAAGTGATTGCTGTGCTTTCCATATCAAATATATTTAAATAAAATTCAATTGCCCAATTTCAAGTTAACTAAAAAAATAAAGACTAAATATATTTTCAAACCTAATAAATATTACCCAAAATTACATTAAATAAAGTTGATAATTAAATATGATTTAAGAATGCGATTAAATGAAAAAAGCTCTAAATTATATGCAACTTAAATGTTTTAAATAAATTAACATTAGAAAACCGAGTTATAGTTTAGTTTTATCCACTAATATGTTTTATTAAAATATATTATCGACAGACTATGTTTCTGAGAAAAATCCATATTAATCACTTACAGTAATTAATTATTTATTTCTTTGCAAGATTCATTCACCAAAAACCCATCGAATAGTTTGTCTGTTCAATACACAAATGTGCAATTAGTTGCTAAAGCTGCACGTTGCGCATACGTCTAGTTGTGCTAGTCAAAAAGCCTTTTATCACAGCCGCAATTTGGATCAACTGGCCCCAATGTGAACTTGACTGTGTACAGTCGATAAGTAGCCTCAATAAACACAAAAGCCTAAGCAGGACCAGAGCATGGCTACTTCATCTTTTTGAAGATTTTCATTTATCTGCCGGCAAAGCGTTTGCCACAGAGATAAGGCCAGCACACACAGACAGCCACAGAGCTCCGAGCAGAACAGAGAAAGAGAGAGAGCGAGGAGGACAAAGAGAGAGAGTCGGGGAAAAGTACAAAAAATATAATGCCGCACTTAAATCCATTTAAGCGAATTTTTCAAGCATTAAATTTGCGTTTACGTTACGTATACTTAACTTCCAACGGCAACGGCAACGGCAGAGCAAGAGGCAGAGGCAAAAACTGAAACAGAGGCTCTGCCTCAACTGCTCCCACTGTTCCCACTGCTGTTCCCACTCTATTCTCCCCTCAGTGAAGCTGTAACAGCAGCTGGCAGCTGGCAAACTGGCGTCAGGTAAAAATTGCCAGTGTGCTAAGAAAAATTCTTGGTTATTTTTCTTTTTGGGCATTTGCTTTCAGCTTTAGCTTCGCCTTGAAAACGTATTTGCATCATTTGTTTTAGCCATCGGAGGCACTTCGCTCGCACCTTGTCCCAATGCATTTGGTTTAGTTCAAATCGCTTTTCAGAGACTGTACTTTCAAAAAGCACAAAATGGTCTATTAAGTTAGTGCAGTTGAGAAATGTGTGTAACATCCAGAAGGAGAAGTTGTAGACCTCACAAAGTAGAAAGTGTGATTTGGCATGTAACTAAATCAAGTCATTCTGCATCGCTGTACATTTCATTACGAGCGGATTAAAAACATCAAAGATATGCAACAGACAATTGGTTCGACTTGGTAAATGAATAAGTATTTTATATTTGACTTATGCATACTCAACTCTGTATTGTGCATCATTAAAACAAGAAGTACAAGGGCTCCTACTGTCAGTTACGTTCGACTGTAGCCTTCTGTCTGACTGATCTACCCAAGACTTACTGGTGTATGTGAGTTTTTGTGTAGCAGAAGAAGACGCACTCATGCGTCGCATATTCTGGCCAACAATTCCGTTCATTGTTGTATTTTGTGGCCATGTAAATGACTCCCAGCCACCCAGTGGCTTGCTGTTTTCCTTCGCTTTCGTTTTTCTTCGTTTTTTTCACAGTGGAAAATATTCTTATCTGCGTTTTGCATGCCGCACATTGTGCTCTGTTGTGCTGTGCTTGGGGTTTGTTTTCATCTTGACGCACTGAGTCAGCACTTGATTTTTATTTGATTTTGCTACACTTGCTGGCTTCGTCTGCCTTTCTCTCTCAAGAGTTCCTCATTTTTTATGGCGTTAATTTAACAATGATTGGACGCCAACAACTTGCAACAGTCCGCCAAAGTTAATGGCATAGAATGACAGGGCCTGCCACTGTGGCCAACTCCAGTTTATTAAGACAAATGCCAGACAGCAAAAACCAATTACTCTATGAAAAAATGTTGCAAGTAGCAGCCAGTTCATATTCTATTCCTTCTCTCAGTCAATCTCGCCACTCTCTCTGCGCTCTGCCAACATCAGGTGTTGACACATTTCAGCTTCTAGTCTCTGTGTTTTCATCAGAATCCAACTGGGGTTTTCTTTACAGTCCAAGAGCATTTCCAGCTTGTCAGTTGATAGCACAGTCTCTCTGGCTGCTCGGGCTAATCAAAATTAATTTTTAACGGAATTCTTTTTAACCTTCATTTGCTTTCAAATTTTTTGCTGTTATACTATTTCTAGCTGGATTTGCTAGGCAATTACATCTAAATTAATTGGGTAAATTTGTTTATTAATGGCAGCCAATTATCCGATATTATTACGCGAATTTTCTTTTCAAAAATTCGTAGTAAAATTTATCAAGTTGAAAGCTGTTGAATATACAATATTTAACGCAATTTGCATGTTGTAGAATATGTGTATATTATTTAAATTTTGTTAATATGTTCGTATTTATTTATAAATTTAACAAGTATTTAATTTTTATTATATATTTGCCAATAAAAAAACTAAACTAATTGCAAACAAATTGACACAATTCAACGCAGTGTAAGTGGTTGTAAGGCAAAGCTCTTGCCGCGTGGCACGTATTCCGGCTTTAATTTGGGGCATGTTGCAGGCCCACACATGTGTATGTGTGTGTGTGCGTTGCATTTAAGGTGCATTAGCCGGCATGTTGCTTTAAGCTTTGCCATTGCCTGGCCATGCATCAAGCTTATCTGGTCCGGCAGCAGAAATTGTCGCACAAATCTCTGCACCATTTAGCAAAGTCAGTTTAGGTCCATTCGCTCTATCGCTGCGCACAAATATAAATACACATATATATGTATATATATCTCACTCTGAATGAGTGTGTGTGTGTGTGTGTGTGAGAGTGTATGCCCGATATTTAACAGCTTCCAGTTGAGCGCACAGGTGCCATATGCAAAGTGTGAGCCAACTGCCTGTTGGCTTAAATTTAGCTTTGCCATTGGCAAGTTTGCTCAACGCTTTGTTCGAGTACATCAACTTTGCCGCAATATAAATGAATGTAACTGTGTGAGTGTGTGTGTGTGTGTGTTTTGTGTGTGTGTGAGAGAGTCTAACTGTAACTGTTTGCATGTCTCTCATTCTCTAGCCTTCACTCTGTGCAAAAACAACAAGCTTTGGCTACAAATAGCTGGCGCACTGTAAAAATCCAGTCAGCTGAACAGCAAGTGGGCAGAGCGAGGTGTAGGGCAGGTGGTGGAGGAGGGGGCAAAGGGAGGCGGCTTGAGTAGAAGAACAAGTAGTAAGCACCTGGCATTTGTGTTGAGCACGTTCGTACCTTATGTGGGATTTAGTTTTAGACTTCATTTTACTGCTATGCTGCGCTTTTGGTTTCATTTTGCTGCTCTGCTTCTTTATGCCGTTTTATGATGGCCGCAAAACAGTGCCGTAAAAAGCAGCGACACACAGAGCTGCAGAGAGGCGAGAGGAGAGATGGAGAAAGAGCGCAAAAGATACATAGTAAAAATAAAGCCATAGACAAGCTGTCTGCCTGGCAGTACTTGAAGGCAAGACACACACAGAGAGCTAGAGAGACATAGACAGACAGACACACTTACACATATGAAGATATAGTTCACATAATGCACAACAGGCGGAGACGAAAGAGAAAGAGAAGCAGAGTCGTGAGACAGAAGACAATGCTGTAATCTAAAAAACACAAACTCGCAATTGTACTCGGCGTGTGTTTGTACTTGGGCACTCGACACGAAATGGCGTGGGAATATATTACAAGTTGGCTCTGCCGCCATTAACAGAACTATGTCAGTGTCCTGCAGCCCGAGGCCGGAGTCATGGCTAACTTAAAGCAAAGCTAAATATTTAAACAGCCAGGCACACCAGGCGGCTTGAGCTCATTTCGCTTGCATTGCAGCTACTGTACGGGCCAAAATAAAGCGAACCACCCAATTAGGCTGGGCACGCCAGCTAGCTATAGCTAAAATAAGCTAGAAACGGAATTCGGAAAGCTACAGTCGGATGCAACCTAGAGCAGAATGCCCTGCAGTCTACTTTTTCAATATCATGTAAAGTGCTGCTGCAGTGATTCTTAATATTATTACTTTATCTCCATTTTGAAAAGAGCCTGATCCAAAGAGCGATCATGACAAAAACTTGAAATATTATTTCTAAAATAACTTTTGTGTTTATCAACCTATTTTGTTGAGATTTTTATTATATATTAATATGCTAGAGGAGAACATATACTCCAAATGACAACGTTATACGTTTAAAATTGTATAGGTTAAGCGGTTTTTATTGTTTTGTGGGCAGAAGGAGGCGTGTCACTGAATATTAGAAATAAACTTGAACGGCATCTGTTATACACCTACCGACAATCCAAATTTTACTTCAATTACTTATATTAAAGCTGAGATCGTCGGGTTCATAGAGATAATGTTATATCGACTCAGCTACTTCCCTCATGACGAATACGTCTTTCCAGGCCTGCCACGCCTACTTCTGCTTGTTAGATACATTCGCAGAAAGCTATTATACCCTTGTTAACCCATTTTATGGGTGCAGGGTTTAACAAGCAGCAGAAGCTGAGGGCAAACGTGTGCAACTTTAAGCAGTTCAATTGCAGTTTGGCAAAACTACATAATTCAGCAGAAAATGTTATAGCTTCATCTTGTGTGTGTTTGTGTGTGTTTGTGTGTGTGAGCAAAAGGAAACATTAGCAAGTCTAGACACCTACGTCATGCGTCATGGCAGCCCAAAAACGTGAGCAGGAAGTGCACTGTTGCAAAAAGAAAGCCAAAAAAGGAACTGAAAAGAAATTGAGACGTCAAGCAGACGAGAACGTGGTCTGACAGACAGACAGAGAGCAGAGAGACTGAGAGACTGAGAAACTGAGAGACTGAGACTCAAGTCTCAGCGGCAAGTCTCAAAGCCAAAGGCAACAGTCAAATGCCAAATGGCAAATGCAACTCTCTCAATTCGCAGCCGAGGATTGGCAAGAGGAGGCAGAAAGCCGGAACAGCAGCAACCTTTGGCTTGTTTAATATGCTGAAAAATACGCGTTGCAGCTTCCTTGTCATCTTCTTCCTACTTTCTTGTGGCCCATTTCCCTGGCATGTTCGCCTGGTTCTGTGTGCTTGCACTTTGACACATGTAAGTAAAATGTCTACCCTCACACACACTAGCATCAGCTTTACTGCAAATGGCATCGATTTTAATACACATACTCGTATGCAAAATAAAACACACAAAGCATTTTCTTGTTTAATTACAGCGCATAATTGGAATTCAATATCATGTGCCCATCAGCAGAATTTCAACTAAAACCGTCCAACCAATATGGAGCATAACATTCATGCATACGCCAAGGCTTGATAAACATTTTCCAATTACCGATTTTTTGCATATTTCAGAAACGCGAGCATAAATATTTATACCGAAAATTTATGAAAACTAAACGTGTGCATAGATGCAGCACAAAAGATATTTTTACTATGCTGCACGGCAAAAAGGGTAAACGAGCTAACATACACCTAGACATGAGTATACATATGTATATGTATTTGGTCTGACATATTTACATAACATGCACTGAGAGAAAAGAAGGCTGAGGGAAATGTGTATTATATGAAGTGGCTTTGTATGTGACGTGTCTCGACTGATGCTTTAACTCGAACTAAAATGTTTACTAACTTTTTTCTATTACTCTCTGGATTAATTTTCGAAGACTCATACCATCTGCATTACTAGTAATGCAGAGGGTCATGCTGCTCTAGATTTACTAGAGTACGTTTGAAGTACATTCTCTCTTACTTTCTGCATTACTTTTTGAAGACTCATACCATCTGCATTACTAGCAATGCATAGGGTTATGCTGCTTTACATGGACTAGAGTACGTTAGAAACGCTACATTACTCGCTGGATTACTGGTAATAGCAAATGTAATCAAGAGTCCATTTTGCATTACATTTCCGTTCGTTGTAATGCGGAAAATCATGCGTCAATGTTGCTCCTATGAATTCCACTAGGTTGTTAGTGTGTTTTTGTGGTTTGTTTGAGTGTGCATTTTGTTTATCTCAGTGTAAATAGTTGTAGTGTTCACGTACTGCCTAGATTTAGCAGTGCTTTCAGCTTGCAGCTAAAGCAAATACAGAATAACACGTTGCCCATGCACAGCAGCAGCAGCAACAACTGAGCCAACGTTGCATATTTTTAGGTGATTTGAATTTTTAAGAGCGCAGTAAATTTTTTTATATCCCTGAGGTTATGTGTCACTGCAGCATGATAGTTTTCTCTCCTCCTCTCTCTCCCTCACTCTCTCTCTCTCTGTCTCGCTTTCTGCCTGTTTTTGATGCTCTTCCCCATGCTCGTTTCTCATTTACTCTGCTGACTTTCAACTATCAAACGGCGCAAGTCATGCCGCAGAGGGACTTTGATTGCAGCTGCTGTTGCAGCTGTGTTTTAGCCCTAAACCATATACGGCTTACGCTTGCTTAGCCTGGCAAATGACATTGCAATGGCTGACATTGCCACACTTTCACTCGGCGGGTCCTTGGACACGCCTACTTATGCAGGGCCTGCGGCATAACTGGTTGCTGTTGCCACTTGCTGAGCTGCTGACTGAATGAGCAACCGCTGACATTGACAGCAGCAGCGCAGAGCAGCAAAGGAGCAGCGGTTGACCCCATTTTGTGTCGCCAGGTGGCAACGCCTGCACAATCAGCCGTGTGCAGTTCGTGCGCTGTCTGCGTTCACGCCTATGCGAAATGGCTTTTTAATTGTTGCAACGGCCCTCGCAGTTTGCGCTGATTTCCCCAAGCACACAGCGAGTGGGGAGAAGGGTGAGGCAAGGAACGGGAGAGACGGGAGAGAAGAGAGAGAGAGAGTCAGAGAAGAGAGAGGTGGGACAGCAGATATAGTAGACTGCCGCAATTGCCAGCAATTTGTTTTGTGGCGCTAAACAAGTTAAACCCCTCCCGCTGCCCCTTCTCTGCTTGCCCCTCGCTTCCACCAGCCCGCCTTTGCTCCCCCTACGCCCTCGCCCGGCTGCGTTACAAGCGCTAATTAATCTTAGCCGTCAGCCTGGCCAGGTGATATGAAGTGCACGCCCTGGAGAGCCGCCCGAGGGCGCGGGGTACTGCCCCCGCAAGGGGTAGAGCTGACTGCGTAGCTACGGCGTATTGTGGCAGCTTATTTCCGTCATTAATTAAATTACGCAAAAATGTT
The DNA here is from genome assembly GCA_035045125.1 of Hypselothyrea guttata. Lineage (NCBI taxonomy): Eukaryota > Metazoa > Arthropoda > Insecta > Diptera > Drosophilidae > Hypselothyrea > Hypselothyrea guttata. Next base: position 15,024 of record JAWNNJ010002377.1, read on the forward strand.
CAAAAGCACATAAATCAGGCGGCGTCATTCGGGACTCCAGACTGCCTGCCACTAAAAACTGTTCGCCACGTCCAAGCTGTTTGCTTTTACATTCGTTGCTGTTGTTTTTTTTTTTAGTGCCCTTCCGGGACGACTATAAATATTTATGCAGCCCTGGCTGTTGGGGGGCCCGACGCTCCCTTGATTACCGTCTCAGATAAACTCATTTAAATGTTAATGCAACGGGGCCAGGACTACGCATTGCATGCATTTTGTTTCCCTCTGCCGCTCACTTGCTGCTGTATCTACAAATATATCTAAAACTATAACTATATCTATCTATAACTCGAGCTATGACCAAAGTTTGGACTGTCTTATGGTTTGATAAGTGCAACAATGTGTTGAACCCTCGTGGCCTGCATGTTAATTAAGTGGAAAAATATTTGAGCTCAATTTTTTGTCAGAGGGTGGCTCGGGCCAACAGCACAGGGTGGCTCAACCCACTCCCACCACTCTCAGTGCCTGCTGCCGTGTCGGCATAATGTAAAATCATAAATAATTCAATCAGTCACAATGCCAAGTTGCATGAAAGCACAATAATTGCACCGACAGATGTCTACAGAAGTCATCAAATGTACTACGAGGGAAAAAAGAAACCCTAAATAATAACTTTGTTCTATATTAAATTGAAGTTCCAGCTGGCAATTATTGCTGCTTAAAGTTATCAAATGTTGAAAAGTCTTTTTAAATTGCTTTTCAGCCAGCAAAAACAATTTGCTTTTCAAATTGTTTTTCAAATACTTTTAAACACTTCTGCGTGTGCTGTTGGAATTTTTGGGGAGTTTTTTTTTCCTACATTTTTATGAGGCTGATAATCTTGGCTTTAAATATTAACTCGGGGTGGAAACAGCTAAGCAGCATAATAAATATTCAATTAGGCTTAGACGCAGTTCTTAAGACGTTCGGCAAGCAAAAATTATGGGCTAGAATATTTTATGAATTAAGTGAATCGCAATTGTTATTCTGTTTAAAATTTAATGTATCGAGAAGTTTAACTATAGCTGTACATGTTGGTATTTAAGCTATGAATATTAAAGGAGAAATGCATACATTTGAGACCAATTAATATTTTTAGCGTATTTTTTTGTATTAATTAAAAACTGCAGCTTCTTCAGCGATTTCTACTGCTTTTTAAAAGGTATGCATTTCACCCAGCGCTCTTCTACGATACTACAAATCCTGCTCAAGCTTTAAGTTCTTTAAAAGTTTTACATTTTTTTGCAACTCAATTAACTGTGCTTTTTCTCTATAATAGCTGAACATTCTTGCTGCTCATTTTCCAGTCCAATGGTTTTCCCCACACGAAGTTTATTTCGTAGTACTTCTGGTTATTTGTTTATGCCACATTTGCGCTTCATAATAACCCACATTTGCAAAATATTTCGTGAGTAAACTGTCAGCCATTAAGCTGTTAATGTTGCAATTATGCGGCTGAAATTATGTTTTTCTTTTGCAAAATGATGGGCTGAGAAAAATGGCCATAAATTTGGCGCATTATTAAAGTTGGCAAACTGAAACTGTGCGCTGCATAATGTGAGTCAGCCTCGCAGATACTATATAAACTATATATGAACAACTCTCTCTCTCCTCTATCCTCTCTCCGCTGTCTATAAAGTAACTCAACTGTGGCAGGTAAGACATTGTCTATGTGTGTCTGTGGCAAACAAGCTGGCAACATAAACACAAAGAGCACAAATTGTAGCAGCACTGGCAATTTTAATTACCCACATTGTAGCAGCAATGCTTGAATGTAAATAAAGTTACAAGTTTTGCGCGCAAGGATAACAGACTCTTGCTTTTTGATGAAGCACAGCTCAGTCTCATCTAATTAGCACTGAAACGAGCTATAAGTTATGGGGCTTTTGTCGCAATGGCTGCTTATACACGCACTCTGTGCTATTAACTAACTGTAAACCTGGTAATTGCATTTTGTTAGCCTATTTACTTTGGCCCAAGCTTGCATGTTGCCTGATTTATTTCATCAAAAAAAAAAAAAGGGAACTATAAAAACGTAAACAAAACTCACAGAACTCGCAGTGAAAAGAAAATAATCATAATAAAACAGGGTATAAAAACGCAAGGTGTGCCAAGTCGCAATGATATGCCTTGGGCGTCTTTTATTTATAATAATATTAGTGGCATTTTTATATTATGTGTGGCTAAAGTTGACCCCACTGTGCGGCCATAAATCATGCGGCTTGTTTGCTCGCTAAGCGCCAAACTGTGGAGACGGGGAATTGTCTTCACTCCACGCCTCTGCCTCTCAAGCATTTTCTGCTGTCTCTTCGTTTACTCATTAGATTTGTTCGCCTCTCGTCGTTTTGTCGCCTCTATAATGCCAACAAAACACAGCACATAATAATATGCTTATTTCAGGAACACCTTTTGTGAGAAAAGATGGCGTTGTCGCTCTCGCTGTCGCTGTCTCTCCTCCCTGCCTTTCTCCCTGCTTTCTCTATTTCTCTGCATTGTCAGCAAATTCTGTGGCTCAGAAAAACCAACAACAGCAGCAACAATGCCGCTGGCGCTATCGTGCAAGGCTACAATGGGGAAAAATACCAGATTTTTTTAACACCAATAAGTTGTATTCGATAAGCAAGCCCGCAAGCTCAACTATGAGTTTATTGGTTTAAAAATTTAATATCCAAACTAATGCGCTTTTACACAAATATAGATTATCAAGAACTAATTGTTCTACAATATAAAATAATTCAAAAAAAATTTAAAATCAGTTGTTAATAAAAAAAAAGTCATTTTACCATTTTAAAAAATTAATTAATGCCAAAAAATCTACTACTTATGCCCATAGTGCAGCGGCGTTGATTGGCAGCGGGTCGCCAAAGTTGGGCTGAGTTGAGCAGAGGTGTGTGTGGTTTGCTGTATGTGTGTGAGCGTGGTTGGGCTCTGGCCTGTTATTTTCTTAATTTTCAACACGTTTGCTTCTTTTCGACTTGATTATCCTTTTGCCGCTTATATATGTGTGTGTGTGTGTTTGTATTTCGGGTAAAACGGAAACTGAAGTAGCACAAGACGCGCCAGCAAACGAATTGCCATACAAAGGCGTATCTATTTCGTGACAAAAGGCAACTTTACTTTTACCTTTTGTAGCTTAAGCTCGGTTCGTGTGCGTGTATGTGTGTGTTGGTGTGACTGGGCTGCGGCTTTTGTTGCCTACTTTTCGTAGCTGCCTACATGTATTTACACCTGAAAGTATGCTAACGTCTTGCAGCACGCACATTACGCGTTGCGCCTTCAAGCAACTCCCTAACCACACACACACACACATATACATATATACAAGTATGGAGCATGTGTGTGTTGCTCAGGTTTCATTTCTTGTATGCGCATAACTTTGCACCTCGATCAGACACCAACGACGAGTGGCCATTAGGGATGCGCCAAAGTTGTAATAACTTCAACTTGGCATAGTTCCATCAAGGCAAAACTAAAAAAAAATATTTAAAAATACAATATACTCTATTGGAAATATTTGTGATCTATTTAACCTATAAATATTTAAAATACAAAAGAAAAAATAAATCATATAGATAGCATTCAATATGCTCTAAGCTATATACCAACTTTTCTTACGCCTAGCTATAGACTTTAGTAACTGCCATAGCTCTAACAGCAGCTTGCATATTTGCCATCTCTATTGACCAATCAACAGCCATCTTTTTATATGTATATAAACGTGTGCTAGATTTTGGGCAACTTGAGTCCTGGCCATGTGCGTGCTGTCGTCTTATGACAGAAGTTATTCGACTGGCAGCTGTCGCCCAGTGCCACACCCAAAGCAGCTTAAATAACTTTAATATATACTATATATATTTCCTATATGCGAACCCTGAATGTGGTTGGCTTTAAGCTGCAGCTTCCCTGGCCAATTTAGCTGGCAACGCCGCGTGTCCTAAATTGTTTTAAATTACAAGGCGTCCATTAAAGCGAGACCGTTAATCCAACGCATAGAGCTCGCTACGTGGACATAGTTACATATGTACACGCCGTCAGGTATTTCCGGCAGCTCATTTCCGTTTCACCTCAATTGGGTAAATGTAAACCGAAAAAAAAAATAAAATAAAATAAATAAAAAAGAAGCAGCAGAAAAAACTCTAAACAAGTGTAAAAGCAAAGCTGCAAAACCAAGCAAAAATAAATAAAGTGCCACAAAGGGTGGCCCGCAGCTCACATGCAATGCCATAACTAGACGCAGCAGGTTTCCACGCTGCTCCCCTGCCCTCCCCCTGCAGCTACAATATGCCCAGGCTCAAGAAGGGTGCATAAATTAGAGCTGAGCCAAAACGTCGCGACACGACGCAACGCTGCAGTTGACCGTAGACAGGAACTGGCAGACAGACAGACAGGCAGAGGAATAGACAGGGGCAAGACGAGCCGCTAGCAGCTTTGTGGCAATGTTGAGGCCAGACAGACATACAGACAGACAACTAAAGTCGTCTTTGCGGCAAAATTTAAAGACATGCTACAAGAGACGTTCCTCTCCCCTCGGCTCTTGTGCAACACCTCAGCATTTATTTATGGCAGGGAATTTAAATTTCCAAGCACATTTCCATTGCATACTTGCAGGCGTCAGCGTTTTAGGGTGAACCCAGGCATACGTATACACTGAGCCGGTACACCCCTCAAATTAGCGCGCTTCCCCTTGGCTTTTTATGTGTTTACCTTTTATGATTGCTAGCCGGCTGTTGCTATTATTGTTCTTGTTTTATGCCATGCTATGGGCTTTATTTTTTGGCAAGCGCCCTACGCCCCAAAAAGTGTGGCAAATTGCGCTCGCCCATGCCCCATGCCTGCGACTACAACAGTAACACACTGCAAAAGGAAATTTGGCCGAAATTGTGCGGTAATTGCAGCCGCTAAATTTCACTTTTGTTTCACAAGCCAAGCGTCATGTGGGCCAGGTCTCTATATGCTATATGGTGTATGGTCTATGTGGTATATGTAGCTTTGCCGCAGCCCAGCTGAAATTGAGCAGTAACAAAAAAAAAAAGAAGAAAAGCAAGCGAATTATGCGGCAACAGAGCGTGTCGGAACTCTAGCTCAGGGGCTGTAAACCACCATAGCATACCACACCACATGGCCGGCAGTTTTCATTTTTAAATTGGCGGTTTTATGTGCAATTTCCAAACTGTATAAGTGTTTGGCTGTGTGTGTGTGTGTGTGTGTGATTGTCTGTGTTAGTCATGCTAGCAATCACACACATACAGACGTATGGCGCTTACATGCGCTCAGTCTTCTGGTTATGCGCATTAGCAAATTTTTATTGCATACTTTTGTACGCTATTGCAATTTAATGCGCCCCACACTCACCACTTGCGGCTTTCATGCTCCACGCATAATTTAAGCAGCATATGCACGCCGAGATTTATTTTATTTTCATATGAGAGCGTGGTTGACATTTTAAATATTTTGCTTAGGAGTGGAGAGGTTGAAGTAGAAGGAGAAGTGGAAGGAAGTTCAGGTGAAAGTAGAAGCTCTAATTATAATAATAATTACAAGTAGAAATTTGTTTTTATAATTAGTAGCTGAAGTAGAAGTAGAAGATTTTTTTCACAAGTAGAATTGAAGACAAATAGAAATGGAAATATAAATATAAATACAATTTCAACAGAAATAGAAACAGAAAAAAATATAAAGAGAATTTTAAATATAAACAGAATAAAAAGTATAATAATAGAAGTTAAAGTAGGAGAGAAAGAAGTAGTACAATCAGAAGCAGAAACAGAAATCGTATCAAACGTAGATGTTGAACTCGAGCCTTTGTTCGATTTGTGTTTATTTCGTTTTGATTGTCTTTTATAAAACGTTTAAATAAACGTTTGTCACATGCATGTTTCCATGTTTCGCTCGCTGACTTGACATTTGCTTTGGCTATAATATGCCAATATGCCATATAGCCACTGCTGTTGGTGGTGTCTTCATTTCTGATTTTTCTATCGTGTTGGCACGCCCTTGAAATGGGCTTGTTTATCATAAAGCCAGAGCGTTACAATGTCATATAAATTAAACCATAAATAGAGTGCATAATGCTGGCATTGATTTCGTTCGCCTCGCCTCATCGTTTGCATATTCGCTTGGCTTTAAGCTAGGGCCACACTGCGTATACGTAATGTGTGTATAGATAGCAGGCAGGCAGGCAGCATTCTCAGCCAGCAATAAGCAATGCCAGCTTACCACATGCAACAGAGATTGACTGTAGACCATGGTCTATGGACTATGGGGGCGAGATCCTTTTGTTTGCACGTTTATTATTTATAATAAATGGCTGCACATACCACAAGCGCAGTCACAGTTGGTCGCTGGCTCCTCACCACACCACCATTCATTATTTAATAATATTATTGAGCGTGCCGTCCTTTTGTCAGAGTTGTGCTTTTGTTTCAAGCAAAGTCGGAGCTACTATCTGGAAGCGGGTCAATCGATTTTGCTTTCCCCATTGCTTTTGTAGGCGTTGCCATACACGCACCCAGAAAGAGGGGCTTCAATAATCAAGTTCTTGAATAGCCAGGCATTAATTAGATATTGGTTGTTTGTTTATTGTTTATTTAGCCCGTGCCTGGAATGATTGCTTTGTTAAGGCGCTCCATTGTGCCGGGCTTAAATGATGTGTTAATTTTTGTGTGTTCGAGCAGAAGAAAAAGGAAAAAGGAAAAAGCAATGAACATATTGCATATTTTCAGTAAATATTCATCATATGTTTTACGAGCGAGCTCATTCCTATGCATGGCCAGTTGCTCCAAAGAGTAACCCCCTAGTGCCATTTGGACTGCACTTAATGCAATTATAGCATGGCCAAAACATTCCTCAGCTGACAATAAACCAATTTAACTTTTGCAATATGCTTGGCATTACCAAAAGCCAGTTACAACCCCTAGGATCATCCCTTCTTTCGGTTTGACAATAGCCAAAAATATTTCTGGAAAGGAAGCAGAAGTTTTTATGTTATACCCATAACTATTTATTTATGCGTCTGAACTTTTGACCAGACCCCACCACCATACCATACTATACCAGACCGGACCGCACCAGACCACCCCGTATCAGGGTCAACTGTATAGCGTGTTTTATGCTATTACTAAAGTAGTTGCAGCACTAACTCGACTAAGTACTCACTTCAGAAATTGCCCTCAGCCATGATATGTGCTTCAAGCGTAATGGCCAAATATTAACAGATAATTGAATTAAGTGTAAATAACTGCCACATCCATTGCCATTGAGGTGTGTGAGCTAATGTGTCTCTGATAGGCCTGACTAATATAAGTATACTCAATGTACATACATACATACATATGTGCGTTATCTATGGCTTTAAGTCTTTAAGTTAATATCGATAAAAATGGGAGTTTAATTAAAAAGCTTGTACATGTTGTTGTTCTTGTTGCTGTTGCTGCTGTTGCTGCTGGCAGTCGTGTGTCAGCTGTACATGCCGTTGGCCCCAGCCGCAAAGCTCGTGTACCGTTAATTAAATCAAGCGACATGTGTTTCATATAAATTAAATATATATGTGCGCTTATACAAATGACATTAAACATGCTTTAAATTAAATTAAATTTTATTTATTTAAAGAAAAATTGCATTCTAAAATTTATTATAAATTTAAATTGAAACAAAATTATTTGTATTTCATTTTAAACATTTTTTATAACTTATGTATAGCTTTTCTTAGGCATTCTGAATTTTTTACAGTGTATACGCACCCACAGCTAGAACTAAAAAAGGCAGAACAACTGTTATAATCACATTTGGCGGCTGCGACATTTTTGCTTTAATTAATTTGTACTCATTAACTGTAGTCTTGCTTTTAAATGAGCGCCAGGCCATACAAAGACAGCAAATAGAGAAGTTCGAGCTGGGAGTGTGTGTCGTTTTGTTAGTAGGTGTCAATACACACACAGGCAGAAACAGAGAGAGAGGAAGATAGCAAAAGAGAGTGAGAAAAAGATAGAGACTCTGTGCTTTTGTTTGGGCAACAAGCAAACCTCTTGCTCTCTTCCCCCGCGCTCTTACTTTATCTCATTGTGGTGCGCCGAAATGTATGCTATAGTTGATGCTAAGCAGCAGCAGCGAGGCATGTGCATGTTGAGGTGTGTGTGTGGCTGGGTGTGTGTTTGTGTGTATGAAGATATATTACATTTTGCGGCTAGCTAAGTGTGTGTGTGTGTGAGTGTGCGTAGCATTTGTACTTGTGGCTTGTGACTGTTTTGTGCCACAGTTGAATTATGACATGGGAACTGGAAATGCAACTGCAACTGCAACTGCTGGAGCCTAATGAAGTCGTTAGCAATGGGGCAGCGTCGGGGAATTGGGTCAAAAGTGTTGTAAATTATGGCTTAGGCACGCAAAACAGCGCTAACAAGCTGCCAAGGCGGCAAACTCTAATGCGTATAAGCTAAGCAAGCCGCTTAGCCAGAGGGAGATCGAACAACACCGAATGAAAGGCAAGAGGCGTGTTATTTTTAGCACAAATCTCATAAAATGAGCAACAGGATGGCCCGAAGGCAGGCAGCTATATTGATTTTATATACGCGTCGTGTGACAATTTGTCAGCTTTTGTTAAATTTACGTTTCTCGCACGGCTTTAAGCGGCGCTGAGGCCCGTAGAACCTAAATTGCTCATACGCCACATGGCACACAATCAATGAGAGTTATGCGTGTCTGCGTGTGCGTCTGTGTGTGTGCGTATGTGTGTGTGTACAAATACCTGACTCAAGATTATTTGTCGTTGTGGCTTTTGTTGCTTTTGTTGTTTGCTTTTGGGCATGAGAGAATTTACGAGCTTGTTGTATTTTGCTTTTGCTTTGGCTTCAGCTTTCAGGCTCTTTGTTTGCGCCTGTATTTGTGTCTGTGTTTGCGTTTGTGTTTTTGTTATTGTTTTTGCGCACATCAACTTTATTATGCCTTAATAATTGATGCTCTGATATGGGAGAGAAGTGCCCACAGTTTGACAGAACGCTTGTGGCTGCTATCAATTCAATTTGTGTAAATTTGCTGATGGATTTATGCATTGCAGACGCACACAAATAAAAACTCGGCAAACTTTGCTCCCCTTGCTCCCCAACGATTACAGCTGCAAAATTGTTGCTTAATTGCCCAACTGCTTACCTGGCTAGCTGGCTAATTTACCCAGGCCAACATACCAACAAACCTGGCCGGCGCCAAAGTTTTCCCAGCGTCAAAAGTTTGTGTGCCTTTTATGAAAAACTGGGCAGCAGCAGCGGCAACACCGCTAAATGCTCCAAATTCTTTAAGTTTTACAAGCAAGAAAACATTTGTGCGCAGTTTTCATTTTGCTTTTTCTTGGTTGTTGTTTCGTTTGCTGTTTTTTGTGTTTTGTGTTGGTTTTTTTTTGCTTTCTTTTTTAATGCTTTTGGGCTTGCGTGCGTGCACCAAATGAGGGCTAAAGTGTAGCAAGTTTTTGTGTATATTTTTTACACCCTTTTTTTGGCAGTTCTCAGTTTCTATTTACGCAATGGCCGCAGGTTTGGTCTGGCATTTGGTCTGCCGACTAGCCGGGGGTGATGCGGGGCGGGATCGTCTCGCTAATATTCGCCATTAAACTTTTGCTTGTTTTTCTTTAATTAACAACGCAAACATCTGATATGCTACTTTTTGCTTTGCTCTTTGTTGTTGTTGGCACTCTTTTTTATGTATTTCTCCTTTTTTGTTGCTTACTTTAGCCATGGCATACCTTTATTAAGTTTTGTTTTACTCTTCGCTCCTCCTCCATTGCTTTTTTGTTTGCAAGTTTGGCTCTTAAAATTTGTACTTGCTTACCCAAAAGAAAAAGGGTCAGCGGCTGTTCCTTTCTCTCTCTCCTCTCTCTTCTCTCTTGCTCGTTTTCTTCTATATCTCTCAGCCTGTGTTTGCATAACGGCCTCGTTGTGACCACATGCCGCGCCCACAAAACCGCCCTAAAACAATTGCGCTTTGTCTTTGATTTGATTGCATTAATTGTTTAAATGGCTGCGGTTTCTTTGTCTTCACTTGTAACTCAACCTAAGGGTCCATTGCAGTGTTTATCTTTAATATCTGATGGATAAATAATACAATTAACTGTTTACCCGACTCTGCTTAGCAAACTTTGCTTAAGCAATTATGCACGAAGGCATAAACCAAGGTTCTCCTTACATCATTTAACTGAATTATAATTTATTTCATTGCAGAATAACAAAAACTTGGATTAAGATTTGCTTAAATTGAAAAATAATGAATTATTAAAATAATTTTAAGAGCTTAAGTTTTTATTTATTTTAATGGAGTTTCAAAAAATAATAATATGAAAAATATTGCTCATTTATTATTATTAGTTCCATTTTGATCTTAAAATTTTTAAATTCATAAAATAATATTGAATCTTTGCGATAACTGTGAACTATTGTATAATTCTTAACTATTTTATTTAATGGAATACAAATCATACAGCAATATTGGAAAAACCAAAAATACTTTTAATCAAGCATTTACATGATATAATTTTAGCTATTATATTTTATGTGATAAAAAGCATGCAGAAAATTAAAAACACCCCGAAACAACTTATTTATTAGTCGACAAACAATGCAGAACATTTTTGAATAACATTCATAATTTGCGTCGAAAATGTCGTCATACAATTATAGCTCTGGGAACAGAGATGGCGCTGAGGCCCCAGAATGCTTGTAACTGAGAAATAATTGCAACGCTGGTCAGCTAACGGTAAGGCACATATGTGTGTGTGGGAGTGTCTGTGTGTGTGAGTGTGTGTGGGGGGGACTGTCATAATTTCCACACGAGTGTTAACATAAAAATTAAAAACTTTGTTGCACAACTTTTTATTTACTGCTGCAAATGAACTAAGCGATGCAACAGCAACAGCAGCAGCAGCTTGCAACAAGCGGCAGCAGACTGTAAACTTTTGTGGAGCAGTGTAAGCGCATGTGTGTGTCTCTGTGTGTGTGAGGAAATTAAAGCGGATTACTAAATGTGAGCTGCATTTTTGATGCACAAGCGCTCTTTCTGTCCCTCTCTCTGTGTGCCTCGTCTGCTTCTCATACTTGATTTAGCCAAATGACTTTTAATAATTAAACGCATCTCAGCTGCATGTGGGGCAGGCTGATGTAAATTTGCAGCAGGCACAGACAAGCATATATACTATATACTATATGCCATAAGCTGGCTTTAAGTCCATAAAAACAGCACTTGAAAACTAATTAAACACTAATAGCAAACAACACAAAAAGCTGAGCAAAGGCAGCTCAAGTGCCGTCCACTCGGCCTGCAATTAAAACAAACAAAGAAACGAGCAAAAAAGCGAAAAGAAAATACCAATAGCAACAACAGCGTTGGGAGCAAAAAAAGTGAAAGAAAAGCTGAGCAAGTGGGAAAACTTTTTAATTTCGCCCAAGTAGAGAGGAAGCACAGGCTGCTGAGCGCGAATGAGTCTATAAGTTGGAACTTGAGTCTGCTTCTTGCGTCTTCGAGCAAATAAAACAATGGGGCCACAAAACAAAAGCAATACGATTGCTGCATGGGCATATCGGGTGCCAAAATGGCCGCAGCGAAAGGATAACAGACGTGCCGGAAGTAGCAACGAAATGGCAAATCAATGAAAGGCAGAAGGCAGCAGGCAGCAGGCAGAAGACAGCGACATGGCGTTGGAACGAAGGGACGACGGCAGCTCCGACAACAAAAGCAAATCCGCTTAAAGTGAAAATTATTCCTTATTCCTTAGCAAGGCGAATCGCCTGTGCATGTGTAGCAGAATGTCTAAGTTTGCTGGCCAGGCCATAAGCCGTTGACTTATTCACCAGGCGCCGATTTGCCATCCAGATTTGTAGGCTAGAGCTAAGCCGCATTTAGTTTGAATAGATTGCGTGAAATACGCCGCAGATCGATAAGGAGCACTTAAAACCAGTGTTGGGAAAACGTCAATAGTCGACACTAACAATAATCGATTAATCGGCAAATATATCTATAATATCAGGGATATTCTTCTTTTATTCAAAACCAAGGTGAGATTATTCAGCTTGTAGCCAATCTCTGCAAACTAGATCAATCAAATTTGATGATATAATTGAATTTGATTCAAAAATTCGCAATACAATTCTAAATTTATGTAATATTTTTATTTCAAATATAATATTATTAATAATTCCTCTTAAACGAAATTTTCTTGATTGATAATTGTAGTTTAATATTAATAAATAATAAAAAATTTACCCTAATCAACTGTCATCTCCTACTAAATTATACTTTTTTATTAACAGATATTATTATCAGATATAGCTTCGATCAATCGATGATTTTATCTGTTTTCTAACCATCGATCCTATCGATGTGTCATCGATTTCAAGTTTAATCTGATAATATCTTTAATTTAATTTAATTTCAATGTTTTAAAGTGTTTCTATGCCTAATTTTAATAAGCATATTGTTTTCTTTGCTGAATAACCTTAGTTGCCAGTAAATAAATAAATAAAATATGGCGGCTGAACGTACCTTTGTGATGGCGCAGATGATGGCCGACAGCTGCGGCGCCCGTGCAACAGGGCGGCTCGTAATACAGATTCCAAGTGTTCTCATAATCCGCCCGAGCATAATCCACATAAATTATTTGGGCGCCAAGCAGCAGCAGCAGCAGCTGCAGCCAGCTGCTCAGTCTCTGCCCCCGATGCCCCAACATGATGTCGATGGCTGGGCTGCTTGTATTGGCCGTAGGCGCACAACACACACACACACGTATGCGGATACGGCGTAGCGTTCGTGATCACGTTTTAAATATTATTATCAACAACAAAAACGATGCGTTTTGAGCACGGCGTTTAGCATTTGAGCGCAATGCCAGGCAATACTGATTGAACAATTTATCGGCACCCGATTGTCACTGCTCACATGGCGGATGCGATTATCCAGATTTTCACGCGAATTTTCCTCGGTTTTCCTTGGCTGTTGGCACGCACGTGGAGCAACGACGAACGCACGCACCCCACGAGCTGCGATTACGAACTGACGGGCCAAGGCACGAGGAACTGTGTTAAATAAACAGCACGACGCACGACGAGGCGTTCGGCTGCTCGGCTGGGCTTCGGCTAAGGCTTCGGCTAGGCTGGACACCTGTGCTGCAATGGAGAGCAAACAAAAGAGAGCGTCAGTGAGAGAGCGTGGGAGAGAGCGGAAAAGCTTGCGTCTGCGCTCTGCCTTCGCTTATTAGCAAATGTCCCGTGAAATTTCCCTGTTTTGTTTATGTTTACGCTGTCGGTGTATTGAACTCATTTACAGCTTGCAACGTGCAACTGCAACGCTATGCAACACAACAAAAACACACACACACACACACAGACATATATTTTCAAGGGTAACAGCAGACGCATTCAGACTGAAGTGCACACAAAGCCACAGCCACAGCAGCGCTGCGACTGAGGCTGCGACTGAGGCTGCAGTTGAGGCTGAAGTTGTAGCTGTTAGTCTGCTGCTGTCTGTGCTGCCAACTCCGCTTTTTTGCCGTCAAATCATGCTTTACTTAACAAGAAAATGCTAGAAAAATTACAAAAATTGCGGGAAGCGGCAAAAATATTTGAGCTTTTTAAATTTTAGAACATTTTCAAAAAGATTTATTATTTATAGATCATCATGGGTTTAATCGATATTTTCCCATTACAGATTTCATTTAAAGTACAATATAAAATAAAATAATGAAAAATAAAATACTTATTTTATTTGCATAACTTTTACTCCGTCAAAAACTTTTTAAATAAAAAATCCTAATATACCCTAACTATTTGCTGGCTGTTTTTGCACAAATTTGGTTGCTTTATCTAAGTGCGTTTCCCGTCAAAAACAGCTTTATTTTCTGTAGCAAAGATTGACAACTCAGGCTGCTGCTGACACCCTCTTCCCAGCACTTTAAGCAGAGAACAGACAAGGCCGTGATGAGACGAGACGAGACTGTTGCCAATGCAGGACACTGCAGCTGGCAGACAGGGAGCAGGGGAAGGGAAACCCAGACTCAGATTCAGATTGAGACCCAGACCCAGACCCAGACCCAGAATTAAAACTCAGACACCGACACAGACGCAACTTGCACTTAAAACAATTTCGTGCAATATTATTTATGCATATGCCTGTAATTGCAGCGTGTGTTTATATGTGTGTGTATGTGTCAGTGTGCCCAGACTCTGTCTAAATGCTGCTGCTGCCGCTCTCTTTTTTTATTTTTTTTTCTGCATTCTGGCCTTGCGTGCTACTAAAAATTTTCAGCACAATTTCAATGCTGCAATTGTGTAGGCTGCATGGAAACAAAAAGTTCTCTTAAGGCCAGACATAAGTCACTCAGACAGTCACGCAGACGACAGGCGACAGGGGACAGTGGGCAGAGCGGGAAGAGGCGTGGCAGACGGCATAGGCTGCAGGGCAGCGACTCAAGCGTAAGACAATCAAACAGTAGCCAAACTTACTGAGACTACACTGCAGCAAAAACTCTATGAATGAGACTGATAATACGACTTAGTTTTACACGTTGCAGTTGCTTCCTGAAGTTGTTCTTATAATTTGAAAATATTACTTCCTATCTAAGAGATTTAACTGAGGCAAAAATAATGTTAAAAATTATTTTATAATTAAAAATTACTCCCTAAATATTAAAATCAAACAGAATTTAGGTATTTTTCAGGAAATCCGAATATAGACACATTTAACATGTTTATTGCTTAAATCATTATTAATATTTCTAAAATACACTAAAGTATTTCCATGCAAATTGTACAATTTTTTAATTGAATGGATTTTTGAATGTCGTTTTAACAGCGCTCTTTTCTTGCAGTGTAATAACCCACAGACAGCAACTATAAGTTGGGAAATACTTTGGGTATTTATGGCGCGCTTGGACTTGACTTAGGCATGCCGATCAGAAGCAGGAACAGAAGCAGGAGCCAAAGAGGAGCGAAGACCTAGACCAAAGGCCAGCAGCAACAAACTGTCTACGCGGCTGACCGCAAACTCCGTAAAGTTTTCGGCATTTTGGCGTACGGCGTACGGCATACGGCGTAACGGTTCAAGTTGCATTGGAATTTATGCGTGTGTGTGTGTCTTGCTGAAAGCCAAGACAATTTGCGGCTGCTTTGAGCCAAAGGCTTTAATAAGCTGCAGCAAAGACACAAGGCAAATTTCAATAGAATTCTACATCAACTTTGTGCCTTTATAGAGCGCCCGCACCTGTCGCAGCAGAGCTGAAAAAATAATGATAAAAAGCGCACAACAATTGCCTTATAAATGCCCGTCAAAGTTTTGCTAAAAACGAAACGAAACGACTTTTGTGAAATAAAAACTTTGATTAATGTGCGCTTAAAGAGCCGGCAAAATACGTGTAGAGAACGTGGCACAAAAACAAAAGCAGCAGAACTTTTCATAACTTTAACTCAGGCCAACAAAACAGGAGACAGGAGACAGGACACAGAGTGTAGAGAATAGAGGACAGAGAACTGGGAACTGAGAACTGGGAACCCAGGACAGCCGCTGCTTGACTGTAGACCGCGTGCAGCCGGCGGCTTCTTGGCCAAAGCGCAACAAAAACTTATGCAATCAAAGAGGCAAAACGAGGGCGGGGCCATAGCCAGAAACAGAGCCAGGGCCAGCAAACAGGAAGCAGGATCTGCAGTTTTCAAGGCGCCGTACAACAATGTCAGAGCGATAACAGGCGACGATAGTCGCAAGGCAAGGAATCGCAGCGCTAAAAAACGAATTGTAAAACAAACAGCAAACAAACGAGCCAACATTTGCCCAGGGCACAAGCCACACACACACACACACGGTTGCAGCCACAAAGTAGCCAGCGACCCGCAGCGACCCAGTGGGCGTTTACAAAACTTCTGCATCCCCCTCCCGCTCCCTCTCCATCTCCCTTGCCACCTGCCACAGCGACAAAGTCAGCAGAGTGGAGCTGAAACCCGCATCCGCAGCGCCGCCCGCGCGCTGGTTAATAGAAAATGTAATTCGATGCATTTAATGTTGGCAACGCCAAGCGCTGCAGGTTGCCATCTTCCAATCCCCTCTCCCCTCAATCCCTCTGTCGAATGTTTGCGTTTTTTATGAGTTTGCATTTGGCTGCCTCTCCTCTTCATTCTCGACTCCCAATTCTCCCCCTTGTGCCTTGTCCTTCTGCTGCTGTTGTGTTTGTGTTGCTTACCTAATCCCTGCAAACAAGTTAAAAACGTTGTAAAACAAACAACAAACAGCACGAAATGAGTGGCAACTGGCAGACATGGCTCTCAGCCGAAAAGGGTTGAGCAGGAAATGAAATAGTCGCCGCCAAGGCATGCTCGATATGGCATCGAATACACTCGGATCGGGCTTAATGAATACACGGATTGCAGACAGCTTTTTGATTAACTTATGGATTTATTAAACTCTCAAGGAATTCAAGTATTAGTCTGTACACGATAGAGCATCACCCAGTATTAGCCATAAATGTTTTGAATGAACCAATGTCAATTCATCCTGCAAAATATTAATTCTTTAAGCTACAGATAAACTTGGATTAGAATCCGATTTAAAGTCGGAATTTTCATGTCACTATAACATTTAATTAATGCTTTTAAATTCAGTTTGTAATCCGTTTGTACCTGATAAACTTTTTCTTACTCTTTATCCGAACACGTTATTTATCTTTCTTGTGAATAAATATCGCTTAGCATTGCTAGTCTGAATATCCCTGTTTATCGATATTTTGGAAATATCTCTCAGCTCTTACTAATCAAAAAAGATTCCCCTATGCGGCTACGGCTCTTATTTGCTCCATGCTAGCTATTAAACATGACGAATAATTTAATTATAAATCTAGTTTGAAATCTAAAACCGGATTAACTAAAACTGATTATTTATCCAAAAATCTTTCATTAAAATATCTGGGAAAATAATACGGCTTACACGTTGAAATAAAAGTTGTGCTTCTCAATTAATCCCCAACTAAACATTTTCTTTGGTTTCAGAAAAACCGTATGGCTTAATAAAAATACTTTGTATGTTTTGCTTTAATGGCACATTCGCAGACCATTCTGCACATTCCCACGATCATTCGCTTCGTTATAATTATTTTTCTTCGCTGCACAAAAACTATGCGATTTGGTCTCCAGGCAGCAACTGTCGATGCCAACGGGCAGACACAATGCATGGACGGAGTGCATAGAAATGGCACTCCATTTGACTGACATCGAGTGCCATGAGAAACACAAACAAACAACAGTCGGAGCGCTGTGTCTGGTTGCCACCCTGCCACCTTGCCACCCTGCCACATCATACCAATATGTTGGCAACCCTCTGGTAACCCCAGCAACCTGTGCCGCGTGCCACAGCAATGACAACCGAAACGCGGCAGCGCTAATAGAAATTAAACGAAAGTGCTGCAGACTCTAACGGTCTAACGTTCTGCTGGTGGCTGTTTCGGGTGTTAGGAGTAGGGTGTTGGGTGTTGGGGGTTGGGTATGGCTAAAGGTAAGCAAAAGGCAATTTTGCTGGCACCCTCCCAATATGCAGCAAGGTCGCAGCGAGTGCAGCTGGCAGACAGGCAGCATTCGCTTTCATTTTGTGACGTTTTTTTGACTATTTACATTTGCTTTTATTAATCATAAAAAAATGCTGAAATTGCCGAAACGCCAGAGCTATTAGAACTGGCAGGTACGGTTACGATTGCCGTTGCTCCTGCTCTTTCTCCTGCTTCTTCTCCGTCTCTTGGCTGTGTGCAGTCGGAGAGCAGCGTGGGCACGAAAGCACAATTTGATTTTAATGGCGGCTAAATGTGGAATGCACGAAGAGCAGTTGGCAGAGGCGAGAGGTTAGAAGGGAGTTGGGCAGTGGTACAGAGGGTCCTTGCTCAGCACGAGCAAATAACGCAGACAAACGGTTCTGGCTGCGTTTTGTGTTCCCTTTTTATGACCTGCTCCCTTAGAAAATGGCTAAAAAAGTGGGTATAATAAGTTTGCAGAAAAAGTCGTGGCAAATATAATTATAAATATATGTGAATATTTAAAATATATAAATATACAAAATACATAAATGAATAAATTCTTAATCAAAATGACGAGCCTGATTCAATCAAGCCCTGTTTTCAAGATGTAAGATGTAGAATAGTTAAATTTGAAATGTAATTAGGTGTTAACCATACTTAGCTCAAGTTGATTTCAAAATTGGATGTCCTGCATAAAACATAGTTGATAAAATCTAACAAAAAAGCGTAATATTACAGATAGAAAGTTGTTATATTAAACATATGTTAACTACTATTAAAATTATCTATCCCGTAAGTCACATTGAAATCGCTTTATAAACAACGAAGTTATTCAAGATTTAATATTCAATATAATCGAATGAGTTGAAAAGTATGGTGAAAGTTATTCTGCTGTCCGTTGCCTCCGACTGCAGCCTTTCCGAATGAGTTTTTTGTATGCATGGCTGCAATCAGACGCCATTTGTTGACGTTTGTCTGTGTTAGTGTGAGTAGCAAGTGCAAGCCACACTCACGCACACTCACGCACTCTCTGCTACATTTGCATGTGTTGGCCAGGCCTTAGACTCCGCTATGGCATGCATGCCTTCATTTGTTTGTTTGTTTGTTGCTGTGTGCGTGAGTGCGTGGGGCTGCACTGGCGCTCATCACTGTCATTAGCAGCGTCCGAGTGCCGCTGGCAGCGACTGTTGTGGTCGCCTCACTGTCAGAGTCGGAGTCAGTGTCAATGACAATGCCACTACACTACATATTTTAAATATTTAAATGGCATTTTTACGTACGTAGCGGCGGCCTTTAATTAATGTCAGAGCTGACAGTCACCCCCATAAGCATGCGACCCGCCCCGCAAAACTATTAATTATTTATTTTTGCTGGCATTTAATCAAACAGCAATTTTGAATGTCTTCGCGCTGCTCACAAACACGCACAAATGTCATTTTCTACAGCAGCATATAAATGTTGTACATATATACCCGATACATGTGCGTATATATCTAGCTATAACTGTATTATGGCTTAAACGTAGCGGCAAGCGTCAGGTAAGCCATGTTCTTGCAGCTCGCATTGAATTTATTGCCGCTGTGTGATCGTTGATAAGGCAAAAGCAACATGACAGCAAGAGCACAAACACAGTGTACGGCAATTGCCATGCACTGAGAGAAAAATTGGCAGTTAAGTTAAACTATTTAAGCTAAGTCTTCAGGTTTTAAACAATTTAAAACTTTCCAATTGAAGCTTAAAAATTGCTTATATATCATTAATTTGTATTAAGTATAAGAAATCATGTAAAATTTTAGAAATAAATCTTAAATAACAAATAATCAGATTCTGTCAAGGAAAAACATTTCTATTTATTTCAATATTGACCTAAAATTTGAATTTTATTTTATAAAAAAGTTTGCATATAAAAAATAGATGTTTGTATAGTAAATCCCTGGCATAATAGCTTTGGTCCCACTGTGCAGCATACAATTGCCATTGGATTGCGTGCTGCGGCTGTTATTTGTTTGCTGATGTTTGCAGAAAGTCAACGCCAAGTCCACGCACACACACAGACACACAACCGCCCACTTGCACCCTCCGCACCCTTGAGCTGAGGCAGCAAGGCCTGTTCGGGCGTGTGGCAACTGATAAGGGTCGTGGCACGAGGCAGGAGCTGGGAGGCGGTGCAGTGTTGCATGGGATTTACTCTAGTTTATTTGTTAATGGTTTATTTATTAATTCCTGCGGATTATCACGTCAGACAAGGCATCACAACAGCAGCAACAGCAACGGCAACAGCAACAAGGACAACGAGATAGCGCACGGATTGGAGCAAAGGACAAGGGCACACGAAAACGCATATGACCGCCATTGTTGGCCGTCGTGGGGTGCAATGGCGATAACGGTTATCGTGTGGCAATACCATTGTTGCTAATGGCCCGATTGCAACATGCTCTAATCCGACTTGCCACAAATTGAAAATTTGTGTTCGCATCGAAATCATGCATTAATAATGCAAAGACACTAAATAGTTTCAACCTCCGCATGCGGCTGCAAAGTGCCAGGAACATGCGTAGACAATTTCCTAAATCCTCTCAGCAAAGTCATGGGTACGTGGCATAAAACCCAGTCCGGAAATTTGAAATTTGAAAACTTTTGCTCCAGCTTCAGCGCCATCTCAAGAAGAAGCTTTATATATGTATATATCTTTATATATATATCAACTTGTGTAGTGCGTTTGACAGCACGCATGTCCTTGTCCCTTGTGCCTTCGAGTGTGTGAATTTCCGCACATGGCGGCAATTCAGCCAAAAATCAAGCAAATGTATAAGCAATTAGTACATAAATCTACAACTTGAAGTGTGAGCAGTGCGGAGTGGGGAGTGAGGCAGGCAGGCAGACACTTTGCCTAAACATTAAGACATTCATAGACTTCAACCCGACACTTTTCGTCGTGCATAGTGAAAAACCTTTTAAAGTATTCAATAACACTGTAATTCAAAGCCCAACCATCTCTCGCATCTCTGGCCTTGCCAACCGCTGATGGACAGGCCTGCAAATTGAATTTCTCACGCTCTACTAGCGTCTGCTCAAAATTGATCAACTTCGATGGCAACTGCTGATAATGTTGTACTATTTTTCACTCGAATTTGAGCTTTAGAAACAGGCGTAAACTCTAATCAAATACTTATTCAGCAGTACCAAAAGAGCAGTTTATTTGCATTCACTTTGTTTCAAATGAATAACCCGCATTGAGTTACGACTAACCCGCGACTACAGCAAACGAATCAAATTTCATCCGATATTAAGGCATAGGATTTATGATTGTTTGTCTTGTAAAAAATATACTACGGTTCATATCTAAAATAGAATTTTTATTTATTTGGTGCATAGTTTTAGACGTCTTATTATCTTATAAATAAAATATTAAAATTCTTCTTTAGTATATAAAATAGCTTTGAAAGACAAACTTTTAGTTGTGAATAATATTAAAATCTGAATTATAAAAATAGATATAAATGTACATAAATTAACATGGAATTTTCAGTTTTCTTTTTTATTTTTTATTTTATTTTTATTTTATTGTGTATTTTATTTATAGCCAAAGCTGACAAGTCGCTTTTCTCCATATGCATAGTTACTGTGATCGATAAGTAATAACAATTCCATGCTAGGCACACTGAATTTTAATTAACAACTACTTTTGCCGTTATTATGACAGCCACGCCCCCTAGCGGTTGCATCCCACCAACATCAAAGACAGCTTAAAATTGAAATAGCTCAGGTTAACTCAGGCCAATGCTAAATAAAGCCACTTAGCCCGCTCTCTCTCTCTCTGTGTGGGTGTCTGTCTGTGTGTGGGGGGAGGGGGCAAATGACAACACCCACACACACACACACACATACATATACTTATACTCCATACTTGTGGCAAACAAAATTGAATGTTAAATTTTATATAGATATAGATATACTCATATAAGGCATGAATTTGACATTGCAATTTGCATATGCCATCAATGCTAACATTTTGTTTTTGTTTTCCTGCCCTGTGCGGTGGTGTGCGATGTGAATGGTGGTGTGTGTGTGTGAGTGTGTCTATGGGGGTGTGTTGACATGCCAGGTGGCTGGGGGCTGCTGTGTACGAGAAGGCGTGGCACGTGTGTTTGGTGCTTTGCTTTGAAGTGTGCCAGCATGGCGCTTAGCTGCTGATAATCCTTTTTAAATAAATTTGTTGGCACAAATCGTTATGCCGCCCAGGGCCCCTGGCACGCACCTTTTTTGCAAGCCCACACACACAGACACACAGATACACACACACACACACCTATACCTATACACCCTTTCAATACAACCCCATTCGCTGAGCTGTAAGAGGTATATGCTGAATAGCCGCCGCTGCCTGTGGCACGTTGCGTTTTTCACTGTGTTTGCTAAGCATGTTAATACACAGGAAATTAAACACTTATGCGGAAGTCATTGAAGAGCACTGAGAAAAAAAGCTACCACAAAGCGTGTCTCATTTTCATTTTCAATCTCCCTTTCGTTATCTGCCTTTATCTCCCACATATGCAGCACAATTTCAAAGTGTCTGCGCTTTCAATTATCTACTGCGAGCTTAACAACAAAACAACTTAAAAAGGGGTAGTCAACACAGTGGACGACTACATGATACCCTGTACTAGATTGGGGCTTAAGAATTTAGACTTTAATTTAATCTGGGCTTAGTTAATTGTAAGTTTGTGCCTTATTTGATGAACCTTTAAACTTCACTAGCTGACAGCTAAAGTCCAATTGAATGTGTCATAATTGCAGGGTATAACTGGTGCATAACTAGCCTTATGCTCAAGCTCTTGTTGGAACCAGTCTAGTCTACCTCTCACCTTATTTTACAGGGTATAACTGGCTACCTTTGTGTACATAAGGTCGATTATTACGTGAATGCGAAGTTGTTCAGCATAATGACGATAATGTGGAAGAAATGCTTTAACTATGGAGTGTGTAGGTGTCTGTGTAAGTGTGCCCGGCATTAGCACAGTTAAATGAGTGCAGGCAGACTGAGAGAGTGAGAGAGAGAGAAATCAAGAGAGAGTGAGATAGAGAGACAGGCAGTCAACCAGGCAGACGTAATCCCAAATAAAAACGCACTAACCGAAACAAAAACCCACAGTCCGTGGAGAAATTCATTTAGTTTGCACTAACACGCTGTCAACAAAGAGCCAGGGATGAGCATACACAGCGAGTACAGGGCTGCAGCACTATGGAAATACAGCACAATATACCGCAGAGTGAAATGGGGGCGGATGTTTTAGACCCTGTTCTTTGAAAAATTACCAACGGGTCTATTAGGCTAGTGTAAGGGAAAAATGTGTGTACTAGCCATAGGGAGTCGATATAGTATGTTCGCCTGAATATGTGTCTGTCAGACTGTCCGTCTATATATCTAGTTCTTGGAAACTATAAGAGATAAATACACCATTTTTCAAAACATAGGTTCTCATATGTAGCACGCAGATCAAGATTTTTATTTGTAACTTGATAGATTTGTAATTTTAAATTTCTATAGCCTATGTCATTCTCTATCGTTGCTGTGAGTTGCACTACGATAGTATAAGAAACAGCGAAGATATGCAGCTGTCAATTTTCTCTACTTTGCAAAAGGGAGCGAGAGGTTTTTAGATTGGTTACGTCCGACTGTAGCCTTTTGCTAGTTGGTATGGGGCATGCCACACAGCGAACTTAAGCGATTTTGCATTTCATTACGTTTTTGCTTGGCGCAGACGGGTTATATACGAGAGTGTGAGTGTCTATGTGTGTGTGTGTGTGTATCTATGGTGTGTGTGACTGAGGGTATTTCGGTTAGCTGTTGGCAGACCCGCAAGGACGCAGAGCTGCCTTTCAGTTGCTTTCAGCTTGAAGATAAACAAAATACATAATCCAAAGGCGTACAATAATGGCAAAAGGGGTTAAAGCTTTTTGTCAGACAGACGAATTTCGTTCACATTATTCTTGCTGTTGTTGTTGTTGTTGTTGTTGTTGCTGCTGTTATCATTGTTGTTGTTGCCGTTGTTGTTAGGACGCGCCTTGGCGTAAACGGCTTGAGGTACTTAAATGCTTTGAAAGCGCATTGTAGCGCAAAATGAGGCACAATCGGCACAGATTGACCCCACGGATTGCGTGTTGTGTTATGAGATAATTGCTTAAAGCAAACCCGTTAAGCAACACCAACAACAACTGCAACAACAACAACAACAACTAGACCAACAAGGAACCTCGTTTTGGGGGCGTTTGATGATTGACACGCTGCCAAACAAACTTAATGAAAAGCATAAATATTTAAATCCAACCGAAAATGATGGCTAATAAAGGTACCGTAGCGAAATAGGGTCTAAGCCCCAAACAGCCCGAATCTAAATCAAGACAAAGTTTTTATATACAAACCAAAATAGCAGAGCTGTGATTGAAGTGAGGTACTTCGTTTGATATTTATAGACAAGTCATGTCTATAAATAATTGGATTAATATTAGATTTTTATAAAATAGCATGGCTTAAAAATAGCGAGATTAATTTGAAAAAATAAATATAAGGTAAGTATTTTACAAGTGTAAATTATGTTTTTTATTGTTAAATTAATAATATAATAAAAAAAACAATAATTGTTTAGAATGATTAATATGCAACAGAAAAACACAAGAAATAAATATTTGACAATATATTTTTTTTAAAGTCTCACATAATTTAAAAATCAATACATATTTCTAACATCAAAATAATAAAATTTCCTACAAATTCTTGATGTAAATACGAGTTGATAAAAGCCACAAACAACATTAAAAATAGCTGTTGATGTGTTTTTCATTTATTAAGTCAATATTGCTATATTTTCACCATAAATTCCATATTTAGCCAAACTTTGTAAGTCTCTTATACAGCTAATCAATGCAACTGTAATTTCAATTGAAAATCAAAATGGCTTTTTAAATGGCAATGCAAAATGCTCTGACTGCATGTTAAATAATTTGCTAGTTGCTTGAGCTGCCTGGCTTAAATAGTTGGTTCAAATACGATGGCATTTCAGCCCAAAATGTTGAAACAAGCGTAGCGAATGGCATGCCACAGATTTGCCTTCGAAATGTTAAATCCATACAGTGGAGCCTCTTAAATTGTGCAGGCTCATTAAGTTCTAAATGGTAATATTACGGCGATTTACATTAGCTGCGCTTTAAGAGCAGCAGAGAAGGGGTGAGGGAGAGAGCGGGGGAGCAGAGCGGAGAGTTGGAAAGTCATGCATATATAGACAGACATCGACATCGATTAAATTGCACAACAGAATGAAGCAATAAACTTTTAGAGGGCCAAGCTCCGGGGAAAATCAGCTCTGCCAGTCAGACTTACTATATATGTATGTATGCGTGTGTGTGTGTGTGTGTGTGTGTGTGTGTGTGTGTGTGCGTAAAAGCGGGTTAAACGTGTGCGCTTCAAATGACCAAGCGACGTTTAGCAGCCGATAAAGTCATTCAATGTGGCAGCCAGAATGAAGCACGTGAATGCCGTCGGAGCCACGACTCTGACTCCATGGCTAGCATAGTTCACTGAGTACGTCTATATATACATACATATATATCTGTAAGTGTGTGTGTGTATGTGGTGCTCATTTTACGCTTTTGTGATAAAGTAATCAGTTGATGTTATTTGACAAAGGCGAAGATAAATCGATAGATTGCCTGCCAGTTCGTGTCTCTTGTCACTGACCAGCCGCAAATATTAGACAAATCAGGCTCCAAGCACCGCAAAATGTTGATTTTCTATTGATTTTATGCATTACGCATACGGCCCGTGTGCCACATACAAACGGTAAATACCAATTGTGCAGTTTATTTGTGCAAAATATTTACAAAACGTACAATATTTTATTTACCTGCATACAAAACGAAAATAAATCAAAATATGCGCACACACAGAGGCAGAAACATGCAGACAATTGGCAAAAAGGGAAAAACTAAAATAAATAAACAAATGCAATAGGCAGACAGCAAATTTGTCTGTTATGTCTAGACAGCATGCTCTGCCTCTGTATAGTATACACTATACGGCATGGTCAATAAAGCAAATGCGAGAATAACCGTATATAAAAATTAACAACGGCGACGACACGGCAGCCAAAAAAGAGTGCGAAAAAAGGCATAAGCCAAGCCAGAGGAGAGGCTAGGGGCAAACGTTGACAGACAGAGAAAAACGCAAAAACCCAAAAACCGTAACTGAAACACCAACTGAAATGGAATTAGAAACAGAGGCGAACAAAATAATAACAGTATACACTGGCAAACTGAATGAACTCCGTCTCTGGCATGAATGAAAATCGGAAAATTCTAAGCAAATAATACAAAAGAGAAAAAAAGAAAATTGCCGAGAGACAGACAGACACAAAAGTGGCCGCAAAATGGAAACAAAACAAAAGCCAAATGGAGTTTATACTCAGGTTATGTTGGAATGCTTGACCACAGTTCAAGTGCATGTTGCCTCTGCATGTGTGTGTGTTGTGTGTGTGTGTGTGTGAGTGTGTGTGCAGTGAAATAAAAACGCAACAAAGCGCAATCATCATTATCGTTAAAAGAGGCGCTTACAAAACTAGACAAATTGCCACTTTAGCGGCCAGTGGCAAAAGCCAAAAGCCTCGGCCAACGGAAGTTGCTTGAGGGCAACAGCGCGTATGAGCAACGGGCGAGGCGTTCATAATGACCTCTGGGCACACACACACACACACACACACACGCACACACACTGCCTTAAAACCAAAATGGCGCACATTAGAGACCGCAGAGCGCACAAGAGTATGCCAGAGATTGGTCGAGCGATGCACAACAAAGCAACAAGCTACAGCAAAATGCTCATAATCAACTCGATGCGTGAATGAAAAGACTCCGGCTGAGAGCAGGCGAATCAAATAATAAAATAATAAAATAACAGAGATTGTGGCACAAAAAGTCAGCAAGTTCTCTGCCTGCTTTTGGGCTCATAAAAAGCATAGGCCAGCACTTTTAGCCTTAATTATAGACACGCACAAAGCACACACATTTACCACAGCCCAAATGAGCGATTATGTGTCGAGTGAATTCGGCTCCTTCTAGCCCACTTTCTGGTTTGGTTTTTAGTCCGAATCTAAGCGCCTGACCAGGAGCATTCATTAATAGCCAAGTTGTTGGTCTGCTCATGCAACGGCGACAGCAATTATTGCTACAATTAAAAAACCATTAAGCGTAATTCCATTTTTTGGTGTCCAAATAAAAACACAAAAAAAGCACACGGTTTTGTTTTTCCGGCAAACGCAATGGAAACATTAACTCTGGCCAAAAATACCGAACGATAGAATCTGTTCCAGCCACAATATAATATGGTTTAACTAAGTTGAACTCTAATCTAAGAGCTGCCGTTTTGGCTTGTTTTAAGCTGTTGATTCAGTGCAATCAAATATGCAATAATAATCAAGTAATTGCTTCATTCATTTAACGATCAGCAAATGTCTTGCTCCACGGCAGAATAATTGAATGCGAGGTTATTATTATAAGTACCAGAGCAATTTACGGAAATTCTTTGTGTGACTTCAGCGAGGTTGGCAATCAAAGTAGTAATAAATGTAACCTTACTGAGCTTGGGAAAGCAAAGATATAGCAAATTCAGTAGGTTTTTTCTTTCACTTTAACAAAAATTTTGAGTACTTCGTTTGTACGTGTAAATACAAATTTTCTAAAAGAATATAGCCTAAATTTATTGATAGTTTGAAAACTATGTTTAACATTAATATCTATTTTTTATTTTCTATATTTATTTATATAGCTCACCTCGCACTCAAACTACTTGCATGTTCTTCTATCTGACCATTTCCTTGAGCTTTTTCTCATGTTTTTTTATTGCAGCAACTTATTATTTATGCAAATACCTTTGTCCTATTACCGCACAATTACAGGCAAAACAATTTGGTAACTTTCATAGCCAACTTATTGCTTCACTTGTCTCATATTTGTGATTTTTCCTTTTGACCTCAGCGCTCGACATGCAATGGCCGAAAAATACAAGAGCCGTTGATTGGCAGGTAAAAAAAAATAGGTAAAAAACGCGCCAAATTGCCCGCACCTAAAGCACAAACTGAACCAGTCAAAAAACGAAAGCAGCAAGAAGATTGGGAAAACACTTCCATGAGAGATATAGAGATATAGGTGCTGAAGCAGTAGCAGCAGATCTGGCCTGGCTAGCGTAGTGTCAAAGGAGCTTAAATGCTTTGAGTTGCATGCCACACGATGCACGTTGGCTCTTGTACTCGTGTAGTTAGTCTATGCACTGAGAGAAAGAGAGCAAAATTTAAAGCTTTTGTACTTGAGCCATGAATTTGTGGTGTCAATAGTTCAATGAGCAAGAAGAATAGTTGATACCAGAATGACATTTTTATTTTGTTTAAAATTTGATATATCTTTTGTTCTATTTCCATTTGGATTAAAGATTCAAATAAGTTACGATTCTTAGCTAGTTTAAAAATTATTTAACCGAAATTTTAGCTTAATCCCCAATTTTGCCTTAATTTAGCTAAATTTACATAACAAAGATTCTTTACAAAGCTTCAATTTGTGCAACAAATCATGCTTCGTTTTTCTGAGTGTGCTTGCAGTTTTTCTGCCGGCCAGTTTGAATGGCTCTTTTTCTGGCTAGTTTTTTCTCGCATATTTTCTTTTCATAATGACCAAAAACAGACGACGCAACAGCGCTGCCAGATGCAGAAAATGCTTTTGAAGTTCTTTGTCGCTCTGTTTGCCGCGACGCTAACCGGGGGCCAAGGGCAGTATGCAATGGCCTCGCTTTTTTATTGTTTTCTTTTTGCATTTTTTTTATCTCGAGTCTATGTGCTGTTGCATGGTAAGCAGCTGCAGTTGTTGCTGCTGCTTGGAGTTTCTGCAGATTCTGCAGTTTTCTGTCTTTATTTTCTTTTTTGACTGTTTAGCTTTTGTTTGGGCCCGCGCTGCTAAGTGGCAATAACAATTTAGGTTTATGCATATACAATTTATGTTTGTGCATATTCTGGCTGGCTTTTCTTAGCGCTCACTTTGGAGTTGGCTGGCCCTGCTCAGCTAATTTTATGCTCTAATGGCAATTGGCATTTATGTGCAATTAGCCACAAATAATGGACATAATAAAGAGCCAGACGAGCGACAGATAAAGGGGAGGCAGAGAGAATGGGTTCTGAGTCAAGAGTCAACAACTGGCATAATGCAAAACGACTTCGATTTCAAGTATATAAAAGAAAACAAGCTTGGCTTGGCTCGACTTGACTTGACTTGGCTACAAAAAAATGCAAACAGGTAAGACTGAGAACTGCAAACTGCAAACTGACGCTGCAAGTTGTTGCCAGTTGCCAGTTGCCAGTTACCAGTTGTTGCATATAAATACAGCAAGGGACACTTTCTGTTGGCCAAAACGAATTTCAGGTTGTAGCACATTAAAATCAGACACAAACACACACACACACACACACACACACATATGTGGCACAACTGATGTTGCATATATTGAGACGTATATTCACCTTATGCTCAGTTCGTCTGCACTCGAAACTTGGCTCAGGTTTATTAACAACAATTTGTGATTTGTTTTCTCACTTTTCACAATCAGTTTTCACAATTAGTTTGCACATTTAATTCATGTATGTTTGTTTATTTATTTTATTTTTTTTTTATTTCTGCATACGCTTGAAGTTTACGAATTCTTTGAACGCTTCTTGACTTGCGATTCTGCTTTCTGCTTCCGCGCCCCATGCAACTTGTACCATTCGAAACGCGTTTGTAGCACAAACTGAAACTGTTTCTGCCATTTCGGCTGTCCGCACCAAAAGCCCATTCGTCTTCTCGGCTTCGGGCATTCGTTCTCTTCTCTTCTCGTTCTCAATGCCCACGCTCTCTCTCTCTGTCTCAAGCTCTCTCCCTCTCTTTTTGCGAAAAACCAGTTTTCATTGAGGCTGGCAAGGCTGTGAGCTGTGTGTGGATTATGTTATTGGGCAAACTGCCGGCTTTTTGCTTAACATTTGTTTACGTTCCACTGCGCAGGCGTTAAGGCCAGGCAGCTGTTAACGTGCTGTTAATGCGCTGCTAAAGCTGCGCTGTAATGTTAGAGCAAACCAAGCAAGCCATGAACTAAAAATATTAAATTTAATAAGTACTAAAATTATATAGAAGACCTAGGCAAATAATCTAAATATATAAATAATAAATACAACTTATATAATTAAATATATTCATTATTCAGAATATTTACTTATTGTTTTATTATGTTAAACTTTGAATTTGTTAACAACTTCGTTCAGCCTTTAATTATTTCGTTAGTCTGAACTTAAACTTATATTAAACATGCTTTGGCCTTTGGCTACAAAAATTTTAGAGCTCTAAAAACCAGTCCGTCTTCAATTAGCACTCGGAAAAAGTATGCACTCTCGGTTTCGAATGGCAAAAGCACATAAATCTGCCCGGAAGCACATAAATCCTTTAGCCCAAAAACTCAATGGCCTGTCAGTTGTCTATGGCAACATTTAACTTGCAACGGGATAAATTGAGATGAGGGACAAAAACTCAAGCCTGTTGACCACAGTGCCAAGTGGCACACGTTGCAGTTGCAAGTAAACCAACTTCAGAAATTAGTGTAAAAATAGTTTATGCAATTTAAAAACTTTTTTAATTCTTTGAAAGGAACATATATCGAGAATAACGGGAGAATACCACTAATTAAAATCTATTTAAATAGGTTTAGCTACAATATTTTCAGACTAATCATAATCAGCAAAAAATATGAAATAATGTCACGCCCAAGCGAAACTAATTTATGGGTGTAAATCAAAGCAGCAAATAGAAAACGTGCAGCATTTAAATGTGGCATGCCACACACACAACCAGCCAGTTATATATCTATATAACTCTGATAGGTAAAAGCCAATAGCCCTGGCTGCCTGATTAATTTGTGGGCAAGTCGAGTGATTGGCCATAAAAAGGAAATCATTAGGCATTAAGACATGTGCATAATTTATGCGCAAATTAATAATGGCACGTAGCCCCAATCATTTGAATGCCATTTAATTAATTCTCCTACTTTAAGACAGCTTCAATTACGGCCCAGCATGTGTAACATTCGGCTGAAACTATTCGAGCCAACTGGTGGGTCGGGTTAATGACAGAACATAAGCCACTGAGTGGTGGCCATGGCACAAAAGTACAGCCAGCAGATACATCAATGAAATCAAATAAATATCGTTTGCTCAGCCTGAGCTCAGGTGGGCTGGATAGCAAGAGAGAGGCAGAGAGAGAGAGAGAGAGAGAGAGAGAGAGAGAGACCGAGTGAGTGCCCCAACGAGTTGCACGCATATAAATAACCAATGATGCGGCATTTATCTGGCTCTGACTTACAAACAGGCCCCACAATCAGTCTCAGCTTACGAGCGCCTGCACGGAGGGGCTAAACGGAGCCATTGAAACTGAAGACGTCCATTGTTGGGCTGCACAATGGGCCACAACGCTGTTATTTTGGCAAAAATAAATAATGCAGCTAAAAAAAACTGCAACTGGGCAGAATCGTCGATATATGCAACTAGAATAAGTGGAATAGATTAGAAATGAATTGTGATTGATTGAGATTGACAAATTGTGAATGAAATTTGCTTTAAAGCTGATCAACTGTTCACTTTCAAAAGCTATACATTTGTATATAAAAGTTATTATAAATAGTAACAACAAATCATAAATATATTTAAAATAAAATTTACTACATATATTTATATTTTTGATATATTAATCTACATCAAAATTTCGACTTTTTGCACAACAAAAAACGGCATTTGGTCCACTGTGCACTGGGCAGAACGCACATCCTTGGGGCTAAAAGGGATAAGCGTTTAGCATGGCCTGCACGATTTTTATGTAAGGCACGTGTGGTTGTTGCTGCTGTTGGCCATCTTATTGCCAAGCGCCCACAATTTCTGTTGGCCATGTCCGTGAGACTGTTTCGCGTCATTTGCTGTGATCCCAGTGGTAATTTTGTGGGCCGTACCGTACCGCCCAACGTTGTAACGCAACACCGGAGACACCGAACACAGAGCCAAGAGCCAAGAGCCAAGAGCCCAGAGCTCTGAGTCGAAAGTCAAAGTCGAAATTCGTTTTATTTGACGAAAAAATGTCCCTTTGCCTTTCGAGACTTTGTGACTTGTGTGACTTGGCAGTGTCCAAAAGTTGTCAAAAAATACCGACAATAAGTGCCAAAAGAAAATGAAAAGATGAGCCAGCTCTAACTCACTGTCCCTGCCCCTCCAAACCCCCCCTCTCCTAGCATTTCTCTACACCTGCTGCTGGCAGTAAACCAACTCGGTTGTTTGGCTCAGCCCATTGAAGCAGGAACTTGTCAAAACAGAATATCGCTTACCAAGTCGTTTGGCAATTTTTCTCAATTTTCACAGGGAAACTAAAACCTGGCTGTGAAATTGCATGTGCAAGTGGTGCAAGTGGTGCAAGTGCCGTTACACTGACTTGATGTTTGGCTATCCAATTTTGAAATGCAAGAGAGAGAGAGAGCAGCCAGAGGAAATGGAGATGAAGACAGAGGCAGAGCGTGAGATGGAGATGGAGATGCAGATAGAGCTGCGGGCAGCGCATGGAGTTGAGCGCAAAATCCAGCTTGATTTCCGCCGCTATCCGCAGGCCACACACACACACACACACACGCACAACAAATGAGCAGCAAGCATGCTGGTCTGCACTGAGCAAAACAATCAAGCCACTTGTTAATTAAACTTGAAATTCCAAATATTTATTGAATATCGATATAAACAGAACAATATTTAATATACCAAAATAAATAAAATTTTAAATTAAATGAACACAACAATAATATATATAAAAATTAAATTAAAACCTAAACATATTTTTAATTTCTTTTCAATTTACAAAAATTTCTCTGTAAATATTTCAATATAATTTTTATTTCTTATTATACTTTATGTATATTTTAATATTGGTAACACCAATAAAAATCAATTCTTAATTTAAGACATATTATTTTCTTTTTCTCAACGTCTTTTTTCTCAGTGTAGCCTCGGTGCTGCACGATTGCTCTTTGGTGATTTGGGAGCTACAGCCAGCGCCACAACTATAGCTATAGCCATAGCTATAGCCACATCTACGTGCAGAGAAACAAAGCGCAAATTGTTGTATGTAATTGTGCGTTGCTCATACACATCAACACTCACACACACACACGCACAGAGAAAGAGGGAGAGAGAGAGACACGCATACAGTTACACAGTCTCACCTGCTGCTGCGTGCGGCGAATTCCATTGCATACTTGCCGGCGCTGTGCAAATAAAAAGTGATATACGCGCGACACTGAATGAATATTAATCGCCCTTTTTGCCTTGGCATCTGCTGGCTCACCCTGCATCTCTATCTCTCACTCTCTTTCCCCCTCTCTCTATATCTTTCTCTTTCTCATCCAGCTGCTTGGCTGAGGCTGATTTGGCAGCTTAAATGATTTCCGCCTGGACTTTGTGTGATTTGTTGAATTTGACAAAATTTATTAGTTTCAGTTGCGGCTCAAAACATTTGAATTCATTTCGTTTATTTAACAATCTCTTAAATTTTATACATTTCTTTTTATTTTGTTCCCAATGCTATGGACTTTTTATGCACTTGTTTTATACAACTTCCTTTTAATGCCCGCACTCAAAAGGTAACAGCCATAAAATTCAAAACAAGTGTCGTATTTGTCGCCGACCCTTTTGAAAAAAGACGACAAAAACAGAAACATGTATTACTTATTATCACCCTTTTTGGAGACGCCTCTGCACCCACTCCACCGGCGTCAAGTAGTTCACACCTTTGTGGGGCTTCAGCAGCTGCAAAACAAATTTTTGGCAATTCAATTTGGTTTTTCATTTCACTTTTCGCCTGCCTTTTTAATGAATTTCTGTCCGCTCGCCTTGGATTACGCGTGGCATGTGGCAGGTGGCGGGTCTGCAGGTTGCAGGCAAGTGTGGAGGTCAGCGTTGTTCACACCTTCGTGTTGCCTCAAGTGAAGTGGACAAAGTTTCTGGTTGGCCATCAAATTTATAGTTAATTTTCAATTCAGCTGAACAAGCTGATTCGTTTCAATGAATGGATTTTGTTTTCACTCATGACACAAACACCCATCCCAGTGGCAACGTTGTGTCAAAGGCAAAGTTTGCAGACAACAAAAGCTCATGGCAGACAGCGTTACGGCGGAGGTAGGCTAGGCAGGGGCGTAGCAGCTTTGTGTTTAGGGGATGGCATTTCGAAATTGAATTTTGCATTGAAGTGCATAGATTTATATGCGAATAATCTAGAGAAAAGTAGCGAATGAATTATCCCTCAAACCATTTTCAAAGTTTTGAGAACATATTTCTTTATTTCGATTATTGGCTCTCACTTGCCACATATTTCAAGCCCTTTGAACCCCCTTAAATATTTCTAAGCCATGCCTATGTCTTGCTTCTAAAAGCGCAACATAAAAATGCACAACGAAACTAATCTGCAAGTGAACCCGTTGAAACACAGACTCCAAACACCTTCAACTCCAACTCCAATGCTCACCACAACTCTGCATGTTACAGCTCCATTTCTCTGCCCCTCCTCGTTCACTCTTTGCTCTGCCCTCTGCCCCATACACTCAGTCATGTAGATAAAAGCAATTTGTTTGTGGCGCGCACTATTGTTGCATTATTATTGTTTGCCGGCTGCGTTGTCTGGCCCCACAAAAAAAAAAAAAACAAAAAAAAAACTGCCCCCCAACTGAAGCTGCGACAGTTGCAGCTGCACATGTTTGCCGCCTTTAGCTGGCCGCATTGCCACTTTAAACTAACTGGGGTTTTCCCCCTTTTATTTTTTACACTCCGAAGGGGGGGTGGGGGTTGTGTGTTGTCTGTCCTTGCGGTGTATTTAACCTGTCTGCTCGTTGGATTACGCCAAACCCACCCACAGACAGCGAGACAGTCGAACAAACAACAAAGCATCTAACTATATCTATTCATACGCCATGTTGTGTGTGAGTGTGTGGGTGTAAGTGTGTGTGGAAGTGTGTATTACACTCTCTGGTAATGCAATACGCGTGCCTGCCACAAACGCATATGGCTCCAGTCCTCCAGCAGACATTTTAACGCTTATTTTAGTTTCGGCTGCACTCCTGCAATGCAATGCCAGCGAACCGCAATGTTCACACTAATTTGCACAAGCGGCGTCAATGCGTCGACATCGTCTGCGTGTGCTTTTGCCAGCTCAATTGCCTTTCACACTTGGCAGACGACAGAAGTTCCCTCCCGAGGTACTGCGGACCCCTTATCGCTGCCCTTAACCCCAGAGCAACCCCTGCGGTTGCCTACCTTACCCCCTATTTTTAGTGGTCTGCATTGATTACTGCGTTTAATCATTACCTATGCCATAAAAACATCAACCGTAGCATTCATTTGTTAGGAGTAGGGAAGAGTAGGAAGAATGTGCTCACCTATTCGTATCACACCCATTTTGGTCAGACTTTGAATGGTCATAACTTTGTCAAAGCTCAACCGATTTTCAAGCGGTTTGGTTTTTTATCAACCATTTGATTGCGAAAGCAAAACCCTATCAAAAAATCAAAAACAAAAATTTTGAAATTTTTTAATACATTTGAAAATTTTAAGCCCCTTAAAAATTATCAATTTTTTTGTCCAAAAATGTATTGCCGCTAAATAGTTTCAATTAATTCTAAAACGATTTGTAGGGCAAAATCATGCATAGAAAACTAAACATGACTATTTTTGGTCAAAAAATGTGCAATTTAGAGCCAATAAAATTTATTAATCTTAATTTGACATATTTATTTATGAATATTTTAAATTTAAAAGGGAATTCTACTTTGTTAAGCATTTAAAGTACTCCAAAAATCTTCATTTAAGTTCAATTTGTTATCAGTGTTGCATCGGCAATAGTGAAACGCAGCGCGTAAATTAGCCAAGTGTAGACTTCATTAAGTAGCGTCAGTAAATTAAGTGCTAATGTTGAAAGTTTTGACCGACGAAGTGCGCAATGCAATGTTGTTGTTGCTGTTGTTGTTCGCGCCACACTTCCGCCGGAAACAGCAGTAGCAGCAGCAGCTAACCGCAACAACAACTACAACGGAGCGGCAACGACTTTAAATTGATGATGTAGCCTCCAACAAAAATTGCACTCACTTTCTCCAGTCTCCAGGGCGTTTGCCTTATAGAGCAACTGCTGCGTGTGCCACGCAGTCTGCAAATTTTTAATGCTTTAATCTTGATGCTAATAAATCTTGAAGTTACTGGCACTTTCACATTACTTTTTGGGGGGGACAAAAGGGTTCAACGGGTGCAAAGAGCAGGCACCAAATACAATTAGACAGCTGCACGCTTAACCGTCTTAGTTTAAGCCAATTTGAATGCATTCCAGCCCCTCCCCCACTTGTATTTGTCTCGGCTCTTAGGACTCTTACCGTTCTTCGCCTGGCCCCTGGTAATTACAGTTGACGCCTTTGAAAAAGTGTGAGCCGCCCCTGGATATTGCTGCTGACAGTTTGGCAGTCCTCGGTTTTGGCTAATCGAATTCCCAGTTGCAGCCGTAGTTGTAGTTGTAGTGCGTGCTCTGCGGTAATTGATTAACAATGTTTTAGCTATTAATATCGTCAACTAAAACCAGGCCAATACCATCAATTTAATGGCCAACGACACCTTTTATAGACAAGCTGAAATTTAACTTTACTTCTGCATCGAATTCTTGCTGGTAGTAGCGAAAATTTAATTTAATTGTCTGAAATTAAAATTAAATAATTTGTATTTAATATAAATATTTAAATGTAATAAATACGCATATATAGCTAAGTTCTCTCTAGTTTTCTGATGAAACTTTAATTTCGGAGATTTGCTTATTTTAGATTTATAGCTTTCTTTACTCCAAAGATTATATCTTAAATTATATGCATTGTAAATCATTATTTATTATTTATTTGAAGTGTTTATTTAAGATAATTTGCTTGTACAATAGTTATTTTAAAAGTTTTTATCTTATTTATTTTTATAAAATTATTGCGTTATTTTACATTCAATCTATTTAATCATTTGCAACCCACACAACGCTGTCGAATACCCGCTGGTTTAATCAACTAAACAGTCGATTAGTAATATACATTTTTAATGAATGCAATTACTCAGTGTTTACAATATGACGTGTCATGGAAATTACTGCTAGTTTTTAACCCTTGCACTCGACTCTTGACCCACTGTGCCTTTGGCCGCCGCACTGTCAGCGCCAGTTGTAAGCCAGCTGACATTGTGGCTATGGCATGGAGTGGGCAATGGAGGGAGATGGGGAGTTGTGAGTTCTTTCTCAACCCTGCGGTTCTGTGGCCACAAGTGTAGCCCTTGGAGTTGTGACACACAACTGTCAAAGTGGCTCATGACAAATTTGTTATTAGCGCAGAGAGGCAACGAAGGCAAAGAAGGCAGCAGACTGACAGCTTGCCTTCTGCTCAACTGCTCAACTGCTCAACAGCTCGACGGCTTTGAGTGTTTTTGCCTTGGTTTTATTAACTTGAAATTTATAGCCCGCCATTAGGCGCTGCAAATTAATCAAATTTTTTATTTGCCATTTCAAAAAACACGGCGAAAAATGCTAACAACATAAATTTGTATTTAAAAATGAGTTAGCTACGCAGTTTTATGTTGTGTTCTGTGCCAGAGTCAATTTCACGCCGTCTCACCTGCCAAATGAATGCCATTTTTCTTTCCAGCGTCTCTTATTATGTTAGAATTTGTCATTTTGGAGCATGACTCGGCTAGATGAAATGCAATTTACCCTCGCAGCGGCATTTTAATGTGCTCATTTAATGGCAGCCTTAAAGTAACAGCCACAACAACCAGAGCATCTGAAGGAAACACAGCAAGGGCTCATCAAGCGTAACTTTTGGCCAGCATATGTTGGCCAGCGAACTGGCCTAAACTTCGGCTTGGCAAGCAACAAAAAAACTAGAAGAAAAGCAAATACGTTGGAAAAAAGTGCAAAAATATGTTGCACATAAATTTGTATTAAGTTTGCCGCTGTCAGTTTTCCGTTCTCCTAAGCAATGTGGGCAGA
This sequence comes from Hypselothyrea guttata, assembly GCA_035045125.1. Lineage (NCBI taxonomy): Eukaryota > Metazoa > Arthropoda > Insecta > Diptera > Drosophilidae > Hypselothyrea > Hypselothyrea guttata. Next base: position 52,696 of record JAWNNJ010002377.1, read on the forward strand.
CAGCATAACGACATAATCATAAATTTAAATATGCAACCCGAAAAACCCAACCCAGCCCCAAGCTCCACAGTTGTACACACACTTTACATTTCTTGCTAACCGAAAAAAAAGAGAGCAGAGAAAATGGCTAAAGAACGGTAAAAACCTTTGCAGTGACAGTTTCACTTTGCCTGCCATAAGGAATTTTCAGCTGCCGCCACACACACATGTTGCCCCTGCTTTATGCGTGTTAAATGAAGTTGTTTCGGACTGCCAAGTGGCAGCGGGGCCTAAGGGGTCTGCTAAGTGCCACACACCAAAAAAAAACACACATACGATCACACACACAAACACACAAAGTGTGCATACATAGAGAGGGAGATAATGCGTTGCCTTCTGCTTATCTGCTTAATTCGGCAGGGCGCTGTTAAAGCCACTTCAAAAGCCATAAGCCGCTAGTTTTGCCAATATTGGCGCACATTTATAAGATTGGAATACACCAAAAATAATTCCAATAAAGCGAACAAAAATTTTTTTTTTTTTTTTTTTTTTTCAAAAATATAGATAAAAATGTTCTTAAAATACTCAAGGAATCTTATTCAACAGATGCCATACGCAAATTCACCTCTAATTGTCAAGTTATCGATAATTTAGTTATCACTGCAGCACATCGTATGAGCACATATCGAACTTGCTTAGCCACAGTACACAAACCAAAATACTCAACAGACGCCACATGCAAATTCACCTCAATTTATCGAATTGCATTTGTTATCGTTGCAGCACAAAAACAAATAAAACACAATTAAACAGCTGCCATAAATACATTGCTCTCAAACTATCGCTTGGCTGGCAAATTTATAATGATTATTTAATTGAATTTTAAACTGTGTCTCAGCGCATGCATATTAAATAATAATTAATATTTATGCGAATTGTGCGCTTTGTGAAATTTGCATAAAGCAGCTTAAATTTGCTTCAAGAAGCAAACACATTAATTATGTTTTAATAGGAAGCTCGTGTTCGATCTCAATATAAAATGTCAATTAACTATAATTATTGGAGCATAACTTTGAGTAGGGCAGCTCCCCAGATGCCGATGCTAAATCTTGCCAAAATGTGATTGTGCCATGCACCTGGGCAAGCGAAACCCACAGAAAATTCCTAGAAGCAGCCCAAAAGCATTTTGGGCAAACATTTGCCAATACACACACATACACACATATGTATATATATATATAGTCGTAATCCCAAAGCAGCAGCAACAACAAGAAAACCGTAAAATGCTTTGCAAATAAGCCTACGCCGGACAGCAACAACAAACAAAACTGCTCTGTAATAGATTTAAGGGTAGGCAGACCCAAAAAGAAGCATTAGTTTATTAGAGTATTTCTCTGTGTGTATGTGTGTGTGAGAGAGTGTATGTGTGTGTGTGTGTGCTCAGCTTTAATAGTCGGGTAACAAAATAAACAGAGCCAAGTGTGTGCTTATACAATGACCAAAAGAAATCTTTGCTCCCATTGTGTTTTTACAAAAATATTTAAATGGAAAATCTTATGGACTCGCCCGTTGGCAGGAAAGGCGTATCGAGAGGGTCGCAAAGTTAGAGTTACGCTTGTAAAACATACAAGGTGCTTCCGCAAAGGATGCGCAAATAATGTCTGTAAACAATTTTTATTGCTTTCTGCACGAGAGCAGAAGAAAATGCTTGGAAATGCGAAATGGTAATGGAAATGGAACTGAGACGCCGACACTGGCAGATTTGCTTAAAAGTAAAAGTTGTTGATAGAAATCACAAAACACAATAACATAAATTGCAAAATGTGACAAAGGGTTGCCGCACACCCGCCCTTCCCCCTACACAGAGAGAAAATATCAAGAATTCCGTTCTTCAATTTATATTTGAAGCGAAGCTAACAAAATTGAGACAACAAAACAAAGAAAACGTATATTAAAAATATATTTTGTTTCTGTATATTTTTATATTTTAATTATTTTAAATTTAGTTAAATTTTAATTGCATTTTCTCTATTTCGTTTATTGTTTATTGAAAAAACCATTTTCTGTAAATAGTTTTGAATAAATATTCTTGTTTTCCATTTAATGATTTTATTTAATTGTCTCTTATTCTAATTCTTATAAAAGTTCTTTAAGTTGTTATTTATTTTCGAAGATATATATTTTTATTTTTTTTTTAAGATTTCACATTTTTCAATTGAGTTCATTTGCACTTAATTTTCAAATACATTTTTTTCCTCAGCGTAGAGACAGCATCAAGCATTGGGTCAGCTTGCTAAGCAAATAAATAACAAAACAATAACACAAAAATACCAGAAGAGGAAACAGTATTTCAAGTGTGGAAACGTGTGTGTGTGTGTGTCGATGACATCAGCAAACAACAGCCGCAGAAATTGAAAAACTAATCCCGAGCATATGACGCATACGCCTAGTTGCCGGCTTAACTTTCGCAAGTGATTCGCATTAAAAGTTTAAACTTGCCAAATTGCCGACGCACACACACACACGCACAAAACACTCACACACACTCACACATACGAGTTAAGCCAAGCACACCTAGGGAACATCGAGTTTAAAGCAGAGTTTTCAGCATGCCGAGCTCTGGCTGAAGAGGAAATTGCTTGCTTTTCATAACTAAAACTTGGGAAATTATGAAATTCATACAGGAAGACAATTTTCTTGCACATCTAATTCGCTTGCCATCCCCGCCAATCCGCCTTCGCCTGCACTCAACATCCTCGCCGAGTCCTCGTCCTGTGCAGCATGAAATTTGTTTGTGGTCTTAGCCATAAGTTTGCCCGTCGACAGGCAACTTGCGGCTGCTGTTGCCGGTTAGCACCGACTGCCTCTGAATGCTCCGACTTCTGCTCGCTCGTTCTTATGGCAGAGATTTGCAGTTTTTAAGCTGCAATCGGACTGCTGCAACTCCCCTGCACTTCTAAGCAATTTCGGTTGCTTTTTTGCGGCACTTTTGACGGAAATCCTATTCGTTCGTCCCCCCTCCCTCACCCGTAACTCCTGCAATTCGTTAGCTTTGTTTAACTTGCAATTTGCTGGCAACTGATAGGTAGCCTTGACTAACCGCAACTTGGCCAAAACTGACTGGCATCTTGACTTTCATTAGAATAGTGGCGGAGTTTGGTATGGTGGGAGGAAGAAGGTAGAAAAGAGTCAGCAAATTGGAAGGAAGAGGTGAGAAAGAAGTGAGGAAGAAGTAAGGAAAAAACGAAGAAGAAGGTAAGAAGTAGTAAGCAAGAAGTGAGAAAGACGTGAGAAAGAGGTGAGTGAAAATAGAGGTAGAAGTGAAGATGAAGGGGGAAAGGAAGTGAGAAAGCAGTGATAAAAAAGAAAGGTGTGAGAAGGAAGTGAGAAAGCAGTGAGGAAGGAACAATGAAGAAGTAAGAAAAAAGAGGGTAAAATAAAGTGGGACGAGAGGGTTTAAGAAAGGAATGGGAAGACTGCAGAAAGTGCGAAGAGAAGTGAAGATGAAGCGAAAGATAAGTGAAAATGGGGTGAAAAAGAAATGAAGAAAGTACAGAAAGAGTGGAGAACAAATGGAGAAACATTGAAGAGAAAGTTAAGAAATAGTATAAGAAAAGTGGACGATGAAGGAGCGAAAAGTTAAAAAAAAAGTTGGAGAAGCGTTGAAAAGGGGTAAAAGAAATAGATAATAAATTGACTGAAAATTAATGTGAACGCTCAAAGAAGTAGATCAGGAATAAGAAAACATTGAAACGTAAAGAATAATGAAGAGCACTGATAAGAAAATGTAAAGTACAAATAAAGAGAAACCGAAAGCAGATCTCCCACGTCAGCTTCAATTTGTGTACTGCATAATGTTTATGGCAACAGGTTTAATTCATTTTTTATGGCTGCATAAAGCAAGCCATTTATATAAAGCTATAGGGCAACAAATATTGCAAATGGTTTCTCTTTGCTACTTACTAACAAAACCAATGAGCAGCAGGAAATCTAAAAATTACATAAGGGATCAGGGGATTTTTCGATAGCACGGCCTCTCTTTCTCTATCCGTGTGTGTGTGTCGTGCTGTTCCTTTATTTTTTATATTATTTTTTGCACTCTCTTTTGCCAGTTTCCATTTGTTATTATGCTCGGCATGCCAGGACGTCCTGGCCACGTTTGTTTAGTTTACGTCCGATTCCCCATGCAATAACTTAAAAAACACGAAGACAGGCCGACCCAGCACCAATAAATGCCAACCAAAGCACCTTGGCTACGAGCTCTGCTGCCATTCTCCACTCTCCACTCTCCGCTCTCCCAGCTCCTACTCCAGCCTCACACACATACAGATACAATAACAATAGGCAAACAGCCGCTGGGCACGGAAGTGCCGCCATGACGAGCATAATTCTAACATGGCCAACACCCCATTCGAGTCGACAAGCAACAGGGCCAGAATTGGGCACGCACTGGCACCCCAGAGCCTGACACTAGACTTCTACTTCCTTCCATACATAGTATATATGTATGTATGTATGTATGTATGTGTGGCGTTGGCAGTGGGAGGAAATCATATTTTCTCAGCTTATTGACAGCGTAATCAGAGGCAATGTTTGACAATGCTCAATGTGCAGCAACAATGCTCAGACGCAATAATAAAATACAAATATACAATTTATAGTTATACCCACTGCACTACCACCAAACGAATATTTCTCCCACTACAACAATAAGAATAACAACAACAATCACAATAACAACAACAACAAAACTGGTAATTCATTACTTTATCGATGCCATAAGTTCGCCTCGCAGCTGAGACCAGGTCGCCAGCCTCGTCTCGTTCCTTATAACTTTGATATCCTCTGCTGGCATCTCTATACACTCTCAGCGTATGTGTACGTGTGTGTGTATATGTGTATGTCTACACACACACACACACTCACTTGCAATAAGTATTTTGTGTACACAAAAGCTGACAATTTATAGCCTCAGTCGTGTGTCGTCTGCTCGAGTCGAAACCCTTTGCGATAGTCTAAAGGCGCCCAAAAAAGTTGTTTCTATTTTTCTTTCGGCTTTTAAGCAGAGTCTGCCTGCGGTACTTAGGCTGGCTACTTAGCAGATATTTTATAATTATGCTTACAGCAGGATTAACAATTTTACAACAATTCAGTCAACGTTTTATATAATTTAATTTGATCAAAAAGAAGAGAATTTTCAGTAAATAAATTGAAGATCTTTGTCTTTTTCAAAGAAAGCTTGTTTTACTTTGTGATTAATTAAAAACATAAAAGTAAATTAAATAAATTGAATAAAATATTTCAACTAGAAAAAAATAAATTATGTTTCAGCAAATCATTTAAAATAAAGTTTATTTTCTTAAAGTGTATTCCACATGCAATTAACCGGTTGATGTAGTTTTCCCTATTTCCTTTGAAATAGGTTTTTGTATATTAAACCAAAACAAATGCCATGCCCAAGCAGCTCATAAAAGTACGAACAAATCTGCTGGTTGTAAAAATATTGACACAGGTTCAAAGTGGAACAGAACGAAGGCAAATAACACCAGAGTAAGAACAACAGCAATAAAGCAAAAACTAATAATAATAATAAAGCTAATAATAATCACACACAGGCATCAATTATTATTGTGTGCGAGAAAAACTTTATGCATTTTGTATGAATTCTTTTGGATTGGACAAACATAACGAGAAACTAGACTAAAAATAAATATAAAGAAAAAGAAAATAGTTTAAATGTATAGACTAAAATGCAAAATGCATAAATCGCTTGCTAATAAAAATACAAGAATCAAATGAAAATATTTACTAAAAAAGCAATTTGGCCGAAAACAAAAGAGAAGCACAAGTTGCTATGCATTAAAACAAGGACACTGAGCACAGCTGGCAACGAGTTTTTTGGGCAGCCTATAATAAAAAAAGAAAGAAAAAAAGAAGAAATAAAAGTAGAATTTTAAAATGTCGCCCACAGCAAATTGAAAATTAAACGAAAAACTTTAAAATAACTATATTAAAGGAAGCTGCAGCGCAACGGGGGAAAGGGAACAAAGTTGTATAAAATGTTTTTGCTTCATGCTGACCCCAATTGTAGGCACCAGCACAGGCACAGGCACCGACACAGGCCGAGGCTCAGGCTGCTCCTTTTGTTGCGCAAGTGTTGCCAACTTAATAAAATGATGCTCAAACATGGAAAGTTGACCAGGCCAAGAGCAGCAGCAGAAGCAGAAGCAGCAGAGCCTGCTCCTGATAGCCACAGCAACATGAACACCCATACTAATACCTACAGCACAAATACAAACAAACCACCGCAGCAAGTGCATGTAAAAAGTTGTGCCAAAAAATATATTTCCTTTTTTCCCCTTTTTCTATTTTTTGTTTTGTTGGCAGGCACTGTCACTAAGTTATTTATACATAAATACATGCACTTGGCGCAAAAACTGAGGCTGAATAGATCATTTAAATATGCTCAATATCGTAAGTTTAACGTAAAGTTTTTCTGCCTAATTTAATGTCTAAATTTCTTAAAATGAGTGAAGTTTAAGCTGAGCTTAAGAATAAACTGGTAAACAAGTTTCAGAGATAAGGTCTTAAAATTATAGCAAAAGTTTAAACAACTTTTGTTTAAACCAAAATGAATGGAAAATATTTTTTACTGGAAAATTCAAAATTAAGAAATTGTGCTTAACACATAAATAAAAAGCAAAAAGGTTTCAAAAAACTAAAGCCCAAATAGAAAACTACAAATGTACAGTTTTTAAAAAGTAAAAAAAATATCCTGATCGGAAATATTTAAAAAAAAAATTTTATTATAAAATTAAATCCTGAAAATATTTAAAAATAATATAATCTCTAAATAAGAACCTTAGTCTCAAACCGTTCTCAATCAACCGCTTAAAATGCATAGTTAACAAAAACATTTTTTTGCAGTGCATACGCATACTTGCTTACCATGAATATAGAGCACATTTGCGTCTGTGTGTATGGCCAAGTTTGACCGTTGAGCTCATATTTTACAGTTGCTGCCGCCATTGTTGCACGTGCTGTGTATCTGTGTGTGTATGTGTGTGTGTGTGTGTGTGTGTGTGTGTTGGGTTAGTACAGTAGTGGCAGAAGTCTCTGCGGAGTGCCTAAATTGAATATCATCAAGGCTCAAATTAATGTCTTCAGCACAAACTTTGCCACTTGAAGCATATTTCGCCTGCTCTGCCTCGTTTTGCGCGCAGTTTTTCTGCTCTTCTTTTTTGTTTTTTTATGCTTTCTTCTTAGTTTATTTTCGCCTGTCCGCACTTGGTTGTTGTTGGCAAGTTTTTTGGCAATACTCGTACCCGGAAGTGTTGTTCTTCTTCATCATCGGCTTCAGCTTCTCGTCCGCTTCTTCGCCTGCTTCGTCTTCTTGTTACTTAGCAAAACTTTTCTGACCCGCAAATTGAAATGCTCGTGGATTTTTGTTGGTAACGTCGGGCGTTTTAGCTAATTGCACGCACGGCCAACTTGCCCAGAGATTTGATTTTGTGATTTTCCAACCCCTACCCCTGCTTAGCAGGCGCTTCCCCCTCCCCTTTTACCGGTATGGCACGCGTTGTACCGTAAACCACGGTGCGTTATGCCTCCCCAGAGTGCCACACACAAAACCCCCGAAAACCAACAGGCCACAACAAAACTAATATCAATGCCCATATTACAAGATAAAAGCATATGCCCGTCGAGAGGGACACTGTGGGATACCCTCGACAAAGAGTATTACAATTAGTTTACAAAAGAAATGTTTGATTGTTTATTTGATATTAAAAATAAAAATTGTTTAGTTATCTGCACTTAAAAATCTATAAAAATTAAATAGAGGAAATACAGAATTATCAATTTTTTAATTTTAAATTTTGAAGCTTTTTTTAAACCAATCTTAGTATAATAAAAAAAGTCAGTCAAACTCCTTAGCTGCAGTTATTAGTTACAGGGTATATTGGCAACCACCCTGCGGGTGCGTGTTATTAATTCCAGCCAATCTATTAAAAATGTAAAATGCATGAGCTGCACAGACAATTGCAGAGCAAACTATTGCTGCATATATCTGCTATATAGTAATCTATGGCACTGCCAATGCACAAGGGAAAAGTCTGGCAGTCTGGCAGAGTCTGACAGTCTGACAATATGACTGTCTGGCAGTCTGGCAATCTGAAGCTCTATGTAGCAGTCGATGTATGGCTGATCGTTTGTCGGCGGCACGTAAGAACTAAACACAGTACTCTGACAGTACTCTTTGTCTAACTCTCTCTCTTTCTCTACTTCTCTCTCTCTATCTCTTTCTTTCTTCACTCTTTCTTCTCTGTCTGTCGTCTGCTTTTGATGTTGCGCCGTGCGTGCCTCGTGGGCAAGTCAAATCGTGAGACAACTCATCCAACCCCCTTGCATCCCCTGGCTGCACGACTGTTGCATTATTTACGCGACGCTTCTTGTTTATTGATGTTTGTCTGTGCTGCAGGTTGCCTTTGCCATGTTACCTGGCGCTTTGTGGCTTTCACTATTTTCCGGCAAGCTCTTCCCCCTGCCCTCAGCCCATCAACCCCTGTTGGCGTTACGGCAACTGCTTACATATTCATGAGGGTTGCGGTGGTAAAAGTAGCCAAAAAAGAAATGTCTTCGTATGGCCAAAAAAAAACAAAAAAAAGAAACTCAAAAAATTACAAAACCCAAAAAATTGCGGTTCAAGTTCGTTGAGTTCGTAACTTGGGCAGCTTTAGAGTCTTATATATATACCCTTGTTTATCTGCTGTTGCACTCCAGGGAATTCTCCTGGGAATTTAGCTTAGAGCTGTGCGGTGTTGGTCTTAGTCCAGGGTGTCGCTACGACTGCAATTTGCAGTTTAAATATGCGAGCTTAATTGTGTTTAATTGTATATGAAAGAAGAGATTTTTATATTTGCATTTTTTGCTCGACTAGACAAGGAGCAGACGGAGACTAAGGGAGGAATATAATAGACATGTACTAGAACAAACAGAGTCTATTAGGTTTCTACCAAAAATAATATTTCTGTAGACATCATAGAGTGTTAAAAATCATCTATTTTATAAAAGAGAACGAAGTTTTTAAATATCTAATTTGCTAAAAAAAAAACTTCTGCTTGCAATAATTAGAATTTTTAATTTTAATATAAATTTCAAAAGCATCAATTGTTTATACAAAAATTATTTCTAGATCATTTCTAAACTGTCAAAACTTCTAATCATTTTTAAAGCAAAAATCTGTTGTCATTTTAATAAATTGTACACTAAAATTTCGCAGTTTCATAATAGATTATATCATTAATTTTATGAGCAATTTGCAGCGCTATTTCCACTGTGGTTGTGTTTGTGTTAAGCATAAAACAAAGACGCACTATGCAAAGGTCGAGAGCTTATTAAAATTTATATATTTAAATAGCATTTACCGCCTGTACCATGGGCTCAACCCATTGTAGTCTATCACGGCCTGCCCCCGGGCGGCATAGATGAAAGTTTCAAGTGCTTCACACACACTTACATACAACAAACATTCATCCATGTGGGGGATTGACAAAAAAGGGGTAGTTGACACACACACCGCACACACTCACACACACACTTGGCTAGAAAAACAATTTCACGGTTATTCGTAGCAAATATGAAAAGTAAAATGTAATAGCTGCATGGGCATGCCCCTTCCCCTTGTCATTCCCCTTTCCAGTCCCCCCAGCTGTCTATTTATCTGAAATATAGCCAACAACCCCGCAAGCAGTGCGCCGCCATATCAAGCGGAAACGGAAGTCAGACACTTACATATGCGCGCGTAACTTTACGCCCACTGTCTTTCGCTCCTTCCCCTTCCCCTTCGCCTTGCCCTTGCCCATGCTGCTGTTGTTGATTTGCTTTTCACAATTTGCCTCTTTTTTTGTAGCTTTTATTTTGTTGTAGGTTGTCAGCCCTGCGGCAAATTTCAACAGTTGCCACCGAGCTGCGACTGGGCGTTGGGCGTTGCTTTTGCTTTTTGCCCTGTTGTTGTCATAATATTGGCATGCATATATCATACTGACGGTCCATAAAAATTTCTACACCCGAATGCCAAATGCCAAATGACGCCAAGGGTTGATTTCAACTGTCAGCGCTGTTGCACTTGTCATAAATCTGTCTCAAATTCGAGTCTCACTCGCTCTACTTTTATTTTGTAGAATGTAATAAGCCTCAATGGACTATCGCTTATTTTGATCCTAAGTGGTTGATAATAAATTGTTAGTGAGTAATGCTCCATGTCGTTTTAGAGTAAGGGTTGTTCCCATTTCCAGAATTCACCCCTTGTATCAATCGAGTTTCTTTTCTTTTTAGCTCAAATCAAATGTCGCCAGCGTTTCTTACTTATTTAGCACATTCCAAAGACAGAGCTGAGCTGCCCTATTCCCACTCCAGCTGCCGCTCACCTGTAACTCCCTTTGGCAACATTTTTATTAATATTTAATGCGAGTTTCGCAACTTTTGGCAGCCAGTGTACTGCCAACCCTCATAAAACGCAACTTTTTGCACAACTGACAACTCAATTCGGCAGCTTTTGGCCCCCTCTGTCACTTACAGTGCCCCACAACAGCACGTGCCAAATATATTTGTCGCTCTTCTTCGTCCTTCCCCTGCCCCTGCCCATGCCTCTTGTCTCATGCTGCATGCAAAATGACGCAAGTCGCGCCATTCCGAGTCCATTAGACGTAGTTCAGCTTGGCCTGCATAGCTCTATAATGAAAAATTTCTGACTTTTATGCCCCCCCCCCCCCCCTTATGTACATGTTCACGCCCATGGCCTACGCCCCCTTGCCAACTGCTTGACAGACAGGGGTTGACTTTGATTTTGGTTTTTTGGGCTGGCGAGCGTGGGAGGAACTAACGCTCAACCTTACATAAATCATAAATATTTTAAAGTTTCAAATTACCAGTGGCAAAAACAATCAATGCTGCAGGCAGACACATATCTCATCCCTCGAATACCCTGTAGACATTGTCGCAGATGTCAGCATTTGCTGAGCCCCAGGGTCAGTGGAGAGCGCAGATCGCAATCAGGCCTAATCTAATGAGTGCCAAAGTGCCAGAATGCCGCATGTGCTAATTTCTTTTTGTGAAACTGCAGCCAACCAAGTTAAAAGTAGTTAAAGAGGGAGACGAGAAAAAAGCATCAAATATGCATGAACCGATTTGACCACAAACTTAAGGCCAAGTTTTTCTGGCTTACAGAATACGCCTTCATTACGTTACTATTGTATTTTTGATAGGTTACTCGAACATGTTTGCTTAGACGATAAGTTTGGATATTGAAGATGTATCATGAAAGTTATTGGCCAATAAGTTCGTGGTTTTACGACCTTGCTCTAGGAAATAATAAAGCTTTTAAAATGGGTAAAAAAAAGAAATAAAAATTACTTAAATGATGCACTAACTTATGATTTGATAAACTATAACTTTCCAATTCATCTTAACCCCTTAAAATATATTTCTAACTAAACTAAAAAAGTATGTTTTTATCCCCAAAATTCCATAGATACTTCCAGTTGCCACAGGAATCATGCAACATCCTGCTGCAAAACAAGTGGAGTAAGGCAGAGGAGGGGGTAAAGTTGGAATAAAGAACTTACTTATTCTCAGTTATGAATATTACAGAATGCCAAAATGTCTTGTAAGTTCGCTCAAGTATGTAATATGCGCGCACTTTTCATTTGGCAGTTACAGTTGCCGTTACCGGTACGGTTACCGTTCCCGTTACCGTTACCGTTAGTGACAGCGCAAAATGGCGTCATCTTGCTGAATGCATGCCAACCTGTCCCTTCGTCCCGCCGTTCCGCTCTCTGTTCGTCTCCAGTTCAGTCTGTCCGTCTGTCCGTCTTTCTCGCTGTCCGTTACGGTTACGGTTAACGCTGCAATTCATATAAAAATAATTGTTTGCAGGCGCACATTCATTATGTGCAATGGCAACCCTGGCAACAAAATGCTTCAACTGCCGCTCCTTCAGTTGCTTCGGCTCCAAGCAAATGATATTAAAAATGCAATTTGGCCAAAAATGCGTACTCCTTTAGCGCAGATCCATTGGCTTAAACCTGCACCAGACTTGCGCCCCTCACACCACCACCCCTTCCACGCTCCACGCACTTGGCAATACGCATTTGCAAATTGCATTTCCAACTGGTTGCCCCGTGTCCTTTTCTCCTTTTCTCAAGCTCTACAGCAACTTCATTGCATTGCAGGACATCCTCATCGTCGTCGTCATCGTCAGTTGGCATCAAATTAAACGGCCGCGCGCAATAAACATTAATAAAAATCACACAAAAATTGCCATTCGCAAGGTGCGCGCGGCAAATGAAAATGGAAATTGCTCATAAACAAGTCCATCAAATAAAGTGCACACAGCTGAAACTGCAAAAGACAATAAAATGTATGAAAAACCAAACGGCAAAAATAAATAACATAAAACCAAAAATACGCAAAAGCAAAAAAGGTGTAAACGTTTTCCGTATGCGTCACTTTAAATACTCTACAAATTTCATATTTCGTTTGGTTTCATTTTTAATATATTAAATATTTTAAATTTTATAATAACAATTTAAAAAATATTTTAATTTATTTTTTTTTTAATTAAAATATACAACTTTCTGTAAATTTTCAATAATTTATTTTATTAAATATTGAGAATCAAAAACGAGTTTAAAATAAATGTTGGAAATATAGTAAGTTTAATCTTATTTCAAAATCTTCGATAAAAAATAACATATGTATATGCGCTTTTCCCCCCGTCGCAAAGAATTTAATTGAGCCACAATTCTAATAAATCTGTGATAAATCTATAAAATATTAACTAACTTCAATAATATATTTATTAATTTTTTAATTCAAATTGCAAGTTGTGCCAAATAGTTCAGCTGCACTTTGCTAGTGTATAAAATACTGTTTCAAACATTGCTGACTTTTGGCGTTAAACCGCAGCACAATATTAACAATGACGCATGCGAGGCGAACACACGCAGATACACCTACATATGTAAGTATATCTATGTAGATATACATACAGATACATACAGACATGCAGCAAAGGCGACCACAGTAGACTATCAAATTTTAATACGCCAGCAGCTTGTGCCTTTATTTCATAAATGTTTAATGAAATTAAGCGGCAAGCTCGCTCTCTCTCTCTCTTTCTCACTCTCTTATTTATATTTATTTTTTGGGTGAGCTGCCCCAACTGTGTGTGTGTGTGTGTGCGTGTTTGCGGCACAGACTGTCCCCCCACTGAGGGAGAGCTTTGAGCATGTCTGACTGTTCAAAATAAATCATAAAGAGTGCGAGTGAAATGCATAAGTAAGCCAGACAGTTGGGCAGCAAAGAGCCAACAGGGCATCGCATTGTTTGCATACCGTTTTAAGCGATTTTCAAATTTTTCATTTTTTACAGTTATGCGTAGTTGGTGTTTTATTTTTGGCAGTGCTTTTGCCCGCAACTAAAAGTGCGGTTGCTAAATAATGTAATAAGCGGTTTTCATACGCTTTTGATTTTAATGAGTGTGCGACGGCAGACATACAAACATACAAACATACAAACAGACATGCAGACAAAGCTACAAACATATTTGCAAAGGTCAACGCAAAGGGGGCGAGCGAAATATGAAAATGGAAATATGTACTTCCGGCAGACATATACAACTATGCGAAAGTCAGGCAAGCTGAAAAGTATGCAGCAAAAAATGGCAATGCTTTGAACTTGAGTGAAAAGTGGGCGGGGGTTCAGGCGGGGTTCGTATCCGTATGGCGAAATCAAAAGTTGTTTATGACTCAATTTGTAGTTTCTGAACATGAATTATTGCAGCTGTACGCCCAATGGCCAAAAGGAACGCCAAAAATACAAAACAAATACGGCAAAAATTTATTAAAAAAGCAGAGAGAGAGAGTTGCTGAAACAGCAAAAAACTGTGCTCAAAACTAATTTCGCAAAGAGGAAATTAAATATGGCAAAGTTTGACATATGACAGATTTGTTGCTGCTGCCTTTTGGCATTGTCTTGATTTTATTTATTTACAAGTACAGCTGCAACTGCAACTGCAAACAGTAATTGCAACTATTCGAGCTGCTTCTGCACATGTCTGTCCAACTGTCTCTCTGTCTGTCTGACAGGGGGCAACATGCAAATTTTCAATTTCAAATAGACACACAGACCCAGACAGCTGGAGCACAAAGCGTATTATTTGGAGAGCGCATTTGACATTTCATTTCATTTCAATTCATTTGCTTTCAGTTTCCTTTGGCGACGATGCTAGTGCAACATTTGTCTGCCACTTAATTTAGTCAATAAGATGCAAATGATATCCTGCTGCCGCCGACGCTGCTCTAATTAGAAAACGCAGACAAAAGCCAGAACTCGACTGCAGTTTAGTTTGGTTTTAGCTGCGTGTTTAGTTCGTTAGTTTGTCTTCTGCTTTAAACAAAAGCTGTGGAAAAAACCCAACAACAACAACAACTGTGCATAATCTAATCCACTGAGAATATCCGCTGACAGCGGCAACGTCAACTCGACTGAACTCAAGACTGATGAGCTACAGCATTTCTGCATTTCGCTCTTGCTTTCGGTGCGTAGAGCTCGCATCTTCCGGGAATTTGTATACAGCGGCAAACAGAGGCGTGGCACGGAAGTCAAAGCGCGCATTCAACGTTCCTAATTAGCAGCTATACAAAATATAAAAAAGAAATATTTAAAAAATTCGACATGGAAAATTAAATTAATTTTAAACGTTTGATATTTAGAGACATTTATAAAATGAAGTTTAGGCCTTCGAATTCAACCAATACTTCGGATCTGTCTTGGGTTTTGTTCAATAACTAAATCTCTAATCGCATTGCTGGCTCTTAGCATTCAAATTTATGCAGATGGCAACTCTGGCTGCTGGCATCCCCCTTGACTACGTCTATGCACATTCGTGTGTGTCTGTGCATGTCAGCGCGTGTCTTTGCTGCCATATGCAGTCATGCCGACCATGAAATGATGTGCACATTCTTCATCATCACCAAGTGCGCAGCTCGTACGTTTATCATTGCGACTGCGGTTACTTTTCAGCTGCACACACACACACACACAGAGAAAGATATAAATATACACAGATACGCGTCTATTGGTATTGGTGATGGATACGTTTGCGTGTTTTGGTTACGGGCTCGGTTACAGTTTCGATTTCGTTTTCATTTTCATTGCATTTTCCGGGTTGACACATACGCTGACAAATGGCACAGAGATGTGTATAATTGGATAAGAAGTGCATTAAATGCGCATGCCATCAAACAAGGGCCATCAGCGATTGAAAGTTGCGAAATTCACATTCGCATTCGGTTGGAAAATTCAATCAAATTAGCGCGAAAATAAACCGAGCGACATGCGAGCCCTGCGGAACAATTTATAATATTTATGCATGTGGAGAGGCCCAATAATGGGCCCGAAACAGTTATGATAGCCAAATGTTTCATGGCTGACTACTTATCGCTTAATCACATCAACGAATCGGATAGAATCACATCGAGATCAGGCCATAAAACATTTAGCAATATGAAACCATTGGCAGTAAATGTAACCGTTACTCTCGCCAGACATCAAAGCCAATCAAAACGGCATTTCAATAATATCTGAACGCTACAATCGCAACAGTGGCAGGCGGAAGACACCCACACACTGACAGATGGAGACAGTGTGAGAGAGGGAGGGAGGCAGGGGGCAGAGACATGCTGTAATGTGGCATGCGTGTTGTCGGTTTTCGGAGGGTGGCACATAAACGATTTGTTCGCAAATATCACACGCACACAGACAGAGGCAGAGCGAGACAATAGGTTCGTGGGTGTGGAAATTGTGTCAAACGGGACTTTCGCTTTTCAACAAATATGTCCTTGTCAAGATATTACACATGTCTGCCCCTCAGCCTCCTCTCCCATGCGACAAACCCAAAGATGACGCGAAAAAATTTATAATAAATATTTACAAGTTTAAACTAATATTTAATTTGTATGCTCAACAGATTTAACTACTTAATTTGGATTTAATGAAATGATTTTACTCTCTACAGAATTTATAAATTTTGATTAAACTGTTCGATCGACTTCACTGCGTTCCTCTGGTGGTCTCCAATTGATTTTACATCCGATCTGTCTGTTTTTGTGTGGTTTGTTTTGAAACCAACATCACTAACTCTACTCACAATCCTCGCATTCCTTGTTTGTTTTCTCTAGAGCTTTCTTTACACGGCAAATACAACAATCATCATCATCATCCTCTTCAGCTGTTTTGTGGTCCTTTCTGAAGCACGCATCATCTGCTGCGTCGGATAGCGGAAACACCTTGTTCTGTATGGGTATGGGGAATGACGAAGGATCACAGCTATCAGCATCTGGCAAATAGTCACATTCACAATCATCATCATCCTCAGCATTGCCCTTCATCGCCAGGGTTGCATTGGATGCACCGCAATCATCTTTATTGGTGTCCTTGCCCTCTTCACATTGGCTACATTCGCATTGATAATTCGAATCCAATGCACTTTGCATTGTTTTCGGTTTAAACGCCGAAGGAGCAAAAGCTGATTGTTCACAAGGATCAACAGCAACAGCGTATTCTTCACAAGGAGGAAGAGAAGCTGTCGACTGTTTACAAGGAGCAAAAGAAAGCACAGCAGCTGACTGACCACATGGAGCAGGAGCTACAGCTCCTGTGCCATTCGATGGCACAGCAACAAAGGGTTGAGATGCGCATGGTAGATCGACTTCACTTGTGGCTACGCTTGCATCGCGTTGAGATTTTTGGGATGACTTGGCCCATAATTGGCAGGGTTCTGTTGGTTGCTTTTCTAGTTGCTGTTCTGATTTCTGTACTGGTTGCTGTCCCAGTTGCTGTACTGATTTCTGCGCTGGTTGTTTCACACTCAAAAAGGCGATACTTGTTATGGGTATTCCTTCCAGGCTATCGGAGAAAATCTCCTCGTTTTGGCCACAATGGCAGCCACATTCTTCACCTTCTGGCTGATCGCTGGCAGTCAGCTCGTCCCCATATCTGACCAATTGTTCGATCAGCATAGCATTCGTCCAGGCGTATCCCACTTGGTTTTCGTACTCCCCACCGCCGCCGCCGGTGCCGCTCTGCTCACAATTGTACTGCGAAAGGAGAAGAATTAATAGAGTTCAGCCCTAATAGCACTCATAAATCATTATTCTCGGGGCTAGACTCTTTACTCTTACCTTCTGGTACATTAAACCCGTTTTTGTATATCCTTCGTAACAAGATCTGACCCAACGCAATCGCCAGCGTTGTGCCAATTCCTTGGCCTCCGGTGTGCCCAAATTATTAAGGCCTTCGAGCAGCATGTGCATCATGGGCGGCCAGACATTGGGATAATCCCATTGTTGTCCAGTATTGCTCAATGTATGGGGCACTCCGCCCGGAAAAGAGTCCAGCCTGTTGTCACTAACGTATTTCATGACGGACGCGGTTATCTGTTCGGCATCGTTGATGGGATAGGCACGAGCCCAGAGAGGCGACAGATTCGTAACCACAAAGAAGTCACGAGGTCCCTTGTTCCGCAGATCGTAATCCATCCAGATGCCTCGCTCTGCATTCCAGTGTACCGCCTGTATGGCCTTAATCAGGCCCCCTGCGACATTTCGATAGTACTGCGCTTTCGCTACATTATTTGCCAGCGTATTGAACTCGGCGAGGGTCTTGCAGTTGCGGAAGATGATGCAGTTCAGATCAACGGGCACTATCCAATTGGTCTTAATGTTCGATATGGTGCCCACATTGGTAGCGCAGGGAGAAACAAACCAACGGGAGCTGAAGTCCTGACCGGACTCACAAGCAGCCTTTATATGTGAGTAATGCTCCTCTTTTTCCATATCGGTGGCAAATCCCGAACCGCTCTCCACATCCTCTCGGTATGCCTCTGGTCGAGGACCCTTTGACTTGTCACGATATTGATACATGGTGCGTCCGTTTACCTGCACCACGTGATTCTTCAGATAGAAGTCTGTCTCCGTCTCCAGCAGGGGCAATGCTCTGGTGGCGTAACTCTCATCCTTGGTCAGCTCCGTGTACAGTTTGACCATGGCCACGAGTAGGGGGGGATGGGAGCGACCCCAGAAGTAGATGCGTCCTCCAGTCGGCACGAATTTATATTGCGACACAAGGTACAGAAAATTATCGATCAGACCGCGGGCCGTTTGTATCATGCCGCTATAGAGCAGACCTCGGACTATCCAATAGGTGTCCCAGTAATAAAATTCCGTAAAACGTCCGCCGGGCACAATAACCGGATTCGGCACATAAACCAATGAGTATAGAAGCGGCGTCGTTCTTACACTATCCTTCATGTTACGACCCAATTCCTTCCAGATGCGATTCAACTCCGAGGCAAATCGTTTCAACTCTGGATCCTTGATTTTGTTTAGGAATTCGGGAGAACCACGCCAATCCGGTGGACTCCATGTGGTCATTTCGGTGCCGGGCGCATCGAAATGCATATCCACGAAATTCGCCAAATGTTTGTGCGACGACTCGTTCTTCTTGCATGAGCTAAACATTTGCCAATCGGCCATTATGCGATCCGGCGGATATTTACAGCTCATGTCTACGAAATACTTTGATTCTCTGAACATCTCGGACAACTGTATGGAACGTAGCAGGGGGCCGTTACAATAAATGGCGCTATAGATCGGATGTTATGATTTAGAATGATATAGCTAAACTGATCAATTGCCTTTCGACTCAAATACCTACCCATTATCACCTGCCAGATGCACCTCGCCACATTCAGCGCATTTGCGTGCCGCCATTTCGAACAGAATACAAATAAAATAAAATTTCACCAGATTGGGGATTGTAAAATCGATTCAAAATAATACCTAAACTTGTGGCCAACTCCAAACTACGTCAAATTGTGCATGGCCAACTTTGATCTCAATTTGTGTATACAGCGAAAAGCTTCGGGAGATAAATCAAAAGTTACAAGAAACATAACATCCATTATATTGAACCATTAAAACAAATTTGTCGACATTTGCCATTAAGAGTCAACAATGCGCCATGCCGCCATAAATCAGCGTAAATAGACAGGAAGCGCCTTAAAATCTGCTACACAAATGCGAACATTCGTACATTTATTTGAAATTACCATAAATGTTTTTTGGACCCGAACCCGAGCCCGAAGCCGAACCTTTCGACCACACGCCCCCTCTCAAAGACGCCGTGCCTAAAAGCTATTGGCCTCTTGTCCATTTGTAATTTCCAGACAATTTATCAAACAAGCGAGACGCTGGGAAAACTCTCTTGAATTGAAATGGCGCAGAAAATGCGCTTCAAGTGGCCGTCGCGGCGTCCTGTGGCCCCAAAAAGGAAAAGTCAAAGTCAATTCCTGGACAATTGAAATCATCATCGTCTCCAAGCGAACCACATAAATTTGCCAATGCAAGTTTTTTTTGTGCGCAGTCTTTTGCCACTTTGTCTCGTCAGAGCATGCAAATTAGTTATGTTTGCCTTGAAGATGTCTGCAAAGTTTCCACAAAAAGCAATTTAATATTAAACACAACTTTAAGCTGCCTGCCCCACGTGTGATAAGACTCAAAGGATCGCCGTGAAACAACCATTTGCCAGAAGCCAATAGAACGCAGTGTATAATTAATGCCCATTGCTTCAGAAGTGAGCAAAGCCTTCACACGTACTTACACTGCAACAAAATACAAATTATTTAACAGAATAAATAAAAAATAAATTTTTTTTAAGTATTTGGAACTGATTAAATAATTATTTGCCTTCTACAATTAATTGCGATTAATAATCACTCGGTTTCAAATATTTTTTATTCTATTTTCGATTAATGAAAAGCTGACTTTTCTATCGTCTGATTGTGTTGATTCGATAGCAATGCCTATCGATAAGTTTGCTGTTGCTGACGAATTTTTGTATGCAACTTAATCGAGAGCGAAATGCAATATAAAAGTACTTTCAGGGAAATTTAAATCGAATTAAATTGCATTAAGCTGCAGTAATTTCTTTTAGTGCCGGCATTCAGAGGACGCGCTGTTGACACTTGAAGCAAGGCGTTGGCCAGAGGCAGGGCATTGATCAACTTAACGAGCCGAGAGCAGCGTCCGCAGCAGCTAATTGAGTCGCTGCCGCGTCATTGCCAGTTGCCAGTTGCCATCTCTCAGCTTCAGCCACACTCAGAGTAAACAAATGTGTGGCACTGTGGGAAAAATTCTAGATTTCTTGGCATTAATCTATTTTGAAAAGTTGGTACAATTACTTACTTATGTCAGGAATATATCAGAATAACATTAAACCGGTAAGTAACATACGAGAAAACATAACGCGCTCCTGTTAAGTTTGCAGATGTTAAGCCCAACATTTGTTATCGATACACACCAGCTGATTTACATTTTGAAACGAAATCAAATGTATTTAATTTTACAGATTGCATAAAATCATTTCTAAAGCAATAACCTCATAATTGAAACCAAAACAAATCACTAACTTAAACAATTTTGCTCTGTTCTCGATTTATTAATTACGGCCACAAAATCTGTTATTTTTACCATAGTGAGTGGCAGGCGGATGCACATATATAAATACCGAACAAGCATACATAAATCAATAAGTTGGCATAAATTAATTAAAGTAAAAGTGAGGCAAGGCAGTTGGGCAGCTCAAGGTGCATCGCCGGCTGGTTAAGTCGACTGCGAGTACACAAGTATTATGCAGCTTGTGGCTATTGAGGCGCTTGGTTTTAAACAGTGCTCAGTGGCAATCAATCAAAATTGCAGCTGCCTTAGCACAGAGGGGGGTGAAGGAGGGGGGCAACGAGGCAACGTAGTGAATCACGTAACACGCCATGCCACAGCGCATGATAAATTGTCAACATGCTGACGTTTGTCTGCAGCGATTTAAAAACTACTTAAAATGTAAATGTTGTTTCGCTGCTGCTCTCATTGTTGTTAGGGGGGAGCTTGGCGCGTTTTATGCACACGTCGGAGCTCAGACTGTGAAAATCATGTTGTTGACTTTGAAAAAAATATGTGTAAAAATGCGCTATTGTAAATAACGGCACATAAACACGCACTGCCTGAGAGTGAGGCTGAAGCTGACGCTGAAGCTGAAGCTGAAACTGACTGACGACTGGCTGCCTCGTTTGACTGAATGACTGCCTGACTGACTGACTGAGTGATGACAGCGCATTGTCAACAGTCAGCAGTAACAATCGACACACACACACACACACACACAGCTCTACATTGTGTGTGCTGTAAAAGTGCACAATGTACAACGTTTTTTTTTTTTAACTTCTTTTTACATATATTTTGTTGTTAACAAATACATTACATTTCAAGTGTTAAGTTTGCACTTGGCATTCACTCAGCCTGTTGTTTGTCTGCGCACTTTTGCAGGTGAGTGTAACACTCAGCACAAACTCGTATCAGACACAGATAGTCAGACTTTCTCAATCGCTCGCAAAATTCTCAGAGCGATTGTTTAGTTGTCAGCTGAAAAGCAATGGTTTTTCTTGGTGCGACTGTTTACTTGTCAGCTGAAAAGTAGGCAATGATATTTTTATCTGCACCGAAAACGAAGGACATTTCGACATTTCTATTTAATAAGCGTACGTATCCGTTATGTGCAGACAGTTTACATAAAAATACAATGGCAAAGAGCGACAGATGCTGTCTGGTTGCTGTCTAGGCTATAGAAATGTATGTTTAAGTGAAAGTTAAAGCTAGAAAAGTCAATCTCTAGAAAATATAAAATTAATATTAATAAATTAGGCAATATTTAAGTATAAACTCACAACAAAATCTAATCGAATATAAGTAAATTAAATAATCCATAAAAAATAGAAAATATAAACTTCGAGCATCCAAAAGAAACTAAAACGTATAGAAACAGCATAAAAATAGCAAAGCAAAAGTTGTCTGCTTTTTTCTGACTTTCTCCCCCTACACACACACACACACACACACGTAAATAACTTAGTTTTCCTGTCGCGTAAATCAAGCAGCGAGTGGGGAAATGGACCAGGGCCAAATTGAAGGGAAATGAGCTGGCATACATTATGCATAGCGTCTGGTGTATCATTTTCAGCTTTTCGTGGCAAGAAAAATGGCAAACAAATGATTGACATGTGCGGCATTTGCTACAACATTTGAACTGTTGCCAGTTGCCAGTTGTCAGTTGTCAGTTGGCAGTTGGCAAGTTAATGCCAAAGACGACAACGCCCCCCGCAGCGGAAACGCAGCAGCAGCAGCACCGGAAGTTGCGTTTGCTGTGTAAGCATGCGGGTGAGTGGGTGTGCCATGTGTGTGTGTGTGTGTGTGTGTGGTTGGTAAGAAAAACTTTGGCAAAGTGAAAAACTTGCTGTCAGCATTAGATAAGCGCTTCAAGTTAATAGACTTGTAAAACACACGCTCCACACGCTGACCCCTCGATCCTGGCTCTCTATAGTCAACTGAACTCCAGCAACTTGGCCTTGTTTGATGCTGCCCAAAAACTGGATTTTTTATTTATTTATTTGCTTGTCGTGGGCATGTGGCGCGTGTGCCGCTTCGCGTCGCCCATAAAAAATAGTGAAATAAATAAAAATGTTATACTGGGACTCGGGACTCGACTCTCTTATCGGTCAACTAACAATTTAAGTTGTCAACTCGATATGAGGCAGCGTCAAGATACTCGATTGTGTGATGTTTATCATCAGGCGAAAGTTTTCTGTTTAACTAGTCCTGCTTAATTTGAGCGTCCCCTGATCCCTTTGCCTCCGCTGCAGTTGTTTGATGAGGCTCCAAGTGCCGGCTGGACATGTCTACTTGGTCAAAGTTTAGCTCATCAACAACATGACGCATTGTGTGTAGATTGCATGAGTGTGTGTCTCTCTCTCTCTCTATCTCTCTGTCTCTGTCTGTATGTGGTTTTAGCTGATTGACGGGCCAGTTCCCCTTGGTCTGGATACTTATCAAACCAACTTTCAAAGTCAATTTCAATTAATCAATTGTCAAGTATTTTGACAGCGGAATTTATAGCTCATTTGACCAGTTGCAATTAGGGTGAAACTTTTGGCGATTAGTTCCGATGGTCAGGGTGAGTTGTACAACATCTATTGTGGCTGTATTTGGACTGGGGGATAAACCTTGTCTGGACAAACTATAATTTAATAACTTGGAACTACTCTGCCGTAGTTGGCAGATTCATAAATGTTGAATTTGGAAACGTACCAATAGAGAATAGCAGACCTATTTTAGGTTATAGTTTTAGCTGAAGATAAGATCCTTTAACTGAAAAAATAAATATTCTTCATTTGACCTACTGCTTCGATGCACCATTTAGCTAACGATTAACGATAACAATTAAAATGCCCAAACCTCAGTTATAAACTGAAATTAAACTATTTAATTGATGGATTAAATAAAGCCATTCAAAGGCTGCTCTGATCGTTGCTCTGCTGCACTTAATCACAGCTTAAAGCCGGACAGTCGAACAGAGAATGGAGAGAGAATAAAAGAGAAAGTGGCAAAGGCAAACTGCAAACTGTAAACTGCAAAGTTTCACACTGTTCGTTGGCCACAAAATACGTATAAGCAATTTCTGATTTGCTGGCAACAGATAAAGCTCAAAAGGATACAACTTGTTGGTCAAGTGAACTTGAGCAAAGGAGAGAAGGAGAGACTGGGAGAGTTCTCGCTTCATTAAGCACAAAGTACTTTTTTAGCCGCATTTCTTGGGCCAAGTTTGGCTGAAAGTGTGCTAAATAATATTTATGAGCTGGCTAAATGTTTGCCATTTGCCAAGGGGAATCCCCTGGACGTGCAGGACACTTTTCAATGAACATGGCGCATTATTGTTATTAGTTTCAGGTTGTGGCGCATAAAAACTTCAGCAGAGTCAGTGCTTACACTGTTGCATAACAAGTAAGAGACACAGAGAGAGAGAGAGAGAGAGAGAGAAAGAGGAGGGACAAACACAATGCTTTGCTGATGTTATCTTGCAACTGTTGCAGCAACATGTTGTTGATGATAATGCTGTCGTTTGACTATGTTGCCATTGTTGTGAGCTAAGCTGAGCGACAGCAGAGCAGCAGCAAAGGGAGCCAATGGGAGGCAACAACAATAACGGCAGCTTAGCTAAATGAAGGTCCAAGTGTCATGGATGCTACTCAACTTTGACACGACGACGAGTTGCTGCCATCGTCTAGCTCGGGGTCTGAGTTCCGGTTCGGGTCTGGGTCCGGGTCTGGGTCCGGGTCCGGGTCCGGGTCCGGGTCCGGGTCTCGGTCTCCAACTTCGACTCCATCTGTGTCTCTGCTTCGTTGCGGATGCGGGTGCTTTGTAGTGATTGCCAGCAACTTTTATGTCAATCTGTAGTTGTAAAACTTACTTACAAACTTGACTCGGGGCAATAATCGCATGCCAACGCTTGACAACTCCCAGCAACAGGGCCAACGCCTTGCAAAAATATTATAATCAATTTACAAGCGCATTATTTTATATCCAGCAGATTTCAGATGCTAAGCAAGCATCTAATAGTTTTTATAGTACATAAACTTGGCCTAAAGTCAAACAAATTCGAATAGATTTATACAAAAAAAAACATATACTAATAAGTAATATTTCTTTAAATGAAATAGAACTCTCAATTATTGAAATTGGCTAATTGTTATACAAGAATTTACAGAAAACAATGAAATAATATTTAAAGTGCTTATTAAAATTATTTTGTATTCAATTTTAGTTACCTTCATCACCTTAGAAAAATATAATAATCAATTTAAAAGCGTATTATTATAAAGAAAGCTGATTTAAAAATCAATCAGTTTAAAAAGATGGATGAGTTCTAGCAAAATAATAATAATAAATAATGAATAATAAATAAAAATCTATGAATTAAGAAAAAAATACTAGAAAAGCTGAGCATTCGCTATGAGAAATGTTTTAATTAAATGAAGAAAATTTAAAGAAATAATATAAATGTATATTTTTAGAAAAGAGTTTTATAAAACGTATTAATTTTATTTTAAATATCAGATGCCTTTATTTTAGAATTTAAATAAATTCCCATGGCGAGTAAAACCAGCTATACCCGTACCACATTTAAATAAAGTGTCTGCTGGCTGCGTGCAATATAATAATAATTTAGACATTTTCAACAAAGTGACAAGAGTTTTATGAGCTGTGGCTTGTTAGTACGAGAATTAAATTCAAATAGTCGCGTTTAGTGGCATGGGAACTGCGACAAGTGCAATTGCTTCTGACGTGGCATGATGGCGGGGTGGCCACATGCCAGGGTTGCCAGCTCGGCGCAATGTGTGCTTGTTTGTTCGCGTGCACAATGTACACTAATTGTGGCATGTATTAAATAAACTACAATTGCAAATGGCGCATTTCATTTCACAAAATGGCGCAGGGGCATGCGGCGTGGCAGGCGGCATTATTATTTGCAGTGGTAGTTGTTGTTGTTGTTGCTGTTGCTGTTGAACCCGCACTTTGCATTGTTGCCATTTCCGCTGCGGGCGCATTTTTCTATGTAATTGCCAAACGGCATTGTGCTGCTGTTGCATGCCACTTGGGGTATGCAACATGCACTCATCGCACTCGCACTCGTACTCGTACTCGTAATGTGTGACAATTAAATCAAAACTCTGTGGCTTGATTATTTTCGACTGTGGCAAGCAGATAACTAGCAGCGACGTCAAAGATGTTGCCCCAAATTATGTGGGGAGGCAGCTGCAGCTGACAATGCCACACACACATGCAACAGAGCAGTTGTACGCTTGTGTGGCATAATCACATTTAAGAGTTTCCCGGAATATTCGTGCAACTGCAACCTCAATTGCAATTGCCGCTGGCCAGTTGCCTGGCGGCTTACGTGTGTTGCCTCTCGGCGTCTGTTTGGTTGCAAAACCACAAATTAAGCGGAGAAATCCTTGCCGTGCATGCAACCGATGGCGCCACACATACACTGAGAGAAACACGCGCATGAAAAAATGGAACGCAAAGCAAAGAAGCGAGCGCCACACAAACATGCAACAAACGACCGCAATGTTATGGCTGCAGCGTGTGGCAGCGAGGCGTGGCACGTCTGCAGCGCCAGATAAATGCCAGTTGCCTGCCACTGCAGCAGAGAGGGGGAGAGAGAGGGAGGCAGATGGCAAGCAAAGCAGCGCTGTAGACTCACGTCAGCGCCTGTGCGTTTATTTGCCGTTTCCGCTTCCGTTTGTCGTCATCGCTTCAGCTGCTGTTGTTGTTGTTGTTGCTGCTGCTGCTGCTGTTGTTGTTGCTGCTGTTGTTGCGGTCAGTTTCAATGCTGCCATTGCGCGTTAATAAGTCGTTGCTGCTGCTGCAAATGACACACAAAAATGCGCAGCATTTTGCACATGGAAATGAACTCGACGCGCCCTGCCCCTTGGCATGACCATAAAACTGCATTTAAATCACTGCAAACTTCCACTGCAATTTGCCGCCATTTCTTGTGCTGTTTTTGTGCTTATTTCGCTCCAAATTAGTTTAAATGCAGACATCGCACATCAGTTCCTTGGAATACAACAGAATAATTATTTAGTTGCAGTTGCAATTGCACAACTTAATTTGTTTTTTGCACCTGCTCCTTTTATTATGACAAATTTCATATGCCAATGAGTTCGCCAGTGAGAGTTCGGCCATCGGGAGTAGGACAACGAGAGTTGGGCCAGCGCATGATGCAATAATAGAAGGTGGTTCACTCAGTACATACACAAGTAGGCCAAAGTATTTGGACATAAAACTGTATTTTTTTAAACAACGTTTATTTCTGATTTTAAGTAAAAATGTTAGGTTTTTTAATTTTAATGATTAGATACATTGTATTTGTACATAAAAATACCAATTTGGAAATTTTAGAAATTTGTGTTTTTATTTTTTTTAGTTTAATTATACTTGAAATTATCGCTTTCAAGGGTAGCATAAGTATTTGGACTAAAACATTTACTTAACATTCTATGTCCAAATACTTTGGCCTACTTGTGTATGTGTGTGTAAGTAAGACCACCAAGTGTAAGGCAGCGAGAGTAAGGCCAGCAAGAGTTAAGCATCTAGAGTTTGGCAGCGAGAGTTCAGCCAGCGGGAGTTCGGCTATCGGCAGTTTGACCAGCAAGAGTTGGGCCAGTGAGAGTTCGGCCAACGAGGATACGGTCAACGGGACTTTGGCCAGAGAGTGTTGGGCACCACACGACGGCTGTCACTGCACTGCAACTGGCAGCACTGCAGCAGCTGTATTTATAGTGCTTGCAGGCTGCGCTGTCGCTGCGGCTTTCTCTCGATCAGTTCCCACAAGAAGAGAGCGCCACAGATACACGCTTATCAGCCCGCTTCTATGGTAAGCGAGCATACAGCTGATGGCTGCAGCGCTCGCTCTATGCATGCACTCATGTCGTATGAGTTATAGGCAGCGGCTGCCGCTCTTCCATATGCTCGCTCTAAGCAAGCGCCAACACATGCACAATGCGTATGTGTGTGTGTGCGTGTTTAGTTGAGTACAGATCGAAACGGGAGACGGTAAGAGTGGTAAGAGGCGTGATGGCAGCTTATATTGCCTCTGTATGTGAGGCATTGGTTCAGTTTATCACTGGCAACACAAAGTGCAGGGTCTCCTACTGTCCGACTGTAGTCTTCCGACTGATCTGCAACGGCCCTACTGATTAAATACAAATAATTCCATCAAAACAAGTACAATTAAATTAAATGAAGAGACAAATTTTTAGGCATTTATTTTGTGGTTTCTTATTTATTTAAATGAGTTTAATTGCTATAGAAATATGTTTTTTTCGGCTATTTTACCCAGTTTAAATTAAGAATAATTGCCATAAATAAATTTGTGGTTTCTTTTTTATTGAAATGGGGTTTTTTTGTATCGAAATTGTTCTCTTTATTAAGTGTTATTTAAATTGAAGTAAAACAAGCAAGACACTAACTGTTTATTTAAATTCAGACAGAGTTGTATTAAATAGATTAAAAAATTCGATGTTATTGTTTGGTGTCTGCCGTTTATCGGACGAAAACTAAAGCAATTAATTTGCACAAATTTGATACAGTCTCATTTAATAAACATGGAGCAAGCCATTGCACTATACATTTTGTGTCTCTGTAGATAAAAGCGTTAAATTAATCAATAGCAATAATAAAATGCAGTTTTTATGCTCAGCGACACTTAATTTTTTGCCTCAACTAAATGCCAATTAAAATGCGTAATTATTTTTTAATGGCATTTTGTGGTCAATATCCGGCGAATCATGTTGAAAAATCCTTTCATGACATACACAATTTGCGCTGAATATAGCCCAGGGGGTATGGGATCGTAACTAAGTGCCATGACGAGCGAATGTCAAGTCGAAGCACTCAAACACTCATGACTACACTCAACACCCTCCTTCCCCTCTCTGACTCGTATCAATATCAATTGCAATTGCGATACCAATGACATGACTTGTCAAAGTGGCGCCAAAGCCAAGTTACTCACTCGACTCGACTCGACTCGACTCGACTCGACTTGGCCAAATTGCAAGCAATTGCAGCACGAAACTACATCTTTAGGTACAAGCAATCGCAATAAGAAACCCTTAGGGTGAACCGAGGGGGGAGCGGGAAGCGGGGATTGCAGGAATTTCAATTCAAGCAATCATCAGCAGCGTCAACATTTCGTTGGGTGCCAGGACACGTCGAGGACATGCCGCAAGTGACAATCATTTATATTTAATAAACAACTAACGCATGCCGCAGGGCGCTGCCACGCCCCCTCCCAGTCCAGCCCCTAAATACAGCTTTCGTTACGCTATAAACTAGCAGACCCTTGGCCCCTCGTCTCAATACGCCAGAAACGGTTTATCATGCATTTTGTGTTGTTGTAAATCGAATCGCCTGAATAATGCAGCAGGTACAAGCAGCAGAAGAGGAGGATAGACGGAGGAGGAGAGAGGAAGGGGAAAACCGATCAGTGCCACACAAAGAAAATAAATAAGCAAGCACGAAAATCTAAAAAGGAATAACAAAACCGACACCAGACAATCGAGCTGCAGGACGAGCAGATACCCTGTAGTGGTAAGACTTTAAAGGAGTAGCGAAATATGCAAGATATGCTAGATAAACAAAATATTACACATAAATGATCTTTACCTTAATACTATAAAGGGTCTTTTAATACACATTGAATCTAGATAAACAAAATACTATTAATAAATAAGCCTTAAACTATTATTAGAAGCCAGGTCGAAGTAGTCAAAAGTTTAAAATAAATAAAAACAAAATACTATTTATAAAAAGCTTAAATCACTATTAAAAGTGTTTTAATACACATTCAAAATTTAGATATAAAAAAATACTATTCTAGATATTATATAATACTATTAATAACTGTTCCTATAAACACTATTAAACGTCTTTAAATACACCCAGCTCAAAGTAGTGAAAAGCTTAAAATGAAGAATGTAGATAAACAAAATACTATTAATATTAATATTATAAATTAATAATATTGAAAATCAGAACTTTTATGGCATTTATCTAACGTTTCTGCTAGAGGATAATAACAAATTAGTCAGTCAGTGAGAACAAAAAGGACACAGATTTGCTAATTTTACAATAGAACAACTGCAGTTTATATCCCACTCTCCACAATCGATGGCTTTACAGGGTATAGCTGCTAACAAAAAGATAAAATGAAGTGTATGCTCAACACAAAACTGTTTCGCTTCGAGCGGCATTCAAATTGAATATTGAAAGCACAAAACTGCCAAACGCTTGAATTATGCATTAATGATGTGTCTCGCTCCGTTAAGCGGCTGTCCCGTCATGCCAGGTGGGAGGGGGGGAAGGGTTTCGGGTTCTCAAAAGGACAACAACTGGAAAAGACAATGGCAATGCGTCCTGCACTCCAGAGTCCAGTGTCCATTCTGAGCACTGCCCACTGGCCATGGGGCATGGACTGCTTATTAATTTTTTATGCGTCTGCTATTTTTATGGTTGACATGAAAGCGCTCTGCCCGTAACATTTTATGTTTCCCCCCAGTCACTTTTTGCGGGCTTCTCGCTTTTTATATTCCTCAGAGTTGGCTGGATTTGTATAGTTTATGTAGCATATATTTTGGGGCATTTGAATAATACACAAATGCAGCTACATTTGTGGCAAGTTTGCGTCTTATTTATGTGGCAATTACGGTTGAAAGCTTGGAAGTTGATTGACTTCGAAAGGGTTCAGATACTCTCATTTTTTTATTTAAATACTTTTATTTAAAAACTGCACTTTATTTAATTTAATAAGTTTTTAAATTAATTTATTTTAGAGAGAATATTAAAGCAGTTTAAGTCAATCGACTTCAAAAGGGTTCAGATACTTTGAATTTTTTATTTAAATAATTTTATTTAAAAACTGCACTTTATTTAATTTAATACGTTTTTAAATTATTTTATTTTACAGAAAAAATTAAACTACACATAGTAAGCATAAAATTATTATATTAAATAAATTATTAAAATTTTTTAAAATTAAATTAAACAAATAATCCTACCGTTAGTGTGACCTTATAGATTAGTTAGTTAATTCACATTCACATTCTGCAAGCATAAACAAGCAATGCATCTAGAGTTGTACTTTATTGTTCAGTTCATGATCCAGTTCAATCTGTGATTCATGAGCGAATCGTTTAATTAAAGAATCGCTTCTTAAATGAAAACAGTTCTGAAAACACTGAATATATATAAATTAAGTAGAGTAGAGAATTGGCTTTCAAATCATCCAAATGAAGAAGGTTTTCATTTAAATTATGAATTAGTTCATCCAAATGACGAACCAGTTCATTTAATACAAACACACCAAGTTCTTTTGGTTAAAACTAAAATTTAAGTCCGTCAAAGTTATTCAAAAACTCAGTTAAAGAGATTTAACGGTTCAGTAAACGAGCTTCAAAAATGCAGTGAACCATCATCAGTGAGCTAGTTCTTTAGTTCACCTGAGCGAGTCGTTCAATTGATTCAATTGCGAACGATGCGAGGCAACTCTAACTGAAATCAGTTTACAAAAGACGTTAATTACCGGCATTAGCGTTGGCAACAGCAGCTTATCGGCTCTATAAATTGAGCGCCGACCAAAATTGTCATGGAAAGTCTGGCCGGCTACGGTATCTGGGATCGGGCCTACCCTGCGGCTACACCGCGTAAACTCATTACATGCCACATAACAACGCCCACACACACACACACACACACACGCACACACACACGCACACACACACATGGCTAGTGACCGCAACATGTTGTAATGCGTGCCCCTCCCTTCGCCCTTTTGCCAGCGGATTTCGCCCGTATTTTATTGCGAATTCTGACTCCGGCCGAGGATTCGGCATCCGCCTCTTCCCTCCTGCCTCCTCCCTCTTCCCTTCTCCCTCTTCTCTCCGCCAGGGGTCAATGCTTGAAACAATCAACGCTGCATGAGCACAAAGCATAATGTCAGCACGCTAATCTGTCAGCCTCTGAGCTTGTTGGCGTCTCCTCCAAAGCGGCAAAGAGCGGGGGAGGAGAAAGGGGAAGAGCGGGAGAGGGGGAGAGGGGCGTAAGTTTTAAGAGCGCCACTTAAGGAGCGCTGTTGAGGCGCCACGAAGCGCAACAGTTGAATGTGGCTGAGGGGGCTAATAATAATAATAATAATGACGAAGATAAACATAATGAAGTTGAAGGCTGCAGTAGGGAGTGCATGGCAATCATTACAGTGCTAGGGTAGTAGATAGCGGTTACTACTTGAATAGGTTTTAGAAATAATATATAAAATAAGACACAAAATAAACTAACAATTAAATAAAAATAAAATAAAATTGCTTTTCACTTGAAAAATGATTATTTTCAAAATATCTGAAGAAAATATCCTAAAAATATATATGATAAAAAATATATACAATGGTAAAAATTTAAAGTAAAAATAATGATAAATAAAGCAAATGTGAAAAACAAAAAATTTATGTAAAATCAATATGCAAAATTCACAAAAGTTTTAAATTTATTAAATAAATTTATGATAAGCATAAATAGTAATATATTAATATATAATATTACCTAATAAATAAATACCAAAAATGATATTACTTAAGCGATATTTTTTTATACGCGACAAATTGTCGACTATTATTTCGCTCAACCCAAACGCCACTTTAGGGTGTTCTTCTTTACAGGGTATTATATGGTTATCATGATTACGCTAGTGTCTTGGGATCTGCTTGCTGCAACAATAATGCCACAAAAGCCGCCTCATAGCCTTTGAAATGACAAAAAATTTGTTGCCTTCAACGGCGCTCGACGCTCCGCTTGACAGGCTGAGAGAGACAGAGATAGAGTGAGAGACAGACAGAGACAGAATGAGACAGACAGACGCGACGCGCCTTATCAACTATGCAAGGCTTTGTCTAAATGGCTGTGTGTGTGTGTGAGAGAGTGTCTGTGTGTGTGTGTGTGTGTCTCCACGCCCCTTTTTGGCTGCTGCAACCTGCTTTTGTTGCGCTTAATGAATTTTACGTAAATTTTACGAGCGCTGATTTCTGTCGGAGCAACTCTGAACCCGCCCTGCCCCGCCCCCACTTCCCCCCTCCCTCTCCCATCCTCCTTCGAGCAGGCTATTAATCTACACTTGAGCGTAAGCACCAGCAGAACCCTCGTTCCGTTAGTTGGATAGATGAATATGCAAGTATGCGTGTGTGCGTGTGTGTGTGTGTGTATGCGTTGTGTAAGTGTGTGTGTGAGCTTATAATGACAAGTTCAACAACAACTTAGCATTGTCTCTCCCACTCCTGCCTCTTCATCTCCCTCTCTCTCGTCTGCTTCTCGGTCGTGACGCCTTGACATTTGTTTGCTCAAGTTATGCAAATATTTTTCCAGTCAAGAAGTTTTTGTTTAATTGCATATTTTGACTCGCATTACGCGTGTCATAAGGCAGGGATATGAAGCTTAATACGGGCTTGGGTTTGTGTTCGGGTCCTGGGTCTGGGATTCGGTTGACAATTGCCATTAAGAAGTTGGTTATCTCTTGACATTATAAATATATAAGTATCTGCACTCAACACACGCACATGAACATAAAATACAAAATTTAAATTCAAAGCTTTAGCGCCAACTTACAGAACAAAATGCATAGGGCTACACTGTTTGTCTATCGTAATGAATATCGATAGATCGATGTTAAGCAATTACTGAGCTATCGCATTAGTGGCGCCAGCAGTGCCAATTGTGTTCAGTACAAGCAAGTTGCAGTTCGTTAGTGGCGCCAGCTAGCGGCAATTGTGTTGAGTTCGCTGTGCTCAGCCGAACAAGTTTGAGTTGAAAGCCAGCCTCCATAGCGTTTAGTGAAATTTGTTGTTGTTCGAGCAAAAAGGTAAACAAACTGAGTTGCAACGAACCTAAAGCAACATTTTCAAAAAACAGCGCGTAAAAACGAAAGTGAAAAGTAAAAGTAAAATTGCAAACTACAATTAATTGAGAAAAGCACAAAAACTGAATAATTAATTGCAAAATACGTTGTTGCATATCATTATTATATAATACACAATAAATATACAAATTTCGATAGCATCGCAGTGTTGCCAAAAATGATGAAATGATGAAATTATCGATATGTTCAGTAGAATCTCCCTTAGCAGAACGCTTGCAAAGATCAAGATGAGCTCCGGGCTAAATCCACGGGAATCGGGCGAGCACATTGTGCGCCATGCCAAACATATAAAGGTATTGCCCGAGGGCGTCAACCGACTTGTGGAGGAGATCGTCAGCGGCGTTGTAGGTGTGTAAAGAGTGTTTTGAACAGTGTAATCACCATGTGCTCGAATGCTTATCGAAACTGTACTCTCTCTTGTCTCTTTAATACCCTGTAATTGCAGCCAAGCGCATTGATGTGTCCAACTTCTCGCAGCACGCGCTGCATCCCAAGGCCAGCGATGCGCACGCTGCCAATTGGATATTCATTGTGGACACGCTCAACTTTTGCTTCTGGACGCCGCGTGAGTATTGGGCGGAGCTGATCAGTCGGATGCAGCCGACTGCAGCATACCCTGTACCCCATATTTTATATACATATGTATGTATATCCCACAGAGAACTACACCAAGTACAGGGTGAACGGCAACACCGGATACTTTGCACTCTGCGCCGCAATCAATCGCGCCCTGGAGGAGGGCGTGGACATAACGAACCCGGAGTTCTACTCCACAATAAATAACGAGACGCTGATGCACATCTGCCGTCCCGACGACGCCAGCACCAAGATGCCGCTGCTGGACCAGCGTCGGGAGTGCCTGCATCAGGTGGGAAAGCGCTTGCTCAGCAAATGGCAGGGCAGATTCGAGAACGTGGTCAAGGCGGCGGATCATTCGGCTGTGGCGCTGCTGCAGCTGATTGTTGAGGAGTTTCCCTGCTTCAGAGATCAGGCGAAGTACGCGGGAAAGAAGGTTTCCATTCTGAAGCGAGCGCAGATACTCGTGGGCGACCTGTGGTCCTGCTACCGAGGCGAGGGTTTGGGCCACTTTCACGACATTGATAAGATCACCATGTTCGCGGATTATCGCATTCCCCAGGTGCTGATGCACTTTGGCAGCCTGGAGTACACGCCGGAGCTGATGGAGCTGCTGAAGCAGGACACGATTCTGCAGAATGGCGATGCCATGGAGGTGGAGATACGAGGCGCCTCCATCCACATCATTGAGCAGGTCAAGGACGCAGTGCTGGCCATACTGCAGGAGAAACATCCCGATATTGATAGACGCAATGTCAACTCCATTCTGATCGATCAGTATCTCTGGGACTATAGGAGGGATCATGCCGCCGAACTGGAGTATCTGCCATTCCACAAAGTGCTCAGCATTTACTACTAATTGGTAAAAATTTGTTCACTCTTGAGAGCATTTTTAAGAAGCTTTCATAGTGTCCCATATCTTGTTTTCACAAAGACATCACGTTTCAAATACTCTGTAATATTTAACGACTTTGCTACCTCCATTTGGGTTTCGTAAATCGTGATAATAAATCAAATTTAAACCGAAAATTAAATATTTATAAAGCAACGATTGTGACAAATCAAAGAATACAATAAAGCTGAAAAATATCTGCGATTAACGCCGTAACTGGAGCGACAACTGGGAAGTACGTAGCAGATCAATCGGACGTGCCGGACATTTACAAAAAGTTATATACACCTTTTATGGGTACAGGGTAAAAAAAGGTGATATCTGGAATTTCCTGCTTTCGTTGGCTTACGACTGAACAGTAAATGTAAACTGGGACTTACTAGAAAAAACTAGCTTAAAAATTGTTAAAAAAGAACCACTTCCTTTACTAACTATAGAGCCAGGAAACAATGCAACCATTCTGTTAACTATAAGCTAATCCATTTCCCTACATTCGACTGATTCTACGAAGGTATATACCATAGTCTGTACTCCCAACAGCTCCCACAAGTGCTTTGACGGCACTTTGCCCTTCACATGCCGCCTGCTGACATGATTCAGTTGTAAGCATAACAGATTACTTTGTCTGGTCTGGGCCAGACACTGCTATTTACAGATCTCGCATGCCGGGAGGTTTTGGGTAACCCCGGGGAGTCCGGGGTGGCGCGGAGCTGGTGTCAAGTTGGTAGGTAGTCAGAGTCAATGGCGGGCGGCAAATGCGAGTTGATAAGCGACAATTAACTGGTGAAAAAAATAAAACCGAAATGCGGTCAAAAGTTTTGTATTACCCTGCGCCGTTTGGGGTAGAAAACAGCATGATTGTCGATGCCTCGGCACAGTTGACGTGCGGTCTTTGACGTGTACGGTTGGGTTTGTCCACGGTTCGTCGTGATACAAAGTTGTAGAGGCTTAAGACGGGCCACAGATTTATGGTTTCCCAGCCCACAGACTGAATGAAATGTGTGATTTCACAAAGATACAATGCAAATAGTGCCGAGATAAGATAAACGGAGCGTTTTGTGATAAGCGCGGATTAGTGCGTGGATGCTGTACCGCCTGCTTAAAGAACACGTTGACTTCAACTCCCATTTAGACATATTTCAGTGGTGCATTGAACCTTCTCTATAGCTATGGATGACAGGAGCTCACAGGCGGGTTTATGCCTGGAATGGAAGCAGCTGAACTACTACGTGCCTGCCCAGGAGCAGAGCAACTACAGCTTCTGGAACGAATGCCGCAAGAAGCGGGAGTTACGTATACTATACGATGGTAAGAGGGAAGAATAATTAGGTCTATCATTTAGGTCAGTAATCTCAAAGGTATCAAGGGTATCAAGGGTTCTCTCTCTCTCTCTCGTTTGGTCGGATTAAAGACTACATTTAGCTATAGCTTCTGGAGTGAATTCCAAAAGAAGCGGGACCTAGCTAATTAGGTTTATCAGTTAGGTTACATACGAAGTTATTAAAAGGGCATATAAATGTTAAAAATAACATCCATTCGCCAAAGCTATGCATATTTTACGATGATAAAAGAGGTCTAATCGTGCCTTTTTGGTACGAATGAAGCCTTAATTGAACGTTTAAAATGCGAATTTATTTGCTTAATCAATATAATTGTGGTCTCGGCGGTTTCTCTGCAGTCAGCGGGCATCTAAAGACCGGCGACCTCATCGCCATACTGGGAGGATCGGGGGCTGGCAAAACCACACTGTTGGCAGCGATTTCGCAACGGCTGCGAGGTAACCTAACCGGCGATGTGGTTTTAAACGGCCTGGCCATGGAACGGCATCAGATGACACGCATCTCCAGTTTTCTGCCGCAGTTCGAGATCACTGTGAAAACCTTTACAGCCTACGAGCATTTGTACTTTATGGTAAGCTGATTGGTCGCTTAAACGATCGATCTCTAATTGCCCTCCCAGTCTCACTTCAAGATGCATCGCCGAACCACCAAAGCCGAGAAGCGTCAGCGGGTCTCGGATCTGCTCCTAGCCGTGGGTTTACGGGATTCGGCACACACCCGCATCCAACAGCTGTCCGGAGGAGAACGCAAGCGGCTTAGCCTGGCCGAGGAGCTCATCACAGATCCCATCTTCCTGTTCTGCGACGAGCCCACGACGGGACTGGACAGCTTCAGTGCCTATTCGGTGATCAAAACACTGAGGCATCTGTGCACGAGGCGCCGGATAACGAAGCACTCGTTGAACCAGGTTTATGGTGAGGACTCCTACTCGCAGCCGAGTGAAACGAGCAGCGGCAGCAACTCCATCGAGATGGAAATGGAGGTGGTGGACAAGTCCACGGAGAGTCTGATGCGCTCCATGCAGGATCTGCCCGCTCTCAACCTGCTGAACTCCAGTCCCAATGGCATACACAAGAAGGCAGCCATCTGCTCCATACACCAGCCCACCTCCGACATCTTTGAGCTCTTCACGCACATCATTCTGATGGACGCCGGGCGCATCATCTACCAGGGACGCACCGAGCAGGCGGCTAAGTTTTTTACGGGGTAAGAGCAGGCGGAAAACCTGAATGCCTTTTCTAACCAAAACCATCTTTCAGCATGGGTTATACGTTGCCACAGAACTGCAATCCCGCCGACTTCTATCTGAAGACGCTCTCGGACAGTAAGGGCACGGAGAATACCGGGGAGGTGCTAAGGTTGAAATACGAGCATCAGACGGATGGACTTTACAGCGGTAGCTGGCTGATGGCCCGGAATTACAGCGGGGATTACCTGAAGCACGTGAAGAACTTCAAGAAGATACGCTGGGTGTACCAGGTGTATCTGCTGATCGTACGCTTTATGACCGAGGATCTGCGGAACATCAAGAGCGGCCTGATTGGCTTCGCTTTCCACATGATCACGGCCGTAACGCTCTCGCTGATGTATTCCGGCATTGGGGGCTTAACCCAGCGCACCGTGCAGGACGTGGGAGGTTCTATATTCATGCTGAGCACCGAGATGATCTTCACGTTCAGCTACGGCGTCACGTACATCTTTCCGAGCGCCCTGCCCATCATCAGGAGGGAGGTGGGCGAGGGCACCTACAGTTTGTCCGCGTATTATGTGGCCCTGGTGTTGTCCTTTGTGCCGGTTGCCTTCTTCAAGGGCTACGTCTTTCTGTCCATCATCTATGCGTCCATCTATTACACGCGTGGCTTTCTGCTGTATGTTACGATGGGTTTTCTCATGAGCCTCTCCGCCATTGCGGCTGTGGGCTACGGCGTCTTCCTCTCCAGCCTCTTTGAGACGGACAAAATGGCCTCGGAGTGTGCGGCGCCCTTCGACCTCATCTTTCTGATATTCGGGGGCACGTACATGAACGTGGACTCCATACCGGTGGTGAAGTACTTCTCGCTCTTCTTCTACTCCAACGAGGCGCTGATGTACAACTTCTGGATCGACATCGACAACATAGGTAAGGTGAAGGTCACGTTAACGATCTAATCTACCATAATTAATAGAAGGAATCAAAACCAATATCCCGAACTTTATCCTATAATTATATATATTATTAATTTATTGACAGACTGTCCTGCCAACGAGTCGCATCCCTGCGTCAAGACGGGCCTGGAGGTGCTGCAGCAGGCCTCGTTCCGCACCGCGCCGTACACCTATTGGGTGGACTGCATCAGCCTGTTGCTGGTGGCTCTGGTGTTTCACATCGTCTCGTTCAATCTGGTGAAGCGGTATATCAATCGCAGTGGCTACTATTAGGTCGCTTTATTTGATGCTATGTTAAAAATGTTCAAAATTCTACAGCATTTCGTATAAAATTTAAAATTTTAAGCACAAACAGTTTTTGTACAATTTACATTCTCCATACTCTCATTCACTTCAAAGTTATTGCATTTATGTATATTTTTCATCCGGAATTAAATTAAATTAAGCTAATGAACAACCCGTACAAATAAATAAATTTGCCTTGAAATATTTCACATTCTACGCTGAGGTTGTTGAAGAAAAACTTGATGAAAAAAAATTGGGAAATTTGTATAAAATTCAGCTATCAAATGTGATCTGGCGCTTGACCTTGACCCCCGATCCGCCGCCCGCGCTGGCAACGAGCGGCGACCCCTGCAACTTGCGTGCCGAGCTGTTGCTGTTGCTGCCACAGAAGTAGGGACTTATGTTCCGCTGATCCTTGCCGGTGAAGTTCTTCTGCCCCGATCGATTCTCTCGCAGCGCCAAGCCGCCCAAATTGCTCTTCGACGAGCTGTTGTGCAGCGTGGGATTCGGCTGTATGGGCAGCTGCTGTTGCTTGCAGAACAGCTCCTCCGCAATGCGCTCCACGAGCGGATTGGGCGTGGCACCGCCCTGACTCAGACCGTACGAGTCGATGGAGTTCTCGCTGCCAAAGAGAGAGCCCTCCGTTGTGCTGCGCGTCAGCGACAGCTGAGAGAGCGTCATGGACTGCGACGAACGCTGCGAGAGAAGCAGCTTGCGCTGAGCAAACTCCTCGGGTCCGATGTAGCCGGAGAGGCGGGTGCTGGAGAGACGCTTGGCCTCGCCCTCTTGGCTGCGCGCATGCAGATAAATGTCGTCCGGCTGCTTGCCAGCGATGACGTTGTAAGCGTACTTCTTGGAGAGCCTGAAAAGCGAAACCAAAGAAGCGATTATTGAGAGCTCTGTTAGAGAGATGAAGAGATGGTTACCTTAACAGCGTCTCATTGTTGCTGGTCGTGTGTCCCAGATAGAACTCCTGGAAGATGCGCTTCACAATGCGCGCCAGGTCCGCGGCGTACTGCCGGAAGTGCTCGTGCTTGGGCGTGATCTTCTTCTCCTGCAGCGCCTGTGAGACGGCCCACAGCAGCTTCTTGCGCTGGTTGTCCGTCATGACGCTCTGCGGCGTTCCCCCACACAGCTCGGAGTGCGCACGCTGCAGCTTGCTGCTCGCTGGCGTTTTGCTGCTGGCCAAGCAGTTGCTGCTGCTGCTGCTGCTGCTGCCAATCAGTCGTGTGTTGGCGCTGAGCTGCTGCTGCTGCTGCTGCTGCTGCATGCTCTGAGCTGCAGTCTTGCTGTACGAGGACGCTGCTGTGGAGGAACCTGCTCCAATGCAGAAGCTCTGGCTCTTGATCTTCAGAGCGCGCGGTGTGAGCACGCTGCTGCTGCTGGCTGCGCTGCCATCGGCACGGAACAGCTTGCTGCTGTGGCTGGCCAGCTCGGCGGCGTCCTCCTCATCCTCGCGTGCATTGCGCTTGCGCTTGAGCAGCGTCTCCAGCTGCTGGCTGACAGAGGACCCTGAGCAGGCGCCGCTGTCTGGGGAGAAGAGCGCGCGCTTTGATTTCTCCACGCGATAGGCAAACTCGGGCTTGAACAGCGGCCGCGTCGGCAACTGCAGCTGTGGCTGTGACTTGGCTGGGCTCTGGAAGAGCGCACGCTTCGAGGTCTCTCGCGACGGGCCCGGCTTAATGAGATCGGTGCGGCAGAGGCGCTTGCGAGCGGACGAGGACGGAGTTTTGCGCGCCTTCTTCTTGCTGCCGGGCGTTTTGCGCTTGGGCGTGCCCTTGCGTCTGTGACGCTCTTTTCTGTAATTGAATTTGCTTAATTAATGCAACAAAAACGGAGGTAATAGTTAAGGTGATGTACTTTTTATCCAGCAGTATCTGCGGTCCTATGGAGCTGTTCAGCTTGATGGAGTTGGTGGCCAGGTTGGCGGATGAGAAGATGGCGCGCCGCTTGGCCAAATGGCTGAGGCGATTGCCCGGCGACTGCGTGAGCATTCTGTGGAAGAGAGGGCTGGTTAGGAGCGGCATTAATCTCAGATGGAAACGCTTACTTCATGCGCATGTTGCGCTTCTTGGCACTGGACGGCGAACGCACGTAGGAGGTGGCGGTCTCTGCGCCCACGTAGCGCTCCACCACGGACAGACTGAGGTATTCATTTTGTTCGGCGGCCTTGTTCAGATTGAAGCTCAAGCCGTGCTGACGCACCCCGAGCACCTCGCGCCAGCTCATGCCCTGCGCCTCGGCCAGGGAGTGCGTGGGTTTGTAGAGCGAGGGCGTGGCGCAGATGCCGCTGTCTGTGGGCGCCTCCTCCGCCTGGGGGCCGACCAGGAAGTTCAGCACCTGCTCCTTCATGTTCACAACCGTTTGCAGTACGTCCATGTCGGGCATGGTCACCGTGGGCGGCGGACGCACGCCCTGCAGGCAGCGCCGTATGCGTCGATAGAGCTCGCGCTCCCGCCGACAGTTCTCCATGAAATGCCGCCGCGGATCGCTGCTCGCCAGCTGCGTATCCTGCGTTTGTTCGTCCACGAAACTGGACTCCGTGGGCGCATTCAGCGAGTAGCGAGCGCTGGTATTGGCGCTGGTGGAGGGCGCTTCGCAAATATCCGGCAAATCCTCAAGCGTTGTGCATGGCGGCCTGTCTTCAGTCGCCTCCTCCTCCTCGTCGCTGTCCTCGGCAAACAGATCCGGCGAGCGCTCGTTGTTCATGATAAACGATTCCGTCAGCAGCTGGGAGGCGTTCAGTGCGCTCTCCGGCGGGTTCGCTGCCGGCTCCGTCAGACCCTTGATTCTGCCATCGAAGCTCAGACTATCACTGGCCGCATTTGGAGCGGATTTGGCGCTGGTTGTGGGCATATCGACCGCATTGCAGCTGTTCTCCTCGTGTATGCTGTCGTAGAATCTGGGGAACACGATTCTGCCCGGATTCAGCAGCTGCTGGGGCATGACTGCCGCCGTCTCCCGCCTCGGCTCCGGCAGCTTCAGATGCTGCAGTTGCGAGCCATAAAGCTGCTTGTTCACCTGCCCGTAGGGACTGTCGCCAAAGCCATTGAACTGCGACTCCTGGCTGGACTTATTGGCATCCTGGTCTGTGCTCAGTGCTTTGGGCTTCAGCAAATATGGTAAGTTGATATTCTCCTCGTCAGATATTTGTCCCTCGTTGTTTTCACTAAGCGAAGACTGCAAAAATTCAAATTTAAGATGAGTTTTAAGTAAAATTCAAGGATCAAATCAAAGCGCTTACCCCGCTGCCCGTGGAGGGCTCCGAATCGTAGCTGTTGTTGATCTTGAGCGCCGCATGCGTGTTAGCTGCTGCCATGACCTTATAAATTAGCTGCAAGCCAGATTAAAATATTTATTTAAACATTTAAAACAACTTTTCTTGATGCTTTCTTTTTAGGTACAGGCGCGCCCACAGCTACGAAGTTCACGCGTTGGTTGTTGGCCCCAACTTGTTGTTTATATTATAATTAACTAATTAATTGATTGGGAAATACTATTAGCTTTATTTAAGGTGCAACAGACAATATTATTCGTTGCATTTACCTTATATGTGGCACTTTACACTGAAAGATGCGATGCGACCAAAGACAGAAAACGCGCGCACATTGGGCACAATTTTTGGCAGCCTTTTTGGCACTCTCAACGCTGCACAATCACACTTGTTTGTATTTGGTGTTGTAGTATTATTAGTTAACTGTAATTTAATAGCTTTATTAAGCAGAGTAAATAATGTTTCGCAATTCCTCTTGCGATTTTATTGCGGAGTCCGAACATCTGCCATCAGAATTGGCGGCGGCTCTTGGGGATGTTGCCAGCGCTGGCATCGATATATCGATAGCGCAACACGCGAGAGTGCAATGTATCGAAACTGCTGTTGATTTACAAATGTCTTTTATTAGTTACATAATAATTATGATACGTGCAAAGACTGTGGTAATTTATATGTAATTAAACTGTACTATAAATAAAAAACAAAACTATCGATGTTCACGCAAGGCATTGCGAAATTTGAAAAGTATCGATACAGCTGCGTATCGATAACACATTCGTGCTTGGCCACGCGATATGTTTTGATAACAAGAGCAACAGCCAAATTGCAAATCATTATACAAGCATAAATACAAATGCAAACAAAACAAAACATAGGCATTATTTATCAAAGTGTAGTATTAATATTGCTGCAACGCTCTTAGAATAAAACGTAAACAAAACCATTGTGAATGCTGTGCAGTGCAGCCCTGGCGCAACAGCTGACCGCACAACGTCCACACAGTCCACAATTAGAGGAACGCAAGCAAAACAACAAATTAAAAACAGAAAATCAGAAAATCAACAAGCAATATTCCCAGCATAAAACTGCCGATCAGACGAAGTTCGTTAGTGTCTTACTATAATCCGCTGCGGATTATACAACTGAGCAATGTACAAACCTCACTCCGCGTAATTGCCAGTTTTGCATTTCATCGAGAAATCACAGCGACGTCATCTGAACAATCCGTTTACTATATAGCAGATATAGTGCAGAAATCGGGCATGACGTTCGCCTGATTGCCAATGCCATCGAGATGCGCGGAATTGAGGGCAAAGTTGTGGTGCTCGGCTCGCGAGGTAAGCACCCAAAATAGCAGCAATTAATATATTAATAATTCCCAATGACTTTAAACTTCAGTTGTGGCTTGATTTATTGCAATTCGAGCACAGCGAATCGATAAGACGCAGCCTTGGGAGCCTCGCAGGGGTTCAGGACGTATTATACACATGTATCGTCGTCTTTGGGCTGTTTATCAGTCGCCAAATCCCTTAACATTCCGGCGTAGTATAATTATTACGCTACGGGTGCGTGCAGGGTCAGCAATAGCAGCAAAGCAAGCAAAACACAGTGAAACCTGCCTATAGCGAACCACAAGTTCCAAAGATTTTCGATAGGAGCTGTGAACCGAACTGGTTCAAAAT
Source organism: Hypselothyrea guttata (assembly GCA_035045125.1). Taxonomy (NCBI): domain Eukaryota; kingdom Metazoa; phylum Arthropoda; class Insecta; order Diptera; family Drosophilidae; genus Hypselothyrea; species Hypselothyrea guttata. The sequence continues at coordinate 96,343 of JAWNNJ010002377.1, forward strand.
GTAGTTCACTGCAAAATTCATTTTAATAACCAGTGCTGCCAGTTATAGTCAAATTTAAATACTATAAATTATTCAAAAAATATTTTTCAAATCTATTTCATATATAAAAAAGTAAATAATTAAATATTAAAAAAATATACAATTATACAAAATTCAAATTAATTCAATTTGGAATATTAAGAATAAATACAGCATAATAAGTTACGTATTTGGTTATATAAAATTATATAATACTACACAGACGAAAAATCAAAACATAACGTTAAGAAGTAATTTATTTTAGATTTATCAACCCAGTCCAAAATTGCATAAATTTCCACCATATCGTGGTTCCACTGTGTTATACACCCTGTGCCTGGCATGTATCGTACCATTTGGCGTTCACTGCCTGTTCTTAATCGTAAAAAAGTACTCAAGTTATATTTGCCTTTTCTCAATCTGTGCTTTTTTTTTGTTTCTGCTATGCGTTGAGTCAGCGTTGATATCGAATTCACAAATGCGATATGCTGCATTTTCACAGCGAGTGCAACAAACAAATCGACACAAAACGCAGCGAATCGGTTATACCCACTATATAAACAGATATATGTACATATATACGCATATAGTTCTATGGCTTTGTGGCCGCTGTCTTATCAGCTGCGCCTCAATAACAACACCTTTTGTTTATTTCGACTACTTTGTGAGCTTATCAGATAAGTACGCCCATTTCTGGTGCCTAAACAAACTCGAGTGCGTCTCTGATTCAACAAATAAACAGCCGTTAAGTTGACATTTTGAAAGCGCTCTCTTTGCTTTAGGTTTGACCTACTTTGTGTAGAGATGATCTAGATTAAGATCTGAGATCTTAATATATTTATCTAAAGATTAGTCTTAACTTTTCATGCTAGATTTAACTAAATATTTGTTGGGTTGTACGTTTTCTTTCGGTAAAAATAACAGGTTTAACCAAGATCGGTTTCAAATAGGGTTCTTTACGATCACTCTTGAATACATCATACAATTTCTGTGCTTAAAAAATTACCCTACAACAATGCAGCGGGTAGCCCGCTCGCCTATAAAGAACACATCGAGAGCTCCCTCTGCATTAGCTCCGAGGCAGCGCTAAGCCACTCTCCTAGCTGGCTCTCCAAGCATACCTCCTGCATTACAAGTAATGCAGCGGGTATCCGGTTCGCCTATAAAGAACACATCGAGAGCTCTACATGCATTAGCTCCGAGGCAGCGCTGAGCCACTCTTCTTGCTGGCTCTCCATCATACCTCCTGCATTACAAGTAATGCAGCGGGTAGCCGGCTCGCGTATAATAAGGTTAGCCTGAGTAATGTATGACTAAACCTCTAACTAAAGGGAATTCCCATTACTTCTCTCCGATCTTTTGTAGAACTTTCTTACGCAATCGCTGAATAATTTCTTTAAATAATATCTCTTTTAGATAAAGCTTGCCACATCATAAGTAGTTTGTTATGAATTCTTTCATTAAAGTTCTTTATATAGTATACTACAATCATAATAATAAAATCGTATTATTAATCACTGATTTATCTCATCGGTTCCAGGTGTGGGCAAGACGCGTTTAGTCATCAGGTACATTAAGAACACCCTGCATCGCAACGAGGAGCCAACGATAGCCGTGTCGTTCTTCACCTGCAACATTATACTGGACGACGTGAAAATCAAATTACAAGTGAGTAGAGCAATGGCAACAACATCCGAAGGGATATAGCGTGCTGCCACGCCCCCGACGCCTATATAGTAAATTTGTTTAGTCGCTTTGTTCCCCTATTTGGCGCTTGTCTGCTGCCAAGTAATCCTATTTGCTTTATCAATGGCTTGAACGGCAGCTAATCTGAGCTTTTGTTGCCACTGTGGAGCGTTGGGAGAAGGAGAAGAGAGTGTGGGGAGGGGAGGGGAGGGGAAAGAGGTGAAAGCTTGTATGCGGGCGGGTTTCATTTTGTTATTTCTTGGCTATTTTATTTGCTTTTTTATTTGCAATTTCTGCGTCCAGTGCACTTTGTGTTTATTTGGCTTTAGCTTTTTTTAGAGCGTTCTTGTTTTTTATAGTTTATTGATAAGCTAACGGTGGCTTAGGGTAGCTAGGGTTGCCACCCCTCCCCACAACGCCCGCTCATATATTCCGCAGCGCAATTTCGATTTCGCCAGCATAATGGAAAATAGTTTTCGCCGAGGTTCTCTGCTGTTGTTGTTAGCCTTTTGCTTTTGCTTTGTCTTGGACATGTCGCTGCCCCACATTTTTTATGAAGATTTGAATGGTGCATCATAAAGTTGCAGCATACACACACACACACACTCGAGTATAGAGCACAATATGATTGTTATTATTATGATTATTGTGGGAAGCAGCGAGCATAAAGACCGAAATTGCAGTATAAAAGCAGAACGACTCAATTAAAGTTCAACTTGTTGTGGCCGGGGTCAGCTGTAATTGTTCTCGTTTCTTTTACCATCCAATAATGCGCTCAACTTCTTGCAGATCTGGGATACCGCCGGGCAGGAACGTTTCCGTGCCGTTGCCCCCATGTATTATCGCAATGCGAACGCTGCCATTTTGGTCTTTGACCTGACGCAATACAAGACCTTTGCGGAAATCAAATCCTGGATACAGGAGCTGCACCGCAACGTCCAGGACCCGATGATATTAACGCTGGTCGGCAACAAGATGGACATGCAGTCGCAACGCGCCGTTTCCCGCGACGAGGCTTATCTCTTTGCCAGCTCCATCGGCGCCACCTACTTCGAGACGTCCACTGAAACCGACCAGGGTCTCGAGCAGGTCTTTCTCTCCACGGCCCTGGGCCTGGTGCGCCTGGCCAACGAGGGCAAGAGCCACTCCCTGCGCTCCTTCGAGTCAACGGACTCGCTGGCCTACACCAACAGCAATACCGCATTTAGCTACACGGCGGCAGCGCTGGCCCGCGATCAGGACAGCGCCGCCTTCCGCCTGCCCTACGTGCACATCGGTATTCCCGTGGACGGCCTGGACGTCAAGGCCACGGGCGAGGGGCGCCTGGAGACGCCCGCGTGGAGCATAGACTCCATAGCCCATGGCGATGTCGAGAATCCGCGTTGGTGCTGCTACTGAAGCATCGAGAGCATCGAGAGCATCGAGAGCATTGTGATGTTAGTTAAACAGGTTTACTTTAGTTACTCTCGCGGTGCCTGCACTCGAATAGGGATCGACGACAAGGCCCGGCTAAGCAATCCAAATACTAGACAAGCACACCCCACAACCAAGGAACCAAACTGATAGGGTATACCAAGCAGCGGACACCAGGCGGAGTAGTTCTAAGCTAGTTCTAAGCTACCCCATAAGACTACACCAGCGAATGCCTAATGTATATTCTCTATAAATATTCAGACGCTTCACACACTCACCCACATAACTCATGTACAAAGTCACAATTTATACAAAATATATATACCAAAAGTACACATAAAAGGCACACATTATGCTCTGTAATGCCACGCCCTCTAAAGCATTAAAGCCAACGCCTCAGCCCCAGCCTCAGCCGAATTGCATTAACTTGGCCATAAACGCAGTAACTTGTCGTGTAATTGCTATTTAATGTGCTCCAATGCCAAGGGTTACACAAATCTGAAGCTTGAACAGCATTCCGAGAAATGCTTTATCTTTTCCAGCCTCTTCAAAGTGCGCTGCACACTGGTACGAAAGCTTGTTAAATAGTGCGGATGAGGAGGAAGTAGAAACAACTTGCCTAAGTGCTTCAAGTGGATTGAAGTAGGAATACTCCGAATTCAGGGCTGCTCAACCGGAATTTACAATGAACAAAAATAATTTTTAATTTAAATTAATACAACTAACGGCTAAAGAAACTTAGCAAAAACACTGGGCTACATAAAATTAAAAACTAATATATTGTTAAAATTTGAATCGAACCGAGGATTAACAAAATTATTAAACCAAGCGCTTCGATTTAATCATAACATTTTTCTAATATATTGTGTTTATTTTATTATTTAAAGAAAGTCTGTGATATTTCTTTTTGCAAGTTTCTATTATTTCTACCGTTTTTAATACAAACATAATAATAAAATAATATCCAGAACTGATCCCAAGCAAAAATATTCATACAATATGAATGGTTCGAATCAGTACATCGGATATCCTAGAAATTTCAGAAGCTTTTAGAGCTGGTCACACTGTGCGATTAGCTAATATACAAAACTTATGGTCAGTTGATTTCTTATGTATAAATAATATGCGCAATTTAGCGAAAGACACCAAAAGGACAACGCCAACAAAAGACGGAAAACCCATTGAAGTGTCATCAGTACATTTAGAGGCCACAAGCCACAAACTGACGAGGAGTACGACGATGAGGAGGTATTTCTGGCTAAGCTGGAAACTCTGGAGCACCACAGCTGCTGCCTCTTGGATACATTGATTTGCCATTAGGCGCCAAATGAGTTGACTTCGCACCCACTGACAAGGCGTGGGGGAGGGGAGGGGAAGGCCCCCCCTGTCCACTTGTCTCGCTTTGTGTTAGCTTACTCAACCGGAAGTGATGCTCTGGTGCTCAGGCAATGTATGTTTGGATGTACGCATTATGTACATACCTTTGGCACGCACGTGTGGACGCATACACACACACATATTGACTTGGCTCTGCTAATGTTGTTTGTAGGGCTGGCCTAATGATCTAGAAATGCATCAATGTAATCAAGGTAAGGCCAAGACTCCTTTGGCCACATTTGCAGTTGGCCCAACCACACGCAAATTGCTTACTTTATTTACATACTACAGATAAGGCGATGAGGAGATGCGGAGATGTGGAGATGTGGAGATATCCAGCGTGTTATAGACCAAATTATCATGCATTAGCAATTTGCGGTCTGACAGACACTTTGATTGTTTCTACTGACAGTTTGCCTAAGCAACTAAATTCGACTTATCCCAGAGTCAATCTTGGTTAACATTTGCTAACGATTCACACTCTTTGGGTCGATTAAAACATCTTCCTTATAACACAGTATCGAATCAGAATATAGAATAACTTATTAGTGCAAGCTGACCTTCAAGAAAGTAAATAATTTGATTCTAGGTGTAAAATTTTTCCAAGTTGAAATAAAAATAAAACTCCCCTACAAATTTTTTGACCATATATGATGAAGTTTTTTTTATATCAAATTTAAATTTCTTGCATTAAAAATTATAAAAAACTTTCAAAATTTCTTTCTTTAATTTATTGATATGGTTTCTACTCCCACTTAAATGATTGTTTAAAAAGCATACCGCTTTAAAATCGTTTGAGTTTTGCCCAAGTTATGACCATTCAAAGTTAAACAAAAATGTGTTTTCTTCATTCAAGGCGTTAAAAGTACCCAAAAAAATACTTCACCAAATTATTTTAATCTTTAAGGAACTTTTGCCTATAAAAATAGTTTTCAATCAAAAACTGTCAAATAAGTAGTATCTTTGAAATTGTTGCCCTTGGTTAGGGAAAACTTAGTTAAAATCGTCACGCAAATAAATGGGTCATATTTTAGACAAAACTGAATAAATTAACAAATAAATACGTAATATTTCAGACGAAACAGAATAAATTAACGAATGTCAAATAAATCTTTTGGCAGCGCTTGCATGGCATAGAAATGATGGCAAAAAAGAGGAAAACTGCTGTTAAAGCTGCATTTAGAGATAAACTGAAAAACTGCTAAGCGAAAATATAAAATGTATAAAAAGATATGTATATTTTTGATAATATTTTGCATATTTTATAAGGCATTCGAGTATTACAGATTACGGCAGATGTTTTATGAAAAAAAATCGTATTTCTTCTCTGTCATTTGTGTAAACTGTGGCAAATCGTAGTTTTAGCTGTTGGATGTGAGCGTTTTTGTTTGTTATGCATTAGATTAAAGTAATTCTAGTGTGTGTGTGCGTGTGTGTGTGTGTGTGTCGGCCATGCATATAAATTGAATTACATGTCCGTTTTGGCATATTTACGAGTCTGTTTGTATGTGTAAGTGCGTGTATATGGTCATGTCAAATGCGCTAAAGTTCTCAATGCCACATAAATTGCACACACAAGCAAACAAACACAAATCAAATATGCAAACGAACAAATTGCGGGCGTTTCTATGTGTGTGTGTGTGTATGAATATTATTGTGTCATTGTATCGGTGTGTGCGTGTGTGTGTGAGTGTGTATATGTGTATGGGTGTTGAGAGCGAGCTCAGCCACTGCCATGTTGTTCATGCATATCATTTTGAATATTTAACAGGTACAAGTGCAACCAGTTCAATACACACACACACACACACACACACAACACTCACACATACACACATGCACTCAACACTCATACGTACACACACACACACACACATTTTCTAATGCATTCTTAATGACTTGCCTTAGCTTAATATAACTCTCTACATTCTAGCTGGTTTGCAGCTGACCTCGACAACATTTATTGCTGTAAAGCTCACCCGACTGCAGCTTACTCCTGGCATTTATCACAGCACTTTAAGTCTTTATTTGCATAAGAATATCAAAACTATTGCAAATATTATTTACTTGCTATTTACTCTTCTAGCCAAAATTAATTTAAATTGAATTCAATTAATTCTGTTTAAAATTATTTATTTTTTATTTGCAATTGAATTTTATTTTGTTTGCTTTATAGCTCGACTAGAATACGTTCCGAATTTTTGGGCATTTATTTATTTTATTTTTTGCATATACATTGATGAACATTTTTCAAAAATTAAATTACTTTTCCACATTTCCACTAAAAAATAAATCAAAATCAAATAGTTTTGGGATTGTTCTATTTAAATTGGAATTGAAAACTGAATTCCATTATTTAATAAGGAATTTTCAATAGAATTTATTTGATATATTTTGTGAATTTATTTAATTTAATGCGCAACAAGAAATTAGTATTTATTTTTTTAATGTGTATTGCAGTTAATTTAGCAATTTGCTTAATACATGTGCAAATTGAATATGCAACAAATTGCCATAATACGCATGGATATTAAGCAAATAAATTGAATTAAATGCCATTTAAATTGACTGCTAACTTAAGCCAGTGGCAGTGGCAGTTGCAGTGGCATGCATGCTGCAGGCGGCATTAAATCAACAACAAGGCAGAGTACAGAGCACAGAGTGCAGCACGGATAGCTGGGATTCCAAGTCATGGCTGGGGTTTCTCGATGTCAGGAAAAGTAGCAGGCGCTGAAAGCTATGCAGCGACATGGAAAAGACCACAGCAGGGAATGCCGAATGCCGAATGGAAAGATTGTGCCGGAGATCGAGATGGATGCCAAGGGGCAGCTGACAGCAGCAGCAAAGAGTGAAGAGAGAGACAGAGACACAGAGAGAGAGAGGGAGAGAAGAGCGAGAGAGGGGGACACGTTTGAGCAGCTGTCTCAAGCGCAAATCCCAGATGCATAGACAGCTGCTGCTGCACACAAAGGCAATGTCAACGAAAGAGAGCAGCTTATTGGTAGCCAGCAGCAGGGGGGCGTGGCAGGGGTAGTGGGCCAGTAGCAGGTGGCAACGCTGGCAACGAGTGTTGGCAATCCAAATGGAATTTAATGCCATTTTAATTGAGCTGCAATGCAATGTCTATGCCTCGCTCGTTCTCTCTTTCTCTCTCTCGCTCTCTCTCTTTCTCTCCCTCTCTCTCTATTAGACATTGTACTATTTTCGCAGTGGGGATTCTGTTAAGTTATTTATGGTAAACACGTTGCGTTAAGAGGTTTTTGCACTTGAAATTGAATTTGTTTTGCATTTTCGTTTTCAATCGTTTGCCTCCAATTGCCAATTGCTTTGCAGTTTCGAGTTGTTTTCGTTGTTGTTGTTGTTGTTCTTGTTCTCAGATAAATTCGAATGTCTTTGCATATTAGACAAACTGCATAAATAAATAATCCGCACACGAAGTCTCTGGTTAACTCGCTGCTAACTTCCTAGTTATCTTGTTTGCACAAACTCACAAATATGCCCTGTTGTTGTCGCTCTGTATTCACACAAATTGATGTGCAGTGCACAGAGTATGAAGACAATTTCAATTTATCATAATTTGCTCGCAAATTACTTTTTCGCCGACGTTTGCCAACTCATGTTGCCAATTTGTAGATGTGTGAGGCAGTCTACAGGTGAAGCCTCCCCACACACACGCAGCTAGTAATGGAAATGGTGGCTCAACTCAGCAAATATGGCTGCCATTAAAGTGATAAACCTCAAGCCAACAGCTGCGCAAATACACACACATAGGCGCCCCATAGGCATTTCTGCAACTCCACATCAGTTGCTCTGGCTTTATGTGTGTGGGTGCTTGATGATATACCTGGGGAGTGTGTGGGTGTGGGGGTGTAAGGGTGTGTGGGTGTGTATGGCATGCGTAAGGGCTCAATTTGTCTAGACCCCGTCGCAGCAACTCCATTCATGTTGCTCAGTCTTGCTCTGCTGTGATACCCTGGCTGCAGTTAAATCCGTTCTCTTTATGCCGTTGTCATAACTGTTATTGAATCTTCAAAATTAGTCTATATGTAGTAGGCTCTAAATCGGTTACAGTTTGCAATTAATGGGAGTGATTTAATTGCAATTTGTTTAAGGGCTTGTGATTAATTACATCTCCTTAGTTAATCAACATCGTTTTATACATATTTTTAGCATATTAAAATATTTTAAAAATAACACAAAAATTGAGAATTCTTGAATTAAAATATTGTAAATTTATGATATTTTTTACAAGCTGTAACATCCTATTCAATATCTTTCATTATTTCAACTGCTTACAAATATTTATTTACGTATTTCCAAAAGAACGGCATCTGATCTGGCTGAGATTATTGCCAAAACAAGCATAACTGAGCACAGAATATATTGTAAATTTCGTATTGAACAAAAGGAATTTTTATTAAATTTATTTATTGAATTTGACATTCTAACCGGCAGCATCGGGTTACCTTAACCCGAGCGTCGAGCTTGCTCGCTTTATTTTTATATAAATTTTGTGTTTATCGCGTTGTGTGAACTCTACACATACTACTGCATACTTAAGCACCCACTCACCGATACATTCACACTCACACACACTCTCACACACACGCACTCAACACAAGCAGACAACGAGCTGTCATAAAAATTGAGAAATGTGACTGCCATGAGTGTGCACCATTTGTACGCTCTTCTTTTACACACATTCGCATTTTAATGCTCTGTCGCTTGCTTTGCTCACCTTTGTTGGCTTTGTGTAGCTGTGTAGCTGTGCACGCCATTTGCCTTTTTAATTGTTTAGCTGGCACGAAGACAATGGCTGCCCTCCTACCTCTGCTCTACACCTACGATGCGGTTCAAGGAGCGCTTCAAAATGGTCAACTGACAAATGATCTGTCATCGACTTGATGCTGTCTGGCAACAGCTTTTTGTTGTTGCAACAGCATTTGTCTGAAATTATATTTGTCCATTGTAAATGTTGCTGTCTATTGGCATCAACACTATTCGTATTATGGCTAAGCCTCTCCAAATTTCAGCTTCACTGATTTCCGCTGCACATCATTTGTCTGCTGTTCTTGCTGAAGTTGCTTGTTAACCCTGACTTTGCATTTAGATACAGCGACAAACTAGCTGAACTTGAGTGGAATATGAAGTTCATGAACTTCAATGCCTTGTGTCAGTGTGTGCATAAATCTTTTGGTATATTTGCAAAGAGCTGCGAATGTAGTTAGCATTTTTTGCAGCATACTTTTGGGCTGATAAAATAATTCAATTTATTAAGTAAATTAAATTGTATTGTTTATTTAAATTATTAAATATATTAATATTAATATAATTTTATTTATTTTATTTTTTAAAATTTTTATTTGGCTTTTAATTTTGTATCTATTCAAATGTGTCAGCACTGAGCGATGTATGCATTGTTTCATATTCGTATTGATGACTGTAGCAATTTACCTTTGTTTTCACAACTGCCAGTGGAAATTCTTTATCCGTGGAAATTCTTTATCCAATTGCCTTGCCTATTCGATAATATAAATATCATTGTTGCTTGCACATAATTAAGCAGGCAAGTCAACGATGCTGCGCAAAGGCTCGGGCTAAGCCTAACGAGACCCCATGGTAAACTTACTGCCAAGGGCGCTAGTGGCATTAATTTTATTTGTATGCGTGTGAGACTGTATGTGTGTGTGTGTTTGGATTTCGGCTTAATGCGCCAGTCTGTTGACTTTGAGCTCTGTCGCTAATTAAGCCTGTTTATCGGCGTTAGTTTGGTGTTCAACTTTTGCTGAGTCCTGCCAGCAGACATCAGGCAGCGAACGAGATGGTAGTCAACTTTTATTACTGCCTGGCATTAGACGGCATTAGTATATTACTACACACACACACACACAGACACCCACAGATACGCAGCTGGCATATGCATGGCCTAGCCAAGTCTACTCCTTCCCAGCTCACGCAATTCTCACTCCCATTGTCACTCGCATTCGCACTACGAATACCCCCAGTTGCCCTTCCCTTGGCCCATTTTTATGCACATCTCCCCTTTCATTTTGCCGTCCCCCTTTAGCCAGTTGGAGTGCAATAATAAAGCGATTCTCCCAAATGCTGCAAAGCCTTCGAGTTCTCGTCTAATTGAGTAAATTATCCAGGGAAATGAAAATGGCATAGCACATGACTCTGTGTCCTGCTCACAGATACACACACTTGCATAACACATATGAATGTGTCTATGTAGTCGCAAGTGCCACACATTGTTGCTGCTTTTGTCTGTGTGTGTGTGTGTGTGTGTGCAAAATCTCTAAAGCAAAGACAAAAAATGCAATTTACCAACACGCACACACAACTCAATTGTCAGTGGTCTGTGTGGACAGTGGCATTTTATTAGCAGCCAAAACTAATTACATGAAAATCTATTGCAAATGACAGCGACACTTTTGCCCAGTCTTCCACATTCAAATCTCCCCTCCCCTTCTCCCCTTCCACTGCCCTCTGTTAGCGTATCTCTAGCTTGTCAGTTCAGTGCTGGCTTTGCCTACTTCGAACATATGTTGTGGTCTGTCTGCTTTAATGAAATGCTTTAAATTAGTCTGTTCGTCGCACTCTTTTAGTCCGACTTTCTGTCTCTTCCACACACTTACTTCGCACAGCAAATTCAGGCACATTGAGGTCACCTGGTTACACCTGGGGAGCCGTGGGAAAACCCCCTATGATTTATCCTGTTGCTGCAGTTTTCCCCCTTCTCATCGCCCCGGCCAATTGCTGTTAAACTTTACCGGGCACTTTTGCATGCTGACAGTTTTGTAGTCGGTTCAACTTAACCTTTGCCTACCTTGGCCCTCCAACTTGAACATGTGTGTGCAGTTTTCCTCTTGCAACAATGCCGGCTGATAAAAGTGTAACCAGATACATCTATTGGAAAAACACATAATTCCTAAGCACTTATTGTAAAATGCTGGAAGTTTATATCATGCTTATTCGAATTTAATAGACTTTACTATTAAATAAATTCCACACTTAATATGAAAATAAATATACAGATTTATAAATATAAACTGCTTTTTAGTTTAGTTTTTTCTTAATTAAGTAAAATAAATATACTAAATCAATGTTGATTTACTTGAAACTATTGAACTGTTGCTGTTGTTAATTACAAAGATTTATTGCTCTTTTTTTGCATTCAAATTCAGCTTCAATTCAGACATTATGTTTATACAAAAAATTTAAAAACTAACTTAAATTTATACAAAAATCTTTTAAAGACAAAAGCAAATGCCAGTTTTAATTTATGTGTATTGATTTTAAACGGAATTCCTCACAAGTTGTAGTCCAAGTCAAGCTGTTGGTGAATGATTTACAGAGTATGAGAAATAAATATAAAATTGTGCACACATGGAACTGCTGTTGGTCATGGCTGTTGGCATAGAGGTAAGTGTCAGGTGCTTGTGAGTGTGTGTTTGTGTCTGGGTCAGATCTTTGAACCGGAAACGGACTCCCAACAACTTATTTCCGCTTGAAACGTACTTGGTTCTGTTGCTGTTCCTGTTGCTGTGGCTGTTGCTGGTTGTCAGGTTAAAGCCAAGCTTACAATTGTAAATACCTGTGAGCGTAGCCATGGCTGTATCTGTATTTGTAGATGAATGACTGCAGAGGGCAACGGGGCGTATGATTTTTGTTCGGGATGCCTATACGTATGAATGGCGTGCGGAATGTGAGCATGGAAATGAGTGCAAATCAAATGAAAACACAAAAACCATTTTCCAAACAGCTACAACATTGCTATGGCAATTAAATAAAGTCTCTTTTCTCTCCGTCTGTGCAACAGTTAAGAATATGCTTTTGACTCGTATGGAAGCACTTGTGGCTGTTTGTGTAGCTGTATCAAAATTGATTTACACTTTAGCCAGTCTGGCACAAGAGCTTACTTAATTTTCAGGAATTTCTGTAGCCAGTGCTTAAAACATTTTCCCATAGATACATTTACCAATTGCCAAATTGCCAAATTGCCAAATCGCTCAATAACTTCTCGAGTTGTAGCATTTCTTTGGGGGATTTCGATGCTTACGCCATTAAATCTTCAGCTTCATTAAGCGTGCGCTTTAAGTTCAATTTGCTCGATAATTTGTTGTCTGCTATTTCGAAGTGCAACAAGTTACAAGCATGTCTTGGCTTATTGTTTACCCTAAACTGATAGTGACAACGTTTTCCGTTGTTTACGCTGTTAATTATACTAATTGCTGCTTGTTTTGCCAGCTGATAAGCCGCTGACATAACTGCAGTTAAAAGCTATTGCTTGTCACTTGAGGCCAACATTTGTGGAAGTATAAAAGTCACTTCCTGGCCAGCTGCAAGACCATTCCAGTTTTAACATGTTGAACTTGAAGTCATTGGCATTATACCTTGGCCTACTGGCCCTGCTGACCTACGAAGCTCAGGCGCAGAATGCGACCACTGAGTGCGCACCTCCGGCAGGACCGGATGATATTCCTGATCGGGATGGCGACGATCCGTTGTGTGACAGTTTCCAGGAGCTGCGTGATCTGATCGATGAGGAGAAACTCATCGAACTCATACAGACGCACTATCAATGCGATGCCAAGTTCCGCAAGGCCATGTGCTACTACAACACCTCTCGCTTCAATTTAGTGCTCGAGCAGCTGCAGAAGAGCGAAGCCTACCACGCGCTGCTCGAGGAGATCGCCCAGGCCGGCGTCAACATCAGCGGCATTGACAGCCTGCAAGATCTCTTCTCCTGCATTGTGCTGCCCCTGGAGCCCACCGACAAGAAGTGCGACTGCAAGTCTGTGCGTGGCCACACCTTTATGGGTGATCTGTTGGCTCTCATGCCACACGAGAAGGTCCACAGCTACACGTCCGAGGCACGCAACCGCAACAGCAACTACGGCATGTTGGCCAGAGCTGTCACCTCTCCGGGCTTCCGTACTCGCCTGCGCTCCAATTTGGTAAGTTATCAAATATTTATTTAATTATGTTTCTATTCTCCGTTGGCTTATCACAGACGCAACGCGATGTGCTGCGTGTGCTGCGTGTCCTACGTCGCAATGGCTGGGACATGGAGGAACTGCTGAGAGGCGCCATCTCCATTTTATCCTGGTGAAGATAACAACAGCCCAGAATTGCGCACTTAATCATATTATGTGAACACGTTTGTCCAATTTAACAAAAGCTTGTAATTGTCGTAGTAAATGGTTGTACATTGTAAAAAGTATTTCCTGTGTTTTTATTGCAATTCGTATCGTAAAAGAGCATGAAGAGAGTGCTAAAAACATGAGCTGTCTTTTTGAATAATATATAGAGAGTTCTTCAAATAACTTATTTGAAGTCTCTATTTATTCGTAAATAGTTTTGAATTAGAAGATATTAATAAATTAATTTATTATTGATTTCTAGCTTACATTTTATTTTATTCAATTTTTCTCTCACATAAAATAATGCTCTGCTTTGCTCTGCAAATTGCCAGCGTTTAAACAAATATTCAAATCAATGTTAAAGGCGTTGCACTTTCGATGAGGCATTTACTGGCAACCTGCCCAGTTGGCTGCTGTTATGTGAGCTGCACTCGTCGAATGCCAAATTTAATGTGCAACGACTTCCGCCCACTTTGCCACTTGTCTGCTCATTTCGTCTGTCTATTGTCCAGCTGGAAAAACAAATTAACGCTCGTTACACTTTCATTGCATGCGCTCAATTTACGGCCCAATGGCAGTTGTTACTTAGTTTGTGCTCTTGCCAGCTGTCGCGTTGCCAATCCGCAACAACAACACCAACACCAACAACAACAACAACAACACCAACAGCAACAACAACAATAAGGAGCTGTGACTGCACATGAGGTTAAGGCAGAACATGCTCCAGGATTTCATGGAGTACGCATGCATTCATGCAGTTTGCACGTCGCCGGATCCTTCTCATGGCAATTGATTTATGTGTGCGACGTGACTTCATTTTGAATCATGCCACCTGTTGTGCGTGTGCATGTGTGTGTGTGTGTTGTGTTTATTAAATTAACAAAATAGCAAGCCTTGTCTGTGTGCAAAATAGACTTTGCAGGGCCAATGCCATTATGCATTATAGCTAAATAAACAAATCGTATGCCCTCCCCGCTGCCTGCTACGTGAGCTTGCCAAAAATACATTTAGGCTCATACACAGTGGGAAAATTGGGTTCTAAAATTAAGTTTGAAGATATGTTTTATTTTTATATATTCATTATATTTATATTTATTTTTTATGCATTTGTTTTATCTTAAATCTAGAATCTATTATGTATTTCAGATATCAAGTTCAAGTTAATGAGATATCAAGTTCCAAATGAATAGTTGTAAGAGCCGAATTCTGGGTTTTTTTCTCTCTCTATACCCGCCCACACTCTCTCCCACACACACTTAGTCTCTCGCTTAGTCTCTTTGCTTAGCTCGTGTGTCAATCAAGTTAAATGTTAATGAATTACTCGGCAGCGGCACGAGGACATGCTGACAGCAGAGTAGCGGACAGCCGGGACAGACACTGACAAGTTGTTTTGGTTAGCATGTGCTCACCGTTCTTGTGGCTGAGTTTGGCTCGCACTTTGCTCGCTGTTCGGTTTGGGGGCGTGAGCCAAACATTGAAATAAATCGTAGCATACTTATGTGCGCCAACAAAATTCGCTCTCGTTTTTACTTGTATTCCCATTTTCATTTTCGGTGTCGCTTTGGTTCTGCTTTTGGCCGGGCAATACGTGTCATTGAATTCGTTATGCTGTCAGCATGTTGATGGGCGTGTGGGCGTGGCATTACGTGCAGTAGATTAAAAATATGCACTGCGAAATTAATTAATTAATGCCTTGCTGCTGTTAGCTGCCATTTATTTATTCTAGCTGTTACATTGTAATTTGCCCAGCGAAAACATTTATTTTATTTATACTATTTGCAGAACAACAAACCCCAACAATGGCTGCTAATTAATGCAAATTTAATTCCGCCAATTAACTTTAGTGGTTTGTTTTAAATGCAATTGAATACACGATTCATTTGCATGCTGAAAAAACAGGAATGAATCAATTAATTAGCTGCACTTAGCAACCTGTTAAATTAATAAACACATAAGTATTAATAGCTATTTACAGCCGACTGGAGTTTACTCAGTTGCTGCTGAACTTCAGCAATTGACCACAATTTCTCCGGTTGCCACTCAACTGTGCGGGAATTGCGGGCACAATTTGTGGGCCTGATTTGTTCTAAAATTGCATTACAGTAACGAGCTGTCCAGCTGTGCCTTAAATCCTGGCTGAGGCATTTCACATGGCCCAGCTGTGTGTTGTGTGGCTGTGGCAAAGTGCAAGAAGCTGGCATGTGTGATAGCAATTTGCTCAAATATTTTGCTATAAATTCAGTTTGCCAGGCTGCAGTATTTCAAATATGTTGCAATGGTTTTCATTATTTTCCAATTGCTATCAAATTCAACTCCAATAAATATCTTGCGTTGCAGTTAAAATTTATTGCATACTCTTAGGCAGGGCAAAGAATTCTCTCAGTTAAATCAAGTTATGAAGTAAGAATTCTTGAAGAAAATTTTCCAACAGCTTTATTTAAACCGTTTCTCGGGTTGAGCCCGTATACGCCAGGCAAATCAGCTAAAGCGTACTTTTCCGCTTTCCAGCTATAGGATTAGTCGTTGGCAGCCATAGTTGCAGCCCTCATAAATACCGACCGTACATTGCAACAGATACGGGCTAAGGTTGCAGCTGTGAACGCGAGAAATAAAGAGCAGCTCAACGCACGGCATTATACAAAGGCTTGACAATTGCCAACTGTACATCATACTGGCACTGGCATTTCCGTTTCCGTTTCGAATGACATGCGTTTTATCCATGCGAATTGAGTCTAAACTTGGCTAAGCCAATTAGACCAGAACTGCGAGTATATGTATTCAAACCAATCGTAGATTGGTTGGTCTTATTTGCACTGTAAACATGCACTGTAAACATAGTTGTTATCCCCAAAATTCCAATGTTTCGAGACTCTGTACTTTACACAAGTACCAAAGGGTCTATTAAGTTTGTATAAATGGCAAATGTGTGTAACATCCAAAAGGCCATGTAGTTTTCCCTATGCTGAAGCAGAAAAACCCAGCAGCGACAGTTTCATTTCTACATACTTGTAATTCATAATGTTCGTAATTTATGGCATCTTCCATCGAAGCTCTAAATTTGATTGAGATCGGTTAAGAAACGGCAAAGGTATTTAACAGACAATTTTCTCAAATGTGTATTTATTATTAAAACAAATCATTCTCAACCACAAAGTACAAGGTCTCCTACTGTCGGTTACATACGTTTGTTTTATGGTGATTTTTTTTGTATTTCGGTTTATTTTTGCTGGTTTGAGGTTGTCCTCAGAGTACGTACATGCAACTAAACAATTGACCACAATTTTTCATTTAGCCTGCAATTGCAACAATTTGTGGGCTTGATTTGTTCTAAAATTGCATTACACTAACGATCTGGGACCGCCGCTGCCAATGCAGCTCCAAATGTGGCTGGGGCATTTCATGTGGTTTTGCCGTACTTGCGGCAAATGCGATTTGAGCCAAGTGGAGCTGGCGTTGCCAAATGCCTTGCTTTTCTCCGGTTTCCTCGAATATTTTGCTATAAATTCAGTTTGCGTTCGGAAGAGTGCAAGAAGGCTTACAATTTCTGTTAACTGCATGAGTTTAAAGCTCACCCCAAAAGCCAGAAATATTTGGAGCTGCCGAATTTAATGGATGCTGTTGTGTAATTTGCAAGTATAATGTGGTACGAATCTGCTGCCTTTAAAGGTCGAGTTTTAACTGGCTTAAACCCAAGTGGCTTATAGTGCCAGGGGCATGACTTTATTCTTTTCAATGAGCTGATGCTGCTGCAACATGGAGAGCGTCTGATTTTTGGCCCAGGGCGTTATCATTGTTGTTTGCCATGGTTGGCCAGCAATGCTGAGTTATGTTTTGTATGTGTTGATAAAGCAACAGCTATGGCTCAATACTCATAATGCTGCAGATTTATGAACGTTGCTATCGAAGTGGCAGTTACCAGCTACCAGCTACCAGTTGGCAGCCACTGTAAGTGAAGCCAAGCGCAAGGGCTATAAATAAATGCTGATGCTGAAGATGATGCTGGTCTGAAAATGAAACCGAAACCGAAACAGAAACTGAAGTTCGCTGGCTGCCCAATGGATGCCATTTGGAGTATCAGTTGACAAATCTTATTATGGCCAGTTATGATTTGTGCGCCCGTTGGGCATCCAATTGCCGCTCTGTTTATCTTTTTGCTTGAACTTCCTCAACTTAGCTCGTGGCTTATGGCCAGAACTGTGCTGCCATTGATTATCGATTGGGAATTTCTTTTTCAATTTCGCTGCGATGACCTGTAATTGATAAATAAAATATTGCGCTACAAGATTTCATTACTGGCTGCAGCTCATGAATGGATTTTAAGTGCAATTTGCGGTTGCCAGCAACACATAAATTAATTTCATTACACAGGAGTTCGCACACAATGAAATATGCAGCGAAAAGTGCTGGCATTTTAATGAGCATGGCAGCTCGACGCCACAAAAGAAAGCAGAATGAATGGGTGTATGCAGAAATGGCAAAAAATAGGTGAAGTGCGAGTGAAATCAAATGCAATGAAAGAGACTCAGAAAGGCAACAGTCGGACGCAAACGCATTTTTTGTTGCATGCATTTAGAAGGAGGGAGTGCCAGAGAGCTAACTACACAAAACATGCAATATTGTTTCTTCAATAACTTTTGTGTTTATGAACCGATTACGATGATATTTTCAGAAAATATATAAATGTTGATAGAAAACACATATTCTAGACAAGCTTCTTTGTTAATAATTGCAGAGGTTTTTCGGTTTTGATCGATGCAATTAAATAGAAACTAACTTGACTGTGACTGACTTGACTGACATCATCCTGATCAAGAATATGTAGTCCACATTGTGGGCTCTGCTTTCTTCTGCTTCTTACGCACATTTGCACCAAAGTGTTATACCCATTTTAAACGGGTGCAGGATGAAAAAATAGATGAAGTGCGAAAAAATGCAATGAAAGTCTTGCAGAAAAAAAGCTGACAAGGCCAATGCGTAGATGTATTGCCTTGCAATTATAATGAAATTCGACAACGCTGCAACTTTGGCAGCTGCAACTACAACTACGACTACAATTGCATATTGCTGAATATTCTGAGTGTGGCATACTTTTGGGCTGCTGGCCTGGCCAGAGAACCGAACCCTAGCCAGCAGAAGTGGTTTCTTCTCGCTCTCCCTGCTGCGCTCTGCTGTTTGGATGTTGTTGCTGTTGGCGCTTATCTCTGGCAACTGCTGCTACAACTACAGCCCCTTTCCCGTCCCCCTCTCGCTGCTGCTCCTTCTTTGGTTGGCTGCTAAAGTGGCCATGCGGGCACTGCTTCTTAACCAGTGCAAATATTTTAACCTACAGCAGCAAGTAAATAAATGCGCTTGAGATAAACTGGCGCTTTGTGTGCCATTCCGCTGGCAACAATATCGTTCTGACCCGCTTCCTTTGCTCCTCTCACAACTATTAAAGTCTCTGCTTAAAGTCAAGTTTTGCATGCCAGCCGGCCGTAGCTGAGTTTGGCTTTTAGGCTGCCCCAATATGGCGCACCGGACACGTACGTGACTTTGGCGCCCGAAGAACTTCGCGCCATGAGCGTCTGCCATGGCTGGTCATTAATTTGAAGGCAAAGTCTGTTTTTGGGGTTTAACAATCGCGCGTCTTTCGTCACAAACACACACACATGTGCAGCATACAGGGTGTGCAAATAGGCCGAGTCTTGCTATAAATCTCTTTAAACTTTCGCACACTTAATTTCATTAAAATAGTTCATTAAAACTATGCGGACGCATAAATTTATTTTAACAAGATTCCATACAAATAACTGCGGATACAGTTGCCTCTGCCTCGCTCCAGCTTGAGCCAGAGCAAATATTTAAAGTATGCCAAGCTTTTACGCAGATTAATTTTTATATTTCATTGCTCTAGCAGCTGTTAGGATGTTTAAAGATAAAACCATGCAAATAAATGCCAAACAAATGTATAAATTCTGCATAACTTTGTATAAAAATAGGCTATTGGTTATTTAAAATAATTTGAGTTATTGAAATTTAATGAATTTGCAAAAGTTATTGCCATTATGTTTGATTGCCAATAAAAAATTATAGATTGGGAGAATTTCTGCTTGTAACTAATTTAAATTAGCTCTATATTCATTCAGCTTAACAAATAAAACTGTAGTAAAAAGTGTAAAGATAAATAGCAGAGAAATGACTAATTTAATTCAAAAAAATTAATTTTCATTTAATTTCATTTACATTTTTTTAGTTGAAAAGCTTATACTAACATTTAATAAGCACAAACAAACCAAATCAATTAAATTAGTCTTTGCTAAAATGAAACTATTAATTGCATTAAGGGATTAAAATTTCTGCTTGATATTGATATTAAAATGTGATTTAACAGAATTTCATTTAAACAGTTTTCACTTTATTTCACAGCTGGGAATGCAAACATATTTTACGGAATAACTTTATCTGTAATCGACTTTAATGCAATTCGCCATGAAATTAAATAAAATATGAACTCTGCGTGGAAGATCAAAAGTATGCGTTTAATTGAATCGTGACTAACAGCATATTTAAAATGGGTTCTCTTCGTGTGTATTAAAGAGTATTGGAGCACCCTGTTTGGCTGCTTTGTCACCCAACGCACGTACACGGCACGTATGCTGCTTGCAAAGGATTGGAAGGGGCTAAGGATTGGGGTTTTGGGATTGTCCGGGACTTTTGGTCAACGCCATCAACTCGATTTGATGTTGTGGTCTAGCCCCGTTTCTGTGGTCTTGTTTTGCGGCTGCCACTGCTGACCCGCTGTCTGAACCTTCGTCTAACGGCTTAGACAGAGCGAGAGAGAGAGAGTGAGAGAGAGAGAGAGAGCAAGGGCGCTCGCGCGCGTTAAAAAATGTTTTAGCAGCGCATTTTTGAGGTTAACAGCGTGCACGTGCCCAGCACAGCATCGACTGAACAAAGAATTGCCATGGGAGAAGGTGAAGAGGGGTGCAGAGGGGCCTATGGCGCTGAGTGCTGGGGCAGTTTGGTCAAGATTTATCAAGAAGTGTAATACGTGACAGCAAATCGTGTCAACTGCTCGAGGGGAATTATGACGAATGCCGTCTTGTAAATCTCAACTGGCGTTTGTGCACACATGTCATTTAGTTTCTCGCACTGAAATAACTTCTACTACGCCTTTTATTGTCCTGGCCAGTGAATTTGCCTTTAAAGCGCAGCCACTTTAACCATTGCACAGTGGTGCGTTCCATACGACAAATATAAATATAAAGCTGTCGATCATTTTATAAACAAATTATTTTTTTTTAAGAAAATTTTCTTTTTGTGGTGTGAGCGGTTTTTCTTTTTAAGAAAGCACCTCAATTTGTTTTTTGAATTTGATTTAAATAGCATAGTATTCTCTTTCAATATTATAAATTGTTTAATGATTGGATAAAAAACTGCCAAGATATACAATAAACATTTGATAGACTAAGGGGAAGGGAGTATATTTAAATCGTGTGCAAACCCCTATGAAAGCCATAGCATATAGTCTGCCGATGTGGCCAATTTTTTTCAAATATTTAAAATATATTTTTCTAGATATCTTAATATTGATATCAGCTTTAAAACTATTATTTGAGCATACTCCCATTTAAGCTCTACCAC
Source organism: Hypselothyrea guttata (assembly GCA_035045125.1). Taxonomy (NCBI): domain Eukaryota; kingdom Metazoa; phylum Arthropoda; class Insecta; order Diptera; family Drosophilidae; genus Hypselothyrea; species Hypselothyrea guttata. The sequence continues at coordinate 117,606 of JAWNNJ010002377.1, forward strand.
TCTGCCTTCCCCTGACATTGCTCTGTCTCAAAGGCAGGTTTAATGGACTTTTGAGGAAGCAGCCTAAGAGCTTATTAATGACCCAATCTCTGCACAGTGTTAACGGGCAATTTTTTGGCTTTAAAGCAACTCGTTGCAGGCCATTAAAATTTACGATTTGCCGCTGAGAAGTGCCCTAAAACAGTGAGCTCAAGGCGAGTGCCAGCCAGTCGGATAAACCATTGAAAACCGAAAGCCAAATGGAAGGCGTTTAATAGACGACATCAACTGCAAACAGTGGCATCCATACAATTGCCGAATTGTGCCCTCTTGCCCCCTTGCCCCCTTGTCCACTTGGTGCCCTGTGCCCTGCATGCGTTTGGTCAATGCAATTTGCAAACGAAAATACCAACATGTGGCATCGAGGACGATTGTTTGCCTGCCCAACGTATCTTTGAGTGGGGCTTTGCAGGCTTGCCAGGGCTAAATAACTAACTGGCTCGAGTTGGATTGGACGTTGGTCCTGGCAACGCTTTGCTGCATTCTCACGCATTGTTGACTTTACCCATACGTACACACATTCTGGCCCGGCAGAGCATCGGATGGGGGGCAGAGCCTAAGTTTTGCATTTTAATAGGCTCTAAATGCCATCGATTGCCAGCTGCTTGTTTATGTTGCAGCTTTCGGGTTCCCATTGAGATTTGTGGCAATGGCCAATTCATTTGCTCTGGCCAAATCGACTCCATTAGCATCGGGCGAATTCAATAATGCCGAGCTCCTTACTAATTGCCTTAGATGCCTGAGAAAATGAGTAAGGCGCCTGCAATTCACAAATGAAAGATGCAATGTGCAGGCGTCTTAACTTTTCATTTATTCATTAGCCATATAGCATCAAGGCACACAGGCACAGATATACAAACATATGCACAAAGTAAACATATTGCAGTTTGAGCACAAACAAAAATTTAAATAGCCTGCATTGTTGTGCGAGCAACAATGTCAACTATTTGTGAGAGTTGTCCAACAATAGCAAATGCAAATTGTAAAATTTGTGCACAATTTGCTCGAGACGAGTGACAGCTTATGTGTCATCAAATGCATAAAAATAAATGACAAATAAAAATGTTTATATAAACATACTTATGTGAAAGTAAACAGACATTCATGCATGAGAAATTATTTAACTTGTGCTCAAAAGCATGCTTTATGCACATGTCATTCATGTTGAGTGTATTCAATGGCGTTGCTGATATTTATTTGAATTCCTGTCTGCAGTTGGTAAACGTTGCATAAATAATTTTTATAGGCTATTATCAACTCTAAATTAAGCCTATAAGGGCCAAGGTAAATCGCATGACGTGCAGCAAAATACAGAGCGATTTAACCTATATTTGATGTTATTTTTCACATATATTATTTATCGAATTATTGCTGGTTGACAGTTGGAAAAGTTCGCTGACACTGTAATTGCATATGAGCGGAAACTGACCTTGTCACTCTGAACTCGGCGCGTATCAAGTTGAAACATTAATGACGTTCTCAAATTTGCAAAGAGCCATAATGCTGGGTCACGTACTCGCTGGGTATCCAGCTTATAATAGGGCCGTGTCATTGTGCCTTGGCCTCTCTGTTCCGGCTGCTGCTGTGGGGATTTAGTACGAGCGCTGCAAAGTATGCAATAAATTTGACATGGATACCTGCGAGTGTGTCTAGTGTATGCACGTGTGTGGATCTCTATCTGTGTGTTAGTGAGCGAGTGTGAGAGTGCCATCACTATCATAAACATTAACGGCTTTTACTTACTCGTAGTTCGTGGCTGGCAGTCACTTTTCCACTTGACACCAAAGCGAAATGTAGGCAAGCTGTTGGATTCATTTTTATGTTGCATACTTTGCAGCACTTCTGCAGCAATTTTTCATAGAGCATGTGGAGCACGTCAAGCACGCAAAACTTTGACCTACAGCGGCACCAGGATTGACTCTGAGTGTGTTACAGCGCTTATAATAAAAGGCGACAAAATGCTTGTCTCTCTTTCTCTCTCTGCCCCTCTCTCTCTTTCTCTGGCATGCTGTTCCTTTGCCACTTTAAAAGCGTCTATTTGTTATTCGAGCTGTTGGCTTCAAGTACACTCATACGAACTATCCTTTGGCACTTAAATTGTGCGGGCCACATAAAAGCAAGCCATACATTGAAAGGGAGAGGGGTAGAGAGCAAACAGTCTGGCCAAGTTTTAATGTGGCTTACTTGGCCGCATCTTTTGCGGTTCACCTCAAAATCAAAAGCCCCCACTCAGTGCACTGGCAACGGTCTTCGCTGGCTTCAACATGCCGCGCACGTTCCATTTCATTTAAAAGTTTGCTCGGCCAGCGAGTAAAAATCAAATAAAATTAGCCCCAGACGAAAGCTGCGGAAAATTGTTTTCAATTTGCGCCAGGTAGTATAAACTGGCCACATATGAAACGGCGCAGACTGCGCTCAATTGAAACTAGTCTATGAGCGCAAACCGAGGCGTAAGTGCTTTCGACCACTTTGAAAACGATTTACGGCCAAGGGATGAAGCGATTCGTGTACTGGCAAGGGAATCTTTAAATGCAGAGCTTCAACTACGCACTTAATGCAAATCAAATGCCAATACGCTACCAGCAGGGTACGACGACCTGCAAATATTCCAAGAAGTGCGAGCACGTATGCAAATCAATACAGGGCGACCCAGCAAATGGTAAACAATGGTTTAAAAAATATATTGAACATTTATTTTCAAGTTTTAGTTGCATGAACAAATAAAGCTTTCTAAATTAAATACATTTTTTTGCATATTGCTGTTGACTTTGCGAAGATACCCTGTATATTTCGTGTGCATTTTAATATGTGTAAATTTGTTCAAGTATGTCAGGCATTTAAACGCATACACAGACATTTTGGCGCGTCGGCATTCAATAAATACAAAGCACATTCATCACTGTCAGCTCACACACACGCGCATACCCACAACCACACACACACACACACACTCACAGACACACACGCATGGACAGACGCAATGTGTTTTAATTTATGTCTCTTGTGCCCCGCTTCTTGTCAATAAAATCCATAGATTTCCGTTCGACTTTACTTTAAATTCAAATCCTTGTTGTCCAGCACCAAATATGCATCAAACTTAATGGAGCTGTCAATATTATGAATGCAATATCCACACACACACACACACACACACGTCTCTAAATGTATGTAAATTTGTTGATTTGTGTGTGTGAGCCGAAGCTTAAATAGAAAATCATTGAGGGCAGCCGCAACGCAGTGGCACGGCCAACAGATTTGCCAAATTTGGAAAATTTCAAATTTCAAATTCAAATTCAAATTTCTGGCAAGCAATTACGCTGGGGCTTTGATGTGGCTTCTGGGCTGGCTTTGAACTTGACTTCGGCCATGACATGGCATAAATAAGTAAATAACCAGCTGAAAAATGTGCAAAATGCTGAAAATTCAGCCACACATTTTAAAGCAGACGCATTTTAAAGCCAACAAAAGCGAACAGACGTTTCACCCCAGGCTAATTGAATGGATGTGGCAAAGGTTTTTGGCTTTTCACCTGCCTGGTACGCAGGTGTATTACAAAGCTATAAAAATCTCCCCGCCAAATGACAGAATGTCAACGCTTCTGATGTGCCTGTCGTCGCACAGTCGGCTCTTTAAGCTCAATTTTATTGAACTGTTTTTATTGAGTATGCCATGGGTTGGATAGTCTGCGCCGTGGTCGATGAGTTTTTAATTAACTTTTGGCATTGGCGTTGCTATGGACGGATTGCGGCAAATCGTAGCAGCGCATTAATTAGCCACGCAATGCACAAACACAGCGACACAGGGGGGGCAAGGGGGCGTGGCACACTGGGCTCAATGACTGCGAGAAATGTGTGAAATTTTAAAATTGCACACGCAGCACATGGCGTATGATTAATGCGAGCATTTTGTACATTTTATTAAATAAATTGCAATTTATCATTGGCCGCCGAGAGCACAGCGATGCGAGAGAGCAAATCAAATAAATTACAAGGCACAAACAATTCTCTCCCTCTCTCTTGGCTCCCTCCATTGGCAGCTGCAAAACTTTGACCATTAAATTGCTTTAAACAAACTGGAAGATTGGACGCATCGCAGACGCCGCACATTAAGTGTTGGTTTTGTTTGTTGGTATTTCTATTTGTGTTTGTGTTTATTTGCCGGGCATTTTATTGCAATTGATTTTCGGTGTCAGCTGCACGCTCAGACAGACAGACAGGCAGACAGACGGACAGACGGACAGACAGAGAGAGCGGGACAGATACGGGCTCAGAGTCGACAAGTGTTGCGGCTGCGGCTTAAGTTTGTCGACAAATTGAAAACTTTTTCGTTGGCCACAAGCAAAAGCCGAAAAGAGACAAGAAACAAAAGTAAAATAAACCCTGTAATGGAATGAAATCAGTGCCGCCCCGCAAAAAGCCGCAAAGCCGCCAACCAAACCAAAGTCTTTTGGCCGCCAGCTGCAGCAGCGAAAAGGAAAACAAAAACAAATACAAAGCCGAGTATCAATGTAATATTAGCAACAAATGCGTTTCAGTCACAAGGTATTTCCAACATAAATAAAGTAAAAGGTCCGAACAGCGCAACTTTCTCTTTGCATTCATCAAAATTTGGCAGCCAAAGCTGCTTAGCCAGGCCATAAAACATTTACAAGTTCTCGAGTTCTTGATTTTGATTCTTTTTCTCTTTCCATCAGCTACGACCCACAGAGCTATAGCAGAGGCTATAAACGGACCGAGCCTTTCTGGGTATCCTGTGTATCTGCACTTGATGCTCCACCTCGTCCACCTGCACATCGGTGCTGGAGAAGGGCGAGGCGCCAGTAATGTGGCTATAACGCGCGTCACACAAATGTATGTTGGCCACACGCTCGCGCCAAGTATGCCAGAAGTACTGCTTGTGGACATGGCCACCAAACTCAAAGAGCATGGACCGTTCAATGTGTTGAATTGTCAGCATCATCATCAGGCGGTCGTGTTTGCGATAGAAGTTGAAACGGATGTGTTGAAGTGGCAACAAACTGATCAGCCGAAAGCTTTCCGTCTCCGGGTCCAGGCCTTGATTGAAGCAGGATGGTTCTTCGTCGTGATTTTCGTGATTTTTGTACAAGTGGTCGGTGCCGAAGAACAGCTGATTGGACGTTAGTCCAATTTGGTATTGATCCGAGCCCTGGCCATTTGCCTCCACCTTGGTGAATGGACTCTCCACCATTATGGGCTCATAGATCTCTTCGAATTCGTTGCGTAAAACTTTCTGCACTCGAAACATCGGAACTGTCTACGGCAAGCGCAGTGTGACTTTGGCTATAATTTAATTGAAATGTCAATCAAAGTTGTGCACTTTGTCGATTTATTTGTTTTCAGAGTATAAGATTTGGTTTGTGATTTCGTTTTTGAAGTTGAACTCCAGGCTGAGGTTTTGCGTTGAGTCTACGCTGCAAACTCGATTGAGCAAATGCAAATAGCTTTTCTGGCCAACCGCAAAGCCTTAATCCAACTACATTGGCAGGAAACGAATTGGTAATTCGTTAGATGAGATAGTTATGTTCTTGAAATCCCTGCAGTTAAATCACTTCATCAGTCAAGTGGCACTTGCAGTCAGAATTAGAAGTTCAAATCGAAGCACAAACTATAATATTAGTAATAGCTGCATTATTTGCTCGGCTACATACACTTTTCTTTTGATGAATTTTCAACAAGTTGGCTGCCCTTTGGAATGCTGTCTTGTAACTTGATAGCTTTAAAGTCTGATACTCCTTTAGCTGTCAGCTGCATGCTCTTTCAGCTGTATCCAATTGGGCCTTTTTGTTCAGCTTAATATGCCGATACACTTCTAATTTTTATGCAAACCTGGACTACTGAAAGTTCTTTTCTTATTTTTATTCTTCTACACATATTTTTAAGGGTATTTGAGTTATAGTTTCGCCGCACATTTCCATGTTCTTGGCTTGTTCTCTATCACTTTTGCCACTGTCAGCGCAAAACACTTTAAGGAATTCGGATTTATGGCAATTGTGCGCCTTCTCCACCCACTGCTTATTCATTGTGTGCTGTGAGGCGTATGCCCTTAGATACTCTTGCTTGCCATTGTAATTGGTGACAAATTCTATAATAAAATCCTTTCGGTCGCCAGACCGGAATGTGGGCCTTGTTCTCGCTTATGCACAGCTGGAATTAATGCCAAAGCAGCTTTAAACAGTCATATCCGTTTGCTAATCCATCAGCAAGCATTTAAAGAGAGTTCTCAATTGATTAACCGCAGTCGAAATGGCCACAAATCAAAGCCATTGAATACATGTAGCTGTCTGCATGGCTTTAATTAATTAAAGCCATTTTCTACGCATATTTATGAAGCGTAACGGTAACAGTAACAGTGGCAATTACGTTACGTTGTGCCCAGCATAATAGAGCATTTGTGTGGCTTCTGGAATTGTGCTCGAGGCATAAATTCAGGGCATCACAATGCACGAATTAATATGGCCATTAAGTACGGCAAATTGCACAGGTATCTCTATATTTCGATGTGGTAATTAACGCTTCAATTGTGTTCGACTTGCAGGACGAAAGCAGGCAGACAACAGAGATAGATGGCAAAGATTCTCATTTGTATTTGTAGTTGTATCTGTTACTGTAACTGTAGTATATTTGTATTTTGTGTCTCTTAATTTCGAGTGCCTTGTGTGCGTATTTGCACATCTAATTTAAGTGCAGAGCCACATGAAATTGCCTTTGGCTTACAAAATGGCCGCAAATGCATTTCCCTCTATCTCTCTCTGCTCGTCAATTGTGCTTAAGCGTAAACTGAGTGCAGCAATTAGGTAAAAGTAGCTGTAACAACAATACACACAAAAAGAACACACACACACGCGCACACACAAATACACACACACACACACACACACACATGCACATTCACACAGTTATCTGTGTGCTTTATAGCCGCTTTGCGCTTTTCATTACCAACATTTCAGGTTTATTGTTAAATGCTTTGCTACATAAAGCAAAGTCTCTGCAGTGCCTCATATGCCGTACCAAAAAATAAAGCTGCAGATAAAACAGATACATATACAGATACAGATACAGCTACATAGACAGTTACAGTTATGATGCCCGTAGTTACAGACTCTCTTTGCTAGTTTCAATGCCTATACGCCATAATATACTCCTGCTATACAAAGTAAGTGCCTCGGGTTCCGCCTCCCGTCTACCTGCCCCTAGGTTATATATACTTTGTGTCTCGCTTAGTTGCGCATTTCAGCCAGCATTGTGCATACCCTGTGGTCATAAAATGTATAAAACCATAAATTTAGATTATCTTATAAACAAATTTTGAATTTAAAGCCAGCTGCAACTAACAAAAGTTAGCCCTATGCATATTAATTTCGATTATTCAATTTATTTTCATATATTTATTTATTGATTTAACTATTATTATATTCCATCAGTATCTATTATAACTTATACCATATTGAATATAATTAAAAAATTAAAAATATATATACAAATTTATATATGCAGATATATTGCAGATTTTTAAACAATTTATATTTACATTTACTGTATTAATGCGCATCTGCAAGTCGCGTTCATTCATTTCATTCAGTTTTTTTACTACGCATAAAGGCTCTATTAGCATTAAAATTTTGAATAGACCGCACTAAAAATGCCTGGCTGCTACATTTAATGACATTAAACAAATTACAGCAAATTTTAGATATTATTTTAATTACGCATTTTGTTTAATTGAAAATATTCCATAAAGAAAAACTAATGCTCATTGAGTGCACTGCATACATTTGTTTATTGCATTATAATTAATTCGGCTTCAATGCGTGCAATTATAATTATTTTTATGCAATTTAATTAGCTAAAAAGTAATGCTAATTGCTTTGTTAAACATTTGCTGTGCATTTGAAGTGCAGACTTTTATTAACTACACTTTGCTGGAGCTCTCTGCTCTACATAATTGAGAATTACCTTTGCCACTCACGTGCTCACATTTTTCGAATGGATTCAGCTAAAGTTGTTGTCGAGCCTTGAAAGCCCGAGTTTTTCCTGTTTTCCCGTTTTCCTGTTTTCCATCATTTCAGCTTTGTGAACGAATATTGCATTCTGCCTCCATTTGCACGCTCAATTGAAGCAGCCGTTGAAATCCACACTCTGCAAAGGGAAATAAAGAAAACTACGGCGAGACAACGTTCGGCATGCAGATGTTCTATTAAGTGAGAATCACCAGAAATTCTTTCATGACACGGCATAGAGATGCCACATGTGAGTGCTAAAATACAGTTGCCGACTTGATGTTGTCTATACCCTGTAAAAGCAGCAGACAAAGTAGGCTGCTACTTTCGTTGTCCTTAAGGTAGCAGCAGTTGAGCTAAACATTTTTATAAAGTATCATTTTAATTTTGGCATTAAATAAATAAATAATATTAGTTCCACTTGATTATTATTTTATCTACAGGGTGTAAATATGTATATCAAACTCTTCCGAATTTCAGGCATAGTTAGCTAAGCTTTTTTTGGTATATTTAAAGCGGGGATTTTTGGAAACAAGACGGAAACTATTTGCACTCCTTATCCTTATACGCAACGCACACTCGTAGAGCTTATACTCAATTTTTGCATTTGACGCTTATCGCACATCCGCATCGCAGCCAAATAGCAACCGACACATTTGCACAATTGCTTGTAGCTGACACGTTAAACGCACACAGGGGGACAGAGGGATAGAGGGATAGAAAGAGGGGCAGAGAGTCAGACTGAGGGACAGACAGGCAGTCAGGGAGCAGTCGAAAGTCGATAAGTCGAGTCCTAGGTAGAGCCAATCTAAGTCAAAATAAGCGAGAGGGGCATAAGAAAAACGCACTTCAAACTGACAACAATCTATGTATTTTTACAGTGTGTGTGTTTGTGTGAGTGTAGGTGTGTGCTTGAGTGTGTGAGTGTCAGGTGTTGCAATGGCATCCATGCACTTGAGGCAGATTTATTTTACACAGCTGCATGTAAATTCGAATTTGGGTAACTTTCTAATGCAATTCACATGCATTCTCAAATGCATTTGTGCATTTTGCTCACTTCTTCGACCTCTCTATATTTTATAATATTTTTCCTAGCCCATATTACTTTTGGTTACAATATTGTGCCACACTCTTCGTAGCAACAACTGCTCAACTTGTTAAAGTTGAGCCAAAAAAAAAAGACTATTGTATGTACTTGCATGTGTGAGCTCTGACAGGCAAGGAGCTTGTAAATTTTATATTTGCCATACGAAAATATATATGAATATTCGTATGTTGTGTGCCGATCGACTCGTTTGCACTCACTTTACCTATGCCAATAAAGTAGAGCTGCAGAAAAACATTTGTAGCTTTTATGCATATGCAAAAAAAAAAGAAGAAAATGCAGATTTTTTTCAAAATGCCCAAAAAATGTGCAATTAAATAGCAACAAATATTTTGTTGGCTTTAAAGTCAGCTTAAAGTGCCATCAGCACAAGTGCTCATAATTTGAGTCTTTATTGAGTGCTTTGGCACGTGGAAGCAGGAACAGGAAACGTAGCATACGAAGGAAGTGCTGAAGTGTGCCTATCGGGCCAGCTGCTGATTGTTTCTGATTTTGTATACCCTTAACTGCAGAGAGTTTAGTTGACTGTAGATATTGGTTTTCCATTTGGTAAAATGTATATGTATATTTAAGGGCCAATATTGAAATCATAGAGCGATTATTACTCCATTTAAATTTGTCAAAACTCAAACGATTTTCAAGCGTTATGGATTTTTCTCTAGTCTTGAAAGACAAGATTTTTCTGACAGAAAGAGCATCAAGACTTCGCCTTAGCCCAGGTTCGTATTTGTTATTTCTTTGCATTTCTGCTTCTTTATATTGTTTTCTTTACATAAAAGCCAAAAGCACAAAAAGCAATGCCATTGCTAGGCCAAGTTGAGCTGGTATTTTCCCCCCAAGTGTTTTTTGTGCTTACCTCCAGCCAACTTATTGTTTGTTCTAAGTTTCTTTTGTGAGAGACAGCTGCTGTTAATAAGGTGTTGAGCAATTTAATTTTATTGCACTTATTTTTGGCAATTGTTCGCTGTAAGCGACACAGATATTTAGCCGTTTGCCAACACATACATACGCCTTTTGGCCATGACTGCGCCTCCTTTAATTTTAATTGGCTTTACGCCCAGAACACGTGAGCCAAAAATTGTTGCTGTCGACATGTTCTTCTATCACATTACAATGTAATTGTATACTGTGTGTGTGTGCTGTGTGTGCGTGTGTGTTCTTGGGGCTCTTTATTGTTTCGCACATAAATTGTAGTAGCCTGGCTTGGGACTGGCGTTTGGCTTTTTGCAATTTTTCGGCCTGCAAGTCGTTAACATGTTTTTATTTAATGCCATTTTGATGTGGCGCAAAGAAATTGCCACTGGCATTTATTGCCGTAATTAAGTGATGAAAAATGTTTGAAATTCAGCGTCGGACTGGTTCTCCAGTTCTCCATCGCCAGCTCGAGTATTTGCCATTTCACATTCCCGTTTTACCTCTCTCTCTCTTTCTGTCTCTGTCGCTATTACCATCAAAGGTCATCAGCATCGACATGGTTATAAATTCTGAGCGAGGAACAGCCATTCGTATATCTCTTTTAAGTGCTCTTATTCAATTCTCTGGCATGCCGTTGCTTCCGCTCTCGAATTTATGACCAGGCGCAAAATTAAGTTTGTGCCTCTGCAACAGGCGCCTAATTAAATATTTATTATTTTACTGTCCTGCAACTGATCCAACTAGGCCTTAAAACAAATAGCAAAAGCCAAATAATTCGTGTAATAAAGTCACAAACTCAATTCCAAGAGCGGACAATGCGATTGGCTTTTTTGCCTAGTTATTTTTCAGGTTTTTAAAGTTCAACTTCCGTTACACAATTGCTTGACATATTAAGTCTGTACGATAAAGATACCCTGTAAAAAAACTATCATCGGGAATTATATAATATCAGTTGGTGTAAACCAATATAGAATTTAATTCTTTATTATATTCAAATAAATACAAATAAATATTTCATAATTTATTTTAAGTATTTTTACTGCGTGGTATCCCCAGTTTTATCAGATTAAATGAAACACCTGCGCGTTTTTTGTTTATAATGACAATTGTATCGTTTTTGTGGGTGAAGTTCCGGCGCATGTTTTTCCGACTTTCAATGTCAATACAAAGCCAGCAAAAACAAACATTGGCGTATTTATAAATGAACCATTATGCTACATGAGATGTGAAAAATTTATAGAATATATATTTTTGTTGCGGGGGTTAACGGATGTTATTTCAGCAAGTAATAACAAAATAGTCTAAAAAATGCGTAAATACGTAAAAAATATTCAAAAAATGTTATATGTATGTTAAAGTTTAATGCATAAAAGTTATTAAATTTGTAGTGAGATCAAATTATTTCAATTAAATGCAGCCCCAGAACTTTTGCAATTATTATTATTTAGTTATTTATGCAACACAAACAACAAGTGAAATAGCTCCATTAGTTAGCTAATTCAAATTTGCATTTGGTATTTAAAACTTTATGCAACCCAAATGCGAATTCTTTTTTCTTTAATGACCTCACTGATATGTGTATGAATGCCAAAAGTGCATTTAATTAATTCAATTCTGGGGCTACAATTGCCAACAGAGATTTTCGCACTGCCTTTGTCTGTCTCTTTGGCTGCTTAATGGAACTAAAAGTTTCATTAAGATTGTCACGCGCCAAACCGAACTGAAAATGCGATATAAATAATGAAGTGAATGCGGAATGCGCAATGCAGAGTGTGTTAAGCTTAAATTTCAATAGAATGGCGCCAGAGAGAATGTCAACAGGCAGCTTTAAATTAATTTTACTTTAAATTCCGTCCGATTTTTCCGTATTGCGTAAGATGCTTAAAATTCAATACACGCATTTGTCGGCACGAGTCCTTTATACACTTGATAACACTTAGTCAACCTTTGCCATGTCGTTAGTATGAAATGTGTGTGCGTATGCGCGCGTGTGTATGTGAAGGCGTGTGGCTGTGTGTGTGTGAATGGCTTTGTGTGCTGGGGTTCTTTAGCAAAAACTGTCAGCCAACTGGGAATTTTAATTTGAAACGCAAACAACAAACATCAGATGAGGCGGCACACAAAAAACATCGACAGGAAAATGTTGTAAAAACATTTAAATTAACGTCTCCTTCAAAACGCTTTGACAACGTGTATATGTTTGTGTGTTTGAAGGGCATTCATAAAATGTGCCCATAAATGGCAAAAGGGTCACACACAGAGAGACACACACACACAGCATGTCCATAAAGATAAAGACCATAACGTGCCCATAAACCGAAAGTGTCTTCAAGTGTTGTTTTTCTTTTCACTCGCTACTGTTGCTGATAGCCATACTTACCCTGAAAAAACATTAGAAACTCCCGCCCACATACACGCTGCGTACCACAGTGCGTATGCGTAATGGCAATCCTCTCAATTTCACAGTCAATTGTTGTCAGCTGCAGCTTGCAGAGTTCTTCTACAGTTTACACATTCATAATAAACCTTTATTCAATCAATATCGTTAAGTAACAATTTTGCATTTTGCATTCTCCTTTTTCCATTTTCCATTTTCCATTTCACTTGTACATTTCATGTATTGCCAAAATGTTCATTTTACAACTGTAGTATTATTTGTAGTTCTTAACTAAACAAACAAATCTTAAATAGAGCTGAAAGCGTGTGGAGTCAGAAATACAAATGGGAAATACAATATTAAATATATAAGTCAGAACACTTTAGAAAAGTTTATTTAACTTGAAAAATAAATAATTATTTAAATAAATAAATAAGTAAAATAGTTGTATATAAATATAATATATTTATAAAATCAACAAATATTTTTGTATAATTATTATTAATGCTGTTCACATTTTATAAACATTTCCACACGCACTCTAATGCTAAAACGATATTCAACTGCAAACAATTATTATTTATATCTATATTAATATTTGCTTTTGTTTAACTATTATATATTTCTTTTTGTTTGTTTAGGAAGTTGGGGCATTTAGTAAATATCGATTGTAGTAGCTACATTTAACTAAGCTCCGTATGCCGAGCTTTATCATGGCTTAAACGAGACGCATTAAATTTTAAATAAATATAGCACTTAATTTAGTTGTTTTTGTTTTTATTTTCGTTTTTGTTTTTTTTTTTGTGGGGGTTTGGCAGAGATATGTTTATTTTACAGTTAAGAGTTATGGTGGATGTATGCCGTAATATGTACGAATATTTAATATCTACACAAATGAGTGCGCGCATACCCTAAATGTACTCTACTTTGTTTGTGTTTGTGTTTGTGTGTACTTAATGCCATTTTCAATAGCGGCACTTAAGACAGGACTTAATTAATTAATTAATTACATTTGCTTTCTGGTTGGTTTCTGTTGGCTCTTGTTTTGTGGCGCTTTAAGTTCTGCTGGCGGTTGCAATTAGTTAGTTAAAAGTAAATTCAATTCTCCAACTCTCGCTTAAAACACATGATTCACAACAAAATGGCGACGCTGCTCGTTCGTGTTTGTGTGCGTGTTTGTGTCTGTGTTTGTGTTTGCCAAGTGCAAAGTATTCACAACATGGGGCTCATTATAGTTGCAAATGATTTGCGCCTGTTTTGGCTGATTTAACAATGCAAATCGCTTCCTCTCCTCCCTCTCTCTCTCTCTCTCTCTCTACGCGTCTCTTTCGCTGTAATCAGGCGTTTTAAGCGTCGCTATTTAAATTTCTATAGTTAAGTCTTTTGTTATAACATTATAATTTGCATCCGCTCTGCGTCTACACAGAAACCTCCTTGGTATATTTGGATCTGTCGTTCAGATCGAGCACCAGCTTGTCGGGTCTCCGCGCGCGTCCCCCGCTCGTCTTGTCCGTCTGGCTAGTGGAATTATTCGATGTGCTGGACACATTGCCCAGCGACACAGCCGTCTCCGGCGCCTCCTGCCGCGTAGGTGCGGCTAGGCGCTCCCGCTCCTCCCCGCTGCTCGTGTAGAGCGCAATGTCATCGGTGGAACGTGCCGCCTTGGGCACCTCGGAGTCGCAGCGTTCCAGCGTCTGGCTGGGCAGGGTTTTGGCGGGCGTTGCCTGGGTGCAGCTGCCGCTGCGTCTACGTGCGGCCGGCTGAGCCGGCCCGTCGCTAAGTCTATAATTACTTCTACAGTTATCACAAATTTGATACGAAATGCTGACATCGGCCTCCAGCATGTTGCGGGGGCCGCGCTTGCAGCTGGAGGGGGGCGTGTTGGTGGCCGCGGTGCGCACAGTGGGACGACGACGCAGATTCAGATCCAGGTCCTCGGACTGCGAGCACATGCAGTCCAGCTTGATGTTGGAGAAGCTCAAACTGCCCTCGTGCAGCGGCGAGCCCAACTGCTCGCAGGCGCTGCGAGGGGCGCAGCAGTAATAGTGCTCCTTGGACGCGTCCAGGCATCTGCTGCAGATGATATGGCCGTCGGCGCTGCGCCGCAGCAGCTGCTCCCGAAAATCATCGCCACTCAGCTCGGTGTTGATGGCGCGCTCCTCGTAGGCGACCGTGGGCGTGGGCGTGGCCGAGGAGGGTGGCGTCTCCAGCACCATGGTGGGTATGCTGCCACGTGCCGCCGACGCAGCTCTGCCATTGGCATTATTGTTCTGCTGCAGCTGCTGGTTGTACTTCTGCATCTCCGCGTTAAGTGCCAGCAGCGGCAGCGCGCTCTGGCGTCCGGCTGCTGTGCTGGCAGCGCCGCTGCCGGCGTGTGTGGCAGCTGCAGCTACCACCATCATGCCACCGGGCGTCTTCAGGCCGTCCAGCAGACTCGATATGGTCATCACAGCCACGCCCTTCGGCGGCGCCATTTCCTGTATGCGCTTCAGCTGCATGCTCAGCTGCCGTATCTCCTCCAGCGCCTCCTGATCCGACAGCTTGTTCTCTGCAAAGAGAAGAGTATGCATGAAGTGTTAGCGACGTGTTAGGGACGTATTAGGGACGTGTCAGGGAGTCTCTGGCTTTGGCAATTAGCGCTGACGACACCTATTGCAGTTGGCGCACAAGTTGCAAACTTTCCACTGCACAACTTGCTGACAAAGGCCCTTGTAAAGGGGCAAAAAGTTGAGAAGAAACGGAACAGCAGGCAGCAACCGACAGTAAAAGACTTTGTACTGTATCATATGTATATAGCAAACACTTTGTTCTGACTATCTACCTATTCCTAAAGTGTAACATAAATATACAGCTCAATGTTTAATAGTATTTTGATTATATAAAAAAGTGTAAAGATTACAAAAATAAAATAATAATTTTGTTCTATATTTTTCTAGATTTTTAGATAAGAAAATTCTATTAACAAACCCCACAAAATTTTATGTTTTAATTTGACGTTTTGCTGAATAATAAAATACTATTAAAAAAAACGGCTAAACTTTAATGGGAACCAAATACTAGCGAGATCACTATTTAATTATATTTTGTATAAATATCTAGAAATTGTAAAAATTGTGTTCGTATTTTCTTTATTTTTAAAACTATTAAAATACTATTACCAAAAATGTCGCTTATGTTATTTGTTTAAGTTATTTTATTTTTAATTTTTCTCGAAAACAAAATATTGTTAAAATAGTGTGCTGTTTAAAGCACTATTGATAAAGTGAATAAGTTTCATGTCCATCGTCCATCACAATTTCCCACTGGTGCGCCGCCAACTTTATATACCCTTTGAAAACTTTTTCGCAGGGGTTCGCTTGTGTCAAAAGTTGTACGAGTTATAAGTAATGTTCTGCCCCACCTTCCGCTCGGTCAAGAGCACTAACAAGCAGAGTTTAACTGCGTATTGTTGTAGTTGCGGCAACATGGTAATCAAAATGGACACTGTTGTGGCTTTTTGGAGTTTTTGCCCCCTTTTTTGTTGCAGTGTAGCAGTGGGAGTTGAGGTCTGCCTGATGATAAATGGCCGTTCAATTCAACTGAAAGCCTGTCAGTGTGATTTAAGTGAGTCCACTCAGCGCCACTTGACGCGACTTTCGAATAAAAAATACCAGAAAAAAACGAATAACGAAAAACAGCAGCAACAACAACACTGTCTAAAATCTAACAAAAAAGTTGCTGGATTTAGATTTATGGCTGTGAAATTAAGCGAAGCAACCGCACCCAGCCCTGGCCAGAATTGAATTTATTATGTGCGCCCCTGTGAGTCTGTTACATATTTGCGCAAAAAATGTTTATATATGTAGTATATTTTAAAATTCACCACACAAATAATCGCACAACTGCTTGCTGTGTGTGTGTGTGTGGGTGTATATTTGCAGCTTTGTTATTGTTTAATTTAAATATGCAAATTGAAGCAAGGCCGCTTAAAAAACGCACGCAGCGCAACACAATGAAAGCGACTCACGACCAAAGCAATGTCGTATTTTCTTTTTTTTTTTTATTTTTCGGGAAATTTAACGCACAATTTAGGCGACTTTTTGCGGTTAGGGCAGACAGCGCAAAATAGAAATACGAGCAATAAAAAATTAAATAAAAAACGTAAAAAAGAAGCAGACGAAACGCGCCAATGAGCAAAAGGGCCCAGCTTATAAAGCATTAAAACATAAAGCGTCGCACTCGACTCGGCGATAAACTCAAATTAAAATGCCGCCTACAACAAAAAAGTGAAGTAAAATAAAAATAAAACACATTAAGATAGCTTCAAAAAGTAGATAAAAAAAAGTAAAAGAAGAAACTTGAGCGAGTTACGAGCGCATAAACTCACCTGTACTAAAGCCACACTTTGGTGTGGCAAGTGAGATAAATGCGACTGCAGTGCACACAAGAGTGCCATTTTACAGGGTATACAAGCTCAGTTACAAAGCTAAAACGGAAACTGCAGGGGAAATAGACTTATGGTTAGCCAGCATACGCATAATTTTCATGGCGACTGGTTATAATTAGGATGTAGATATAGACTATCAAAACACATCAGCCGACTTCCGGCTGGAAATGCCTAACAAATTCGGTTTCGGCGGCACTCGACTACATTTGTGATAAATAAACAAGCATGCGGCTGCCATGGTTGTCCCAGGAAGTTCACGCTACGCTGCGGCTGTTTCCTGTTTCCCACACACACACAGTTACACACTTTTACATTCATAGGTTAACCGCATCAAGCATGAAGAACATTTTGCGTAGGGGACTTGAACATAAATCAAAGCTGGGGTTGACAAAAGATAGCTTGGAGTACACACACACGCATACGCAACGGCTAGACGGCGATAAGCTGACGCCACTTGAGTCGCTTTCAGTTTATTTTTTAATTTGCCAAATAAAGTGCCATAAATAAAAGTCAAAATGCCACAGCAAAGATGACTTAATCAGCATCCTTGAACTGGCATAAATAACTGTCCACTAAAGAAAAGCACAACATCTACATCATTTGTCAAGCCGAAACTGTTCCCAGTCAACGACATCCCGTCTGTCCCTCTGTCCGTCCGTCCGTTGTCTTTGGTCTCTGCTCGTTTGTCATCGGCATCGATATGCAGCAGCTGTAATGGCTGCAATTAGTTTACCTGCTGAGGTGGTGCCAGCTGCCGGTGCCGTCGACGTTGTCACCGAACTGGGATGGGCAAACGTGCGCACCTGCGGCCTGAAATTGAATTTGGCGCCCGATGCCTTGGCGCCCAGGCCAATGCTCTCCTGATGCGCCTTGCCGCTGCGCAGCACAATGTAAACCTGCAGATACAGAGGGCAAGACAGAAGACAGATCATATTACCAGTTAATGTCAGTTCAGCTGATATTTGCATTATCCCATCTATATCTTATATTGCATAAAAGACTTGCCTTGCTGCCAAAGATGAGCGCCAGCAGCAGCGTCACTGTCAGCTGCGTATGGCAGAAGAATATGATGTAGAGCAGATCCGGATTGGCTGGCGACTGCAGAAAGAGCCTGAAAGTACAGTACAAAAATCATATGATTGCTGCATAATCAGCAGCCCAAAGTAATGTAATACTTACATGGAAACGTTGAGGAAACAAGTGAGTAAAAACTCATTGTAGATGGCCATTGAGATGAAGCGGCTCTCGTTGAATTCAGAGGGTGCCTTTCTCACCATTATGCAGAGTCGCACGCCCCAGGCCAAGAATAATACCTCCACTGAGCATGGCATAAATGCGAAAAACATAGAAACAGAACAGAACAGAGCACAGATTTGATTGTAAAGTTGGATTCTTTTGTGCATTTGTATGGCTTTTAACTTTTCGGTTTTTGCCACTGGTTTTCATTCTCATTTTCATTTCCGCTTCCGTTTCGGTTTCAGTTTTGAATTTTAATTAAAAACTTCAGCATTTGACGTGTGCTCAGTGCCCTGCTGCCTAATTAGATGGCAAATGCCTACAAGCCCTAAAATTATATTATGTATTATAATGCAGAGAACAGCAGTTTTTTTTTCAAAAACACAAAAGCTTTCACTTCATTTCAAAACTCATGTACAAGAGAAGCTACGATAAACTTTGTAGCATACTTTTCAGCATGAAATAGCAAAATAATTGCGAGTAAGCGCAGAGATAAAGAGTGTATGAAGTTATTTAGCGTGTCACGCATAGACCATATATTATTTTTTGTGCTCTTTATTTGTCCATCTTTGCTGCAGTTTAAAGTTTTTTTAATTAACCCAGCAAATCTGTACAATCTGCACTCCATTCACTCGCTTTTTCAACACGTAATTGCCCTGTGACAGCTGCTGCTGCTGTTGTCCCTTTCTTATCATCTCCAAACACTTTGCAGTTTAACATGCTGACAGGTTCAGGCAAACACTCGGCCACAGACAGCATACACAGCTCCAAACTCACACGCACAGATATATATATGATAGTAGGGAGTGTTGAAAGCTAAAAGTGTTGGAAGCCTTTAAAAAATTCATCAAAAATATTTAACAAACAGAAAAACTAACAACGAGAACGGGTATATTTATTTCTAGCTGCAATGCACAGATTTTGTAAACGAAATTTAAATAATTTATAATCAAAAGCTGCAAGAAATTACTCGCATTTCAATTGAAATTATGAATATTTGCACAGTGCTTTGTAAGCGTTTTCGCTGCTGGAGTTTCTATTCAAATGCAATGCGCATTGATCATTGGCTTTTGTTGGCGCACAAAGCTAGCCGAAAAGCGCATTTCGCAACTGTAACTATTACCACGTGAAAGCACATCAAACGTGAATAGCAAGTTTTATGCGCTCTGCTCTGATGACTTGCAATTTGTAAATAAGCTTTATAAAGTCGCCCAATGCTATTTCTGCTGGAAAAAAAAGCATGCATTCACTGCATATGCTCTCCATGATGCTATAAAGTGTAGCATAGTGTGAGGAGGGTGGGGGGAGGGGTGGGGCTTATGGCCTTGCCAGAGGATTGCAGTTTAAGCCATAAGGACATGCGTTGCCTGTGGCCCGTAGCCTGTTGCCCATCGAGTGTTGTCCTAGTGACGTTGGCATTCCAATATTTTTGCACTTCACTTTACTTCGCTTTGCCGGGCACACAGCGCGTATACGCAATGTATGCTTCAGCGTATGCGTATGCGTAACGTGCCATATATCGCCAGTTGTTGTCGTTTTTCAACCATATCGTTGCGAGTGGCTTTGGCAGCAATCAATTGAGCTCTTGATGCGCGTTTTAATTTAATTTCTATGCGTGTGCGGACTTACTCGAGGTGAATGTGTAGTCCCACCAATCCGTTTTGCATAGAAACGCTTTCAGGTCATCCGCCGTACGGCCCACAACGACATCCGGCGGCGATACCAAAGTACGCACCAACAAACAAGTGCCAATGGCGCCACAGATGATGCCCAACCGTTTGAGCAGCGCTGCATCTGTGATTTTAACAGCCTTGGCGGAGCGCACACGAAATATGACCGAGATGCTGTACAAAGAGATTTTGTTATTTTACGTATTTCGAAAAATGTCGAGTGTGGAGTTTCGTAACTTACCGCCAGGTTTTCAGCATGAGTGCGCCGTAGGTCAGGGAAAAGCCAATCTCGCGTAACCAAATGCGTGCGGTGCATGTGTAGAGATTCGGATTCGGATACATCACAATGTTCTGTGGAAACAGCAAAAAAATGCAAACAATTTACTGCAGAGGAAGCCGCACGGGTAGATGGATAGTTGGCCATGTTGCTTAGCATTGCAAATTATATGGGAAACATTTGGCCATTGTCCCTGAGAACCGGAAATTGTGCCTTCGACTGTGAATTTACTGCTAGTCGAGCATGAAAAAAGCCAAAAGTTATATTTGAATATCTCACTGTTGTCTGTCTGCAGCATGCCATGTAGACTCGTAGTATTTAATGTTCCTGAAATATTAATAAATCAAGGCCAGCGTCGAAGCCACAATGGATATTCAGATCTATCTTTCTGCCACTAAGCGCATATTAAAAAATCATAAAGAGCGCTAACTGCCTGCTCACTTCCAAGGCTCTCTTTCTCTATTTCTTGTCCCACTTATGCTCTCCAGTTTCCCCACCATTATTCTTCACTTTTCTTGTGGCAAGTGGCAAACAACACAGCGCGGATAAGTAGCACAATATATCTTTTTACTTGCATTGTGGGTCGAGTGATGAACAGCCGTTTAAACTTCCTCATTTGGCCAGTGTGCCCTTATGCGTGTATCTATCTACTTTTTTCTACTTCGTCACGATTCATAAATCAATCAAATTAAATTGTGCAGAAGTCGTTTTGAATGGACTTCTGGTCGTTGAGTGGGCAAACTGTTCAATCTATTTGGCTTGATTTGAATTCAGTATTCATTGTGCCCCAGCAATAGTTATGCAAATTAGTATATTCTGCATTTATGATTGATATGAAGTGTTGCCCTTATAAACAAATCGATTTTCTGCCCTACGTTTGAACAAGGTGTTCCGTCAAAACAGACAGAACCTTGGGGAATCGTTCGAGGAAATGGGAAGTATATTTAGGCATATATGATTATGTCTATAATCTATTGAGTAGGTCAGTGGCCCTAGAGAGCTAATACGTCTCATAATTCATACGGTAGACACATGTATCATTCGATGGAAAAATGTTTACCACCAAGGTCTCTTACTCTCTTTCAAGTTTCACCAAAGTTTGTCAGTTTATTCCATTTTAATCCCAGTTGAAACCTTTGATTTAAGTCTTTAAGTTCTTACACATTAATTCCAAGCTGAATTTTTAAAGCATTTTATATAGAAAGTAATATATTCACTGGTTTCATGTCTTTAACTTAATCCAGTAAACTCTCAACTGCAGACTTTGTATACAGCTTAAATTTAGTGTAAAATTGAGCTCAGCATACCGTGCAGTAGATGAAGAAGGCGCCGAGTGCAATGACCCGTAAAAGGGCTGGGCTCGCAGCACGCACAACCTGCAAGGGAATGAGAATATATGTGTTTAGAAATATTTAGAAATATTTATGGAATAACGGCATTGACGTAATAAGTATGAATCTTATAGTTGTCTGATAATAATTAATAATAAGTTAATAATAAATTGAAATTCGGTTGAGTTTTGGCAAAGCTATGCGCATTTAAAGTTCAATAAAAACGTCGAGGTTTGGAGACAGCGAAGTTCGCATTGAATGGGGCTTTAGTGAAAGTGTGAAGCACGTGGCGCGGCTTAGTTGAAATTCAAATTAAAATCGTCTCATCCGCCCAATTGCGCACAGTACAAAGAGGTCATCGGGAGGCAAACGTCACACTTGACTGCGGAGTACTGGAGTCCTTAGTGCCATTTAATTAGTTTGCAGCCAAGGAGAAGACATGGGAATGTAGCTCGTTGCTGAGATGTAGACATTGTGGACACAAATGCGACAGAATCGCATTAGAAATGAAAACAGTTTAGTTGGGCTGACGGTGCTGATTTGCCAAGCGGATGGCGGAAGGCAGAACGGAGACATTCCAGATCCCAATGGGAAATGGTATAATTCACTATGCTAACATATACTGCCAGCACTCGCATGGCCCTGACAAAGTTCAAAACGGTTTAGAACTTTACGCCAGAGACAGAGACAGACACAGAGACAGAGAGAGAGAGACTTTAGTTGGTCGTGCAGTCTGTGTGGACTAACTTAATGAGTGCACTGTGGATGCTGAAGGACGGACATGGGATACTGGATGCTGCATACTGCAGACGGAAGTTGGTTGAAATCTGTGCGAATGTTTGCACTTCCGTTTATGCGCGACAATATCCGTTGCAGGAAGGCACGGAGACATCCAGATATCCAGACATCCAAGCGGGAGAGGACACTGGAGACACACAGGACATGGGACACGCGGCACGTACAAAATTAACTCAAAACTAACAATGCTAAGCAGCTTAGCAGCCCAATGACAGCAGCTTAGGTTGGCCTTGTGTAGGATTCCCAGGCATTTGACAGGCGAGCAGCCAGACTGCGTCTGCTCGCAGGGAATCGGACGCTGTTTAAGCCCTAATGCTTGGTTTTCCAAGTTAAAAAGTAAAAAAATATAAAATCAGCACGGCTACAGTCAGGCACAACCGACAGCAGAGAGCCGTGAACCCTACTTAGCAGAGCTGCAGCATTGCTGTTTATTATTAATTATTCTTAGATTTGATTTTAAAGAATACATATTTTAAATAACAGCCTTCTAGGTTCAACATGATGCAAGCCATGCGATTTCTATTGGTTTGTGGAAGCAGTGGGCGTGGCATACAAGATTTAAAATTAACTTGATATGCTTAAGCTGTACACCTAACTACATTCTAAATTTGACTGATCTAGCTTTTAAAATTACCAAGCTCGAAGCATTTCTACAGACGGTCTCAATTTGCCATTATGCTACTTTGTTATAAACATTATGCCCCATTTTTCAACAGGTGTAGGGTATAGTAATGTAGAAAGTTGTGCTGCTGGCATTTTAAATCGCCACAAAGCGAGGCAAAGTCCGCACAGGGTACAACAAAATTATTTTATTTGCCAGGAGCGGAGCCAGACGAGGGTCCGTGGGTCCGTAGGTCCGTAGGTTCGTTGGTCAAGTGGTCTCTGCTGTTTGGGCCATTTACTTACCTTGACTTGTTGATAGCGGAACGTGAACCAGGCGGCCGGAGGCAGCAGACCGATGACAATGCAGGCCAGAGCCAGAATGCTGGTGCGCATGGGCCAATTGAGGGCCGCGATGCAGGGGGAGGCGTCCTCGCAGGAGTCGCAGCCCTCGGCACAGGGCTGGCACTCGTACTCGCTGTTATTGTTATACGTGGAGTTCTTGCCCTGGGGGATGGAGGAAGATGGTAAAGCAGACGGGGCTACATATTTAATGAGAGTTACGGTTAAGCGCCGGGCAATTATTGAAACCACCTGACTCAGCGCGCGATAATGATAATTTATGCCGCAAAAGAAAATGAAAACAAGCGCCATACCAGCATGAGTTTCTCGTACTCCTCCTCCAGCAGGCTGCCGTTAAAGTACTTGTGCAGCGAAATAACATCGGGAAAGTAGAAGCCCTTGCGGCACAGGCATTTGTAGGAGCCGCGTCGAAAGCCCAGGCCCATAATGGGCTCGCACTGTGTGTGAGAAGACAGATAACAAGACAAGAGACAAGAAACAAGAGACAAGAGAAGGTGAGAAACAGTAAGTGAAAGCGAAAGCAATTGACTGCTGATTGCTGTAAATGTACATACACAGAGCGAAAAATTAATACCAAAAAATGCAACATTAAATTAAAAATTCAACAAATTTAATCCTAGATTTTCAGAATTTCTGCCGTCTTCTTAATTGTAAAATTTTAATTTTTTTACTAAGATATCAAGAGCAATATATATATTTTCAAGCAGTTAATTATGTATGTTTTCTCTCTGTGTACGCGTTTAATATATATGCTTTAAGTACCCACCATGGTGGTGCGCTGCTTGCACTTGTCGGTGCCGGCAAATATGTTCAATGGCCGCTTGGTGCCCGGCGTATGCCGCTGCGGGCATTGGTCGATGTCCACGCGCCGCAAGTCGATATCAATGCCAGATGTGCCCCTGAAAGAGAGGAAGAGAGAAGGGGAAGGGATGCGACGTGTTGTGAAGAGGCGTTAAAAATTTATGTTATTAATTTGTCAGTTTAACAATCAACTGGGCGGCACTTAAGCCAAATGGCGCCATTTATAAAATCAATTCAATAAAACGTGGCTCATATCTGCCTAGACCATAGTCCATCCTGTTTCCGGACACTGGTCACATATCTCTGGCTCTGGCTCTGGATCTGGCTTTAGTTGTGTGTGTTTGTTGTTGTTTGTGCGTTCGCATGTGTATTTATTTTGTGTGTGTACTGCGAGCGATAACAAACAATAAATTCCGCCTTTGATTGCTGTGCGAGTCGCAGTCGACGGAAATAGAAAGGATCAAGGATAAAGGCCAAGCGGAAACTAACAAGCGTGTTATGGTTCCGGTTTCGCAATGAAAATCTACAACAGCAACAACAACTAGTAGCAAAAAAAAAAAAAAACTCTTGGTAGAAAATTATTTTCTTGCCATTCCGCCAATGTCGTTGGCTCCCATGTCGTTTTACAAAGACATAAAGCCATGAAAAGGGTGCACTAAGCCGCCGCTGCCACCATTTATGCCCCAACTATCCCCCATCTCTGCCCATAGAGAAATTCTATATAACTGCGACTGGCAGGGGCAGCTGGCAACACCCAATTACACGCATTCCTAAGCAGGCCAGCCCAGTCCGGCCCAACTGTGGGCTCAGGCAGCCGGAACACATGTAGAATTTTACGCATAATCCAAGGCCCGCATTTCCACGCCAACGCACAGTGACCCACAAATGTATACATATTTCCTTCATTTTTTCATCTTGCATTTGCACAACAAAAATTTCATTTCATTTTTCGCATGAAGCATTTAAAAAGTGCGCAAAAATTCGCCGAACAAATTTAATTAAAATTCAAAATAAACGCACTAATGAGGTTTAAATTGGAATCAAAATATTTGAGCTTTTATGTTGTTTAAGCTAACATTTTTCATTCATATTTGGGAAATGTGCTTTAATCAAAATAAATCTATAAATTGCGTAATAAACAATAATTCAATAAATTATTTTATACAATTTACATGCATTATATTGAAATATTTATCTTTTATTTATCTTTAACTGCATTTTATTGAATTCACTAAAGCAAATTAAATTTTTCCATTTTTCAATAATTTATTTACACAATAGTTTATGCCCAGGGTGAATACCAAGAACTAAGTCCGTTCGACTGTCCGCAAGTTTGGGGCTCTGATGTAAGACCTTTTTTTCTGTAGTGTGTGTGTGTGAACCATGCCATGCTTATCCGGTCTTGAATTTCATCCGCCTGTCAGTTAATATTGACATATCAGTTTGTATTTATTTGATTGTTTCTGACAACTTATTGATTGCGAAAAAGGGATATCTCGCAGTTGGGCGACTGGGGACTACACAATGCCCATATTACATTATAATAATGATTATGTTAATTCTCCTGCAGTTGATCCCAACGCCTTTGTGCTGTCCTGTCCTGGAACCTTTTATTTTTTGCCATTTCTTATTTGCTTGCCTTTTTATTTGCTGTGGTTTCATTTTGTCAGCGCTGCTTACGGTTCTTATTCCCCTTCTTGTTGTTATTATTGTCGTTGTTGTTGTTGACAGTTTTGAAGATAATTTGTAAACGGATATCGGCATATAAGCTTATCATGCTGACCAGGGCCAACAGGGCGTATGAGTTCGCTGCGGCTCATATTGATTTATTAGTTTGGCGCCTTTAGCTCTTTTGCGAAAGAGGATAACGACTGGGGACTGGGGAACAGGGAAACTGCCTCGTTTAATAGCCATCGCCACAGTGCTGATGTGGCAATGTGTTGTGCCTGATGGCGTATACTTGATGCGCCTTTGATTAAGTGTCGCCCAATGCCTACAAATGAGCTGCCAATTAATCGTTGTTGCGGTTGCCGTTACTGTTGTTAGATTTGCCATCACCATCTTCAATTGCCGTCTCGGCGCCTGTTGATTTTCAATTTCACCAGAGACAGCAAATGCCAGAGATATGAGGACAGCCACAACATGCGAATGCCATGGATTTTATTGAGGTTTGCGAGCAGGACTCAGCTGTAAGCGAGCCAAACTGATTACCATAATTGCTTTTCTTTCTCTTGCTCTCAAGCTCAAGCTCGCTCTCTTTGATTTTCACTCGCCAGTGTTGTCAATTTTATTCGAGAGAACGTCGTTTTATTGGCGGGAATTTCACAAATAAAAGATAAACAATTTTCAAAAACAAGGCAGAAAACAGCATAATTGTTTTCCAGTATTTATTTTAAAATTAAGAAGTTATGGTCAAATAACGATCTTTTTATTTTAGTTACTTAATTTTTTCTAGCGAATGCTAATTACAAATATCCAAATCTGGCGGGAAAAAAACGTATTTGGCAACAGTGTTGGCTGCTAATTAAACGTTTGTTGTTGACATGGCAGCTGCTTGGTGTTCACAAGGCAAACTTGACTACAAAATGATGCTTCTAGAATTTAATAGCCAGCAAATGCTGCCTGTGTTTGCAGTGGCTTTAAACTGAATATTAGTCAAGCTAACATGCTTGTCGGAACTCCGTAAAGAATACTTGTATTCTGTCAAAGCACGTGCTTAGCTCACGCATTACGTGCATAGTTGAAATGCATTTTCACAGCTTAGACACACACACACACACATGCACACTCTCTCCCTCTCTCTCTCTCTCTCTCTATCTCTTTCTCTCTTTCTCTTTCACACACACATCCGCTTTTCCACATAAATGTCAGTACGTGCGCGCCATTTAAAACCGTGCCATAGCTAATACGTATACGCAGCGTTGGCTGTGATGACTGTTGCTTCTGATACTTCTCGTATCTCTGCAGCATGGTCGAGTGCATTAGGTTGGCCAGCTTTTGGGCTATAACCGCAACAACAAATACAACAATAGGTATGTATGTTTAATACAACAACACATTAGCTGGCAGTCACGCTGTTTTGCAATCAGTTTGTAAATAACACGCCCGGTTGGATTTGTTGTCGCATTACGCATACGCCATGTATGCGCACCGGGGGTAGCAGCAAATGGCATAGTGCTTGCTGCCACTAATGCAATGTAATCAGCTTTTACTTGCACTGTTTTCACCTCGCTGGCAGCCAAATGCGTTGACATGTACCAAATGAATTCCAGAACTCCCTCCGCCAGCGTCTGGGGTCACATTAAAGTTAAATATTATGATTGCTGTGCGTCAGCAGTTGCCAAAGTAGCACAGCAAAATAGCAGAAAATCTATTATTTAAAACGGGAATATAATTAACTTGTTTACTATGCAATCAAAGCAGAAGAAAAGTGAAATTTCAATTAAGGGTTTCCAATTGAAATGGCAATGGCGATGCTGTAAATATAATAGCAGGCGATGCGCTGCACTGTGGCAAACAATTGAATAAATTCGTAATTACAAATGTTAAATAGTGAATAAATTATAACAAATCAATTGCAAATATTTAAACGTTTTAAATTTAATAAATCTGTTGCTAATAAAATATGTTAATTATAGCTTAAATAACATTTTGACAAAAATATTTGAATATTATTGGTAATCAATGGTTGTCGATTGGGAATCTGAATGGTAAAGGCCAAGAATTAAAATTGTATCGATAAGTATAGATAAATAGATTTAAAAAACCGAAGGAACAAATTTAAGACACCGTAAAAAATAAAACCTATTTAAATTTTCGTCCACAAATCTTGTGATTCTGTTCACTGTGCGCTGTCGCTGTTATGTGTTAACTTATCGATGGCCTTGTTATTGTTATTTGACTTTCTGTAGAGTGTGCACTTGGCAGCAGCGAAAGGCCAATGCGCTGCTACTGATTGTTGCACTTTGCATAATATTTTGTGTAATTGGCTGTTGACAAGACATCGATATTGCTGCAACAACCAACACATGCAGCATGCAGCATGCTTCATCAATCGCCATGTAACAACATGTTTGGCAGCTTCCACAAGAACTGGCTCAAGC
>JAWNNJ010002378.1:0-16596 GCA_035045125.1 Hypselothyrea guttata
GCCCCGTCCAAATTTATATTATTTAATATTATATCTTATTTAATTAAATAAATCAATAAATAGAACTCTGATACCCTATAAACTGCAACGCTGCTCCGGCCTGTCCTGCTGTCTGCCTGTTCTTGCTTGTACGTATGTGTATGTGTGTAGAGAGAGAGCAAAAGCTCTCGCTCTGAGCTCTTATTGACTGTCACAACATAACTGCATGCGCTTGCATGTATGCATGTATGTGTTGGTGAAGGCATCCGACTCAATTGAATGCTCTACACACATACACACACACACACACACAGCAGCCGCAAGCGATCGAGAGCGATTGTTGTGTTGGCGCTCGCTCTTCGCATTGGATGCTAGCAGGGGACGGAGAGGGCTGCTGCGCTCGATGCAGAAGAGCGTAAGATCATCCGCTGCTGTTGATTTTCTTTATAAAAGCTTAACGTTTGCCTCGCTTGGCGTCGGCAGTTTGTGCGCGGCGTTCAATGCGAGCAGTTGTGCGATGAAGGGCAAAGCCAAGCTAAGTGTCGATGGCGTCCGACTGTTCCAAAGGAATTCTGTTTGGAACCTGTTAATTCGGAAACTAACTAGCAGTGAAATTTGGAATATGGAGAGTTGTATACTTTATGGACGACAATCTAAGGCGATCATGTCATGTAAGTCCGTCTGTATGTCTGTCTGTCTGTATGTCCTTCTGTCTTTTTGTGCGTCTGTATGTATGTCTATCTGCCTGTTCGTCTTTCTGTCTGCCTTAATGGCAACGTTCTTCTTGGCAACCATACGATCTACAGAAATTCAAAAAGTTTTTTTTCAAATGTTGCATGCCGCAATCCATTTACGTCCCAATCGCGTAAAAGTCTAATATTTGACAGATAATATTTCTATTTGGAATATATTCTATACTGAAATGCGTATTCAAATCGGTTGCTAAGCACAGAAGTTATTAAAGAAACCATTTTTCATACATCTATTGAAACAAAACTAATTATTAATTTTGGTTTGTATCTAGTTTAAATTAATTAGAAATTCAGCGAACAACTTTAAGAATTGTTTAAGGATTATTGCCCTCTATCTCAATTGCTGAAAGGAGGGATTGTCCCAGCTGAACTGTCCTCTGCATGCAAAGGCAACACACATCGTTAGTATGTGTGAAAATGATTCGCCGTCCTCTTGACAGAATCTACATGTTTTGTCCCCTACTATACCTATTTTGGCTATGCCGCTTTATTTAATCGTGATCAACTTTTTGCGTTAGATCTCGAAAGCAATTTGTTGTGCATCATAATTTCTTACTTTTTATACCCTGTTTTTATTGTGTTCCGCTGGGCGTGACACGTTAAGTATACGCCATGTAACAGCGCAGCATCTAAATGCTACACTTTTTGTCTGGCGTTTCTTCTGCTTTTCTTTAACTCTGGCCAAACTGTCAAAATGCCGCAACAAATGGTGACCGCAGCACGTCCGGATTTTGTTTTTCTTTTTTTTCTGTTTTGTGTTTTCTACTTTCACAGTTTTATATATCTCATATTTTGTCAGTATCGCCGCCTCAGTCATTTGTAGGTGTTGGCCCCATTGCATTCCGTACGCGTTCATCTTTTGTCTCTTTCGGTTGCCATAGTGCTATCTCTTTCGGTATCTTGCTCAGCTCTCATCATCATTGTCAACGTCCGATTGTTGTGCTATTTTGTTGCTGTTTCCATTGTGTACAACAGCAGAGAATTTTGTCAACATATCTTGCAGTTAGCCACATGTGTGCACACGTACACTCAGAAAAATAAAGTGTGATTCGTTCCACCAAATAAAGCTCTTTTTTGAAGCTTGCTTTATAATTGAATTTGGGTATAATTTAACATAGAATCGTGAATGAATTCAGAGTAGTTAAGTGTTAGTTAAGTATTGATGGGTAAAGATAATTGAATTATCGTCTTATTATCGTCTTATTAAATTAACATCTTATTTTCATCTTAAAACCCTATGAAAATAGAAAATAAGAATTTTAATAACGCGAATAAATGAAGAATTTAGCTCTTGAATTAAAAGTTTTTGAGACCTATATACTTTTGACAACGGAAATTTTTTATTCAAGTAATGATTTTTTCTTGGTGTACACCACACTCAAACACACACACACAGACACACTGTTTACACACATACCTCCCTACAGGCCCTTCATGTATTTTATAAGAAAAATTGCATTTGGCAATTTGTGCGCTACATTAAGCACAACTTTTGCCTTTCTCCACAGTTCTTGAAATTTGAGTTGCCAAACAGCGTAAGAAATTGCACTAGAAATTAAACATAAACTTCAAGGAAAACGCACAAGAAACGGGAAATTATTTAGTTTCACTTCCCATCTCACTTCATGCTTAACCCACTAATTTCAAACTCGTTTTCAAGTTGTTTGATTTATAACTAAAGTTTTGCTCTTTCTTGAATGCACTTTCCGACATTTAATTTAATTCATTTAATATTATAATGCATATAATATTGTTGGGATAACCTCTAAAAGTTCTTATGCTTCTTCAAACGTTAACTTTTAGAAAACCATATCACAATGATGAATGCCAGCAAAATTGCTCAACCCTTTGCAACATAGATACAAAACAAATGCATATACAGGTATATATATATTTTTAACCTGGGCGGTTTATTTTTAATTCAAAACCAACCGACGCCATTAAATTTAACGCTCAACTGCAGTTCAAAGCAAGCTAAGTAGACTAGTTTTTCCAGCTACCTTCATTGTTGTGTTCAGTTTTTTCCTTCATCCTTTGTATTGTGCACAGACCGCAGCAAAAAAGCACGCGAAAAAATGCCAAGCGGGGGCGTCTATGTGTGTGTGTGTGTATCTGTGAGTGGGCGGAACTCGCAGCTGCCACTGCACACGCCAAGGATACGCACAGCCGCGCAACCCCACACACACATGCACCCGCTTTTATTGAAGGCAAGTAGGACGGCTGTAGTTGGGATGTCTAGTCTACACGATACCCTATAGTATGTGTCTTGCAGTGCAACAAATCTATTAAATATATATATTTTGTTTATCTATAAAATAAATCTGTCGGATGGAAAGCTGCAGTCGGACGTAATTGACGTGAGACGGACGAACAGACGGACATGGCTATATCAACTCAGCTCTTCGTCCACACCTTGTTCTGTCGGTTATTAATAGACCCTTTCTTACTTGTTATACCCTGTACCTATTGTTCAAAATACACAATCTAAAAAATAACCAGTAAGGACGGTGCTACAGTCGGACGTAACCGACTGTAGTAGACCCTGTATTTTGTGTTTTCTTCGCTGTTTTTTATCCGATCGTAATGCAATTCACAGCATTGATGGAGAAGGCCATAGACTACGTGCATGCCATATCCCGTATAGTTACCATTAAAATCATAGCTTTAAAACCTAAAACTGTTGCAAAATTGTTTTTATCAATTAGCGGACCAATGTGAAGAGTTATCAAAAAACTAAAACAAACTTGATCTGATTGCCGCATAGGGGAACCTAAAAAGCAAAAAATGGTATTTTTAGGTTTTATACTTTGGAAGATCTAGGTGATTATATTTTTAAATATATTATCTCTGAATATCTTCGCTGTTTCTTGTCCGATTGTAATGCAATTCATAGCATTGATGGAGAAGGCCATAGACTACGTTCATGCCAAATCTCGTATCTTTACCATTAAAATCATAGCTTTAAAACCGAAAACTGTTGGAAAATTATTTTTCAATTAGCGGTCCAATGCGAAGAGTTATCAAAAAACTTAAACATATTTGATGTAATTGCTGCATTGGAGAACCTAAATACCAAAAAATTGTATTGCTAGCACTTCTAGTTTCCAAGATCTCGTTGGCTGTTTTTTGTTTTTCGCGGTTAGCGGGTGAATGGGGAGAGATATCAAAAATCTAAAACAAACTTGATCTGCTTGCAGCATAGGAGAATCTACATACCGAAAATGGTATCTCTAACTCTTATAGTTGCTGAGATCTAGATTTTCATACGGACGGACAGACGGACAGACGGACAGACGGACGACGGACAGACGGACAGACGGACAGACGGACATGGCTATATCAACTCAGCTCGTCGTCCTGAGTCAGAATATATATAGTTTGTGGGGTCTACCACGCTTCCTTCTGCCTGTTACACACAGCTGTCATTTGCACTAAATTAATAGACCCTTTTATTTTTTTAAAATACAGGGTCTAAAAATGGAGGATTATGTTGGCGGGTCGTTCGATTAAAAGTCTGGTATTTTAATCGACCAAAGTTAAATTGTTTTCCCTTGACAAATCTGCGTGCTGTTAACGTTATTGAAATATGTATTCTAAACAGAGTTAACCGAAAATAGCATCAATAGATGCTAAACGTAGTTATAATTTCTTTTAAAATAGCAAACATCTACATTTTTAAAAATTTGTAGTACGCTTTCACTCTGCTGTAAATTATCTATGGCCTATAAGTTTCTTTGCAGCTTTTCAGTTAATAATAAGTCAGCTAAAACAATCAACTCTATAAATATAGATTTAATATCAACTAAAACCCTTACAAAATGTATACAACTACAAAAACGGCATTTGTTTGTATTAAAATCAAAATAAATCTAATGCAATAAAATAAATAAAGTGGCAAATCCAGATGATAAGCTAGATCAAATATTCAACCATAATAGCTGACAGGATAAGTGAATTTATTAATTTAATCAATTGAATTTCATTGTGAAACATTTGCCAATATTGTGTAGCATACTTTTATGCGCCTGTGTGAAAGGCCTCATTGAGTTGCATTTATTGAATAAAACATTATTTAAAAAATGGAAAGTTTGACAATTTATGTTTAAAATACTTAGTTGAAAGTGAAAACTTTTTACAGGATATAAAATCATTCCAAAAAGGTAGCATCCTTCCTTGCTCTGAACTTATTCACCCGCTGTGGGGGCAAAGAAATAAAACAGTTGGCGCTGCCGTTGCTGTTGTTGTTGTTGTTTGCTGCAGCTGCAGTTGCTACTGCTCTTACACTTCCCTCTCTTCCCACTTCTTCTGCTTCTCATCGCCATCTTCTCCGCCTCCTACAGCCTGTGCTGCTGTCAACTTTGAATGCAGATGCAGGCGACATCGCAAGTGTTCAGATGCAACGGGGCATGAAGCGACTGCGACAACGATGAAATAAAGAACCAGCAGCACAAGCAACAGCGACTGCAACAAATTCGACAGCAAACAGCGCGAAAAGTAAAACAAGCAAAAGCACCAGAAAATTGCAAAAGTCAAGGACTCTAAGATACCCAACAATAGGTGAGCAGCGCTTGGGGTAACATAATCCACTTGGTTGGCTAATTGCAGTCATAATACAAAATTAAGCATGATGAAAAACTAGTTAATTATAATGCTGCAAATAAAAATTTGCTTAAATACTAGTGGTGTTAAGCTATCGAGGCACTATGGATATTATGAATGGTTTCCTCGCTGTTTTTTCTTAATAGATTCGATAGTGTGGAATTTGGGTTTTTAGTCCTTAAATCCCATTCTCAGATTACTAGCAAAGCTGGTTCAATTTCAAATTAACTTTCAAATGTAAATTATATTAAGTATATTAAGTTATTGCAAATAGATAATGTGTGTAGAACCCAGCAGGAGGTGTGGAAGTAAATTATCCATAAACCACCACTCTTAACTCATTCATCGTATTGCAGGATATCTGTACGTACGTCAAGAAACAGGCTTCAGCCTGCAGAAAAGTTTCATACAAGTGGAGCTCTAGCACAACTTTATGTGTACTATGTACAAAATGCACTTTCTGCGCATCTATGTGTTTATATATTTGTATACATAAAATGTATCTTACTTGCAGTATACTATGTACCTGAGCCCAAGAACATTTAGCCTCAATGAAGAACCGACAAACTCTAGAATCAAGTTGTAATAACTTTGGCTTTTTTGCCAGCGGATGTAACGGATAAACTTATAGCTTAAAATTTTGTAAACAGCTAATAATAATAATCATATTAAGATAAATCCCCCATGGTCAGACAAGTGCTTAAAACATAATTTAATAACTCTACCAACGAAATTGTAGAGATCACAAAATTATTAACATAAAAAACTATAAATTTAAAACAAAAAAAACATACATTTTATAACAAAATAACTTAATATTATTAAATATAAATAAATAAAAAATATACTCTTATTCAAAAAAATAATGCTCACCTTTTTCTGAAAGGTTTATAATCTTTATATATTTATTTCTTGCTACAACTACAGCCAATAAACTATGTAGTAGTCTCTATGTAATCTTGTGCTCGACTAATTATTTCTCTGGCTTTCACCAATTTTATTTATTCATGTATTTGTACATGTGGCATCCGCAGAGTGTATAGGGCAGCAAACGCATAGAGAGATTTAACCAAAGAGAAGTTTTAAGAATTATATTTAAGAAATTTATTCAGAATACTGAGAATATATATTCCAAAATCTAATTGGCCTAAAAGTGTAGTAATATTCATTAAACTTTGCCGCGATGGTGACTAGATATAACAATGTTGTAGTTGATTCAAATAATATTCTTTATCATGTCCTGGAATCACTAAGCTTATCAGAAATAAGGCTTAAAAGTGTATAATTGATTAATGACTCACCCAAGTAACTAATTTTTGCCACCTGTTTCAAGTGAGGACCAAATTTATATGCGTGGAAAAATTGTAATATCGAACTCTATATAAAATAAATGCCGCAATTAATTTTTCGGACTGCCTTAAACTTTCTTAGAAAGTCATAAGACTAAAACAAGAAATTTCGAATTTGTAAACAGTTTTTACTAATCATGCGTGCCATGGAACTGCCAACATATTCTATCTGATACGTCTCATATTAAAATATGTTAGCAGTCGACAAAGTTATTCGCTAGAAAACTTTGAATTTAAATGTTTTAATTTTTTTGACAATCTAAATTGTTAGTTATAGTTGATAATAGTCTTTTTGAATGGCTGAACCTGACACTAGACCGGAGTGGGGTCAAAAATGTAGCAAAGGTATGTGCAAATTTAAATGGGGTTCCCATAAGATAATAATATAATATTTCTACGTATTAGTATGCTGTACCCCACAACGTGTTACGGTAGCGATAATGGGATTTTTCGCACTTGCTGGCGCATATACAACTCGAGTATCTATGTCTCACGTGTTAACTAGATTGGTAAAATCCACTAAGAGTAAAAACCGAAGCGATTATGATGTGTGTCCCAAGGAGGATGATCATGGCGCACAGGTTTCGGTGAGTTACGGTCGAAGCTGCACCTCACAGACTTTGTCGTTTATTTGTTGTATTATTATTTTCTTTCATTTAGAAAACTGGTATATTTAGTTGGTCAGAGCAATTGCAGGGAATAGTACTTGGCTCGTTCTATATTGGCTATTTAATTACTCATATGCCTGCTGGTATTTTGGCTGATAAGTACGGTGCAAAATGGTTATTGGTAGCTTGCATGGGTCTATCCTCAATACTTTGTTTACTTTCGCCTGTGTCCATTCTATATGGTGAACAATGGGGTTTGTTAACAGTACGCATATTGATGGGTTGTGCACAAGGTCTATTATTTCCGGCATTGACGACTCTACTATCCGCTTGGGTACCAGCTAAGGAACGTGGATCATTGGGCTCATTTTGCTACAGTGGCGTTACAATGGGTACTATCATAAGTAATGTGGGATCGGGACTTTTACTCCATTACTTTGAATGGCCAGTTACGCTATATACCTTTGGCGCTGGAGCTGCCTTGTGGACCATCATATTCGTGAGTTGAAATCTAGATAATAATTATTATTATACCCTGTACCCATTGAAAAATGGGATATATGTACAGGGTTATTAATTTTGTAAGAATGTATGTAACTTGCAGGAAGACCCCAAGAAGTATTTATATTCTTGATCAGGATGACGAGCTGAGTCGATATGGCCCTGTTTGTCTGTCTGTACGCCTGTCTGTCTGTCTGTTGATCTCAGCAGCTATAAAAGCTAGAGCTACCGTTACGGTCATTTTTGAAAGGTTATATGAAATTTTGTATGCCACGCTCCTACCGAGACCACTGACCTACCGAGACCACTGACCACTGACCAATTTAAGACATATAAATCTATCTACGTAAATTCTATCTTCTTCGAACTATAGAGATGGTTAGTATCTACCCATTCTATACATTTCATTAAATCGGTCCATTTAGAAAATAATTATGATTAATTAAAGATTTTCATATTGACATTATTTTGTACGTATGTATACATATATAACAAAATTCCTTACACATATGGTATTGGGTAAAGTCAGGCTTGGCCGCGATATTTGTACTATTAAAATTTTTATTAATTATGTTTAATGTGGATTCATATGATTTATTATATCGGTTACAGATATTAATATGCTACAACTCGGCAGACGTTCATCCGTGCATTAAGCTCAAAGAAAGGGATTACCTCAAAGAAGAAATTGGTAAACCGATCGAAAAACCGCCAATTCCCTGGAAAGCAATGCTATGCAGCAGGGTCATGGTCGCTGTGACCATCTGTCAAGTCGGACACGATTGGGGCTACTATGTAATGATCACAAACTTTCCCAAATATGTTGCTGATGTACTTCGGATGTCCATACGTTCAAATGGTTTGATAACTGCCCTACCATTTCTTGCCATGTTTATTAATTCACTAATTTCCGGATGTATTGCCGATGCGCTAATTCGTAAGAACAAAATGTCCGTTACGAACGTACGTAAAATGTTCACGTTTATAGGTACGTAAAAAGCTTTTTTAGTCATATTAAATCGGATTTTATGGAACGTATTTTTATGAATAGGTGGATTTGGTCCGGGAGCATTCGGTGTCGCTGGATCATATTGTGGATGTCACAAACTTGCTGCTATAGCAATGTTTGTCCTTGCTATGTATACTATGGGCTTTTATTATGCTGGACAAAAACTATCTGCATTGGATATGTCGCCCACCTTTTCCGGAACTATTATGGCATTCACCAATGGAATGGGATCTTTGGGAGGAGTTATTTCACCAATCGTAATTGGTGCTATGACTCCAAATGTAAGTTTAAAATTGTAGTATTTAATACTATTCTGTTAACTACAGCTCTTGTTTACAGGCTACGATGTCTGAGTGGCGTTTAGTCTTTTGGATTGGATTTGTTATTATAACAGCTTCAGCGATTGTATTTTGCATTTTCGGATCAGGCGAAATGCAACCTTACGACCCCAAATATACAGCCAAGAAGGAATGATAAGTTAACGAGACGCTTCAAATCTTATAACATCAAATGAGTCAGTGCACAGCAAGCGTAAAATACAAAAATAATAATATAAATTACCTAGGATATTATTTATCCTAATAAAACTAAACATTCGGAAATTATATTTTTGTTTAATTAATACCGATTTACAGCTCTCGCTGCGCGCGTGCGGTATATAATTAAAAAGCTCTTATTTTTTTCCCCATAATATAATATTTATCAACAATAGTAAATGTTTAAACGCAACAAGCAACATATGTTTATTTATTATAAATTATATTCATTACATTGTTATATTATATACTAATAACCCTATTCAATAGGACTAAAAATATACAATTGTATACATAATGGTATTATTATAGATCACTATGGTACAAATTACTATATTACAGTAAGAGTATATCATAAAAATAATTAAAAACAATTTTATATTTTTTCAAACAAAATAAATAAACTATGTTATATACTATATTCATATTATTATGATTCTAGCGGAAGAATATGCCGCATTAAAAGAATGTTATAATATAAAGACATGAGCGTCAAACAATAAATTTCACTAATCAAAACATGCCATGAAATTGCAAACATATTCCATCAACTACATCTGACATTAAATAAATTTGTTAATCGACTAATTAGTTATTGCTATTTTTAAATGGCAGAGCCTGACACAAGGCCGAAGTGGGGTCAAAAATGTAGTAAAGGTACGTGCAAATCAAAATAGGGTTCCCATAATATAATATGTCTTGTATTAGCACGCTGTACCCCACAACGTATTGTGGTAGCGATAATGGGATTTTTCGCACTTGCTGGTGCCTATACAACTCGTGTATCTATATCTCACGTAATAACCAAATTGGTAAAATCTACTAAAAAGGAAAACCGAAGCGATTATGATGTGTGTTCCAAGGAGGAGGATCAAGCACAAGTTTCAGTGAGTTTTACTGTCGAAACTGCACCTAACAAACTAATTAATTTTCTTTTCATTCAGAACACTGGTATATACAGTTGGTCACAACAATTGCAGGGTTTGGTACTTGGCTCGTTCTATATTGGCTACTTAATTACTCATATGCCTGCTGGTATTTTGGCTGATAAGTATGGAGCAAAATGGTTGATGGTCGTTTGCATGGGTCTATCCTCTCTACTTTGTTTACTTTCGCCTGTGGCAGTTATATATGGCGAAGAATGGGGTTTGTTAACAGTTCGCATATTATTATTTCCGGCATTGACGACTCTACTATCCGCTTGGGTACCAGCTAAGGAACGTGGATGATTGGGCGCATTTTGCTACAGTGGCGTTACATTTGGTACTATCATAAGTAATGTGGGATCGGGATTTTTACTTCATTACTTTGAATGGCCAGTTACGCTATATACCTTTGGGGCTGGAGCTGCCTTGTGGACTATTATATTCGTAGGTTCTAATTAGGATATTGATTTATATTTTTATTTTTAATGTGGATTCATATAATTAATAATGTCGGTTACAGATATTGATATGCTACAACTCGGCAGACGTTCATCCGTGCATAAAACTCAAAGAAAGGGATTACCTCAAAGAAGAAATTGGTAAACCGATCGAAAAACCGCCAATTCCCTGGAAAGCAATGCTATGCAGCAAGGTCATGGTCGGTGTGACCATCTGTCAAGTCGGACACGATTGGGGCTACTATGTAATGATCACAAACTTTCCCAAATATGTTGCTGATGTACTTCGGATGTCCATACGTTAAAATGGTTTGATAACTGCCCTACCATTTCTTGCCATGTTTATAAATTCACTAATATCCGGATGTATTGCCGATGCGCTAATTCGTAAGAACAAAATGTCTGTTACGAACGTACGTAAGATGTTCACGTTTATAGGTAAGTGATTAAAATAATTATTGCCGGTACTCAAATATATAAATGATTTTTAATTTAAAATAACGCATTTTGAGAGCCATGAATCGTGTGTCTAAGTGTTTTTTAATCCCAAATAACCAAGGGCCAAAAACTAAACAAATGTTTGTTTGTCTAATTTTCTATCCTAAAAGATTTGTAATAAAACCAGTAAGGACGGAGCTACAGTCGGACGTAACCGACTGTAGTAGACCCTGTACTTTGTGTTTTCGCTGTTTCTTATCCGATCGTAATGTAACTCACAGCATTGATGGAGAAGGCCATAGACTACGTACATGCCACATCCCAAATCTTTAGCTTTAAAACTGAAGCTTTTAAATTGCAAACTGTTGCTAAATTTGTTTTTCGGTTAGCGGAGGAATGAGCGGAGTTATCCAAAAACCCAAACTAACTTGATCTGATGGCTGCATAGATAAACCTAAATACCAAAAAATGATATCTCTAGCTCTTATAGTCTGCAAGATCTAGGTGGCTTCTTTGTCTGATCTATCTTCCCTGTTTCTTTTCCGTTCGTAATGTAATTCTCAGCATCGATGGATAATGCCATAGGCTGCGTACATGCCAAATCCCAAGTCTATAGCTTTTAAACTGTGGCTATAGTGGCACTTATATATATTTATAAAACAATTTACTGCTGCATAACTTCGCTGTTTCTTCTCCGTTTGTAATGTAATTTACAGCATCGATGGATAATTCAATAGGCTACTTACATGTCAAATTACAAGTCTGTAGCTTTATTATTGTGGCTGCAGTGGCACATACATGCATTTTGAAAAAAATTGTCTCTTGCATATCTTCGCTATTTCCAATTCAAATCATAAATAAACTATTAGCATCGGTGGAGAATACCATAGACTACGTACATGCCAAATTACAAGTCTGTAGCGCAATTATTGTGGCTGCTGTGGCGTTTATAGTTTTCGAGATTTTTGAGGTATGTGTAGATTTTTGATGATTCGCGGATGAAGGAGGCGAGATATCAAAAGTTTGAAACAAACTTGATCTGCTTGCATTAGCTGACTACCTAAATCCGGAAAGCTGGTGTCTTTAGCTCTTATAGTTGCTGAGATCTAGGTGTTCATACGGACAGACAGACAGACGGACAGACGGACAGACGGACAGACGGACAGACGGACAGACGGACAGACGGACGGACGGACATGGCTATACCAACTCAGCTCGTCGTCCTGAGTCAGAATATATATACTTTGTGGGGTCTACCACGCTTCCTTCTGCCTGTTACATACATCTGTCAGTTGCACTAAATTAATAGACCCTTTTACTTTTTTAAAGTACAGGGTCTAAAAATGCATTTAAAACCAAACATGGATTAATTTTTTGGAAAGATGTAGATCTTCAAGCCAAAATTATGTTCTTAAGAGCAGGTACAGGTTAATCCCCAATCGGGTGCGTCCGACTGATCTGCTCCGCACATTGTGGTTTTTCATAATAATTGTATTTTAATAAAATGTTTTTACGCATAGGTGGCTTTCTTCCATCAGCACTTGCTGTTATTGGATCATATTGTGGATGTCAGAAGACGGCTGCCGTGGCAATGTTTGTCCTTGGTATGTTTACTATGGGCTTTTATTATGGTGGACAAAAATTGTCGGCATTGGATATGTCGCCCACCTTTTCTGGAACTATTATGGCCTTCACCAATGGAATGGGATCTTTGGGAGGACTTATTTCACCAATTGTAATTGGTGCAATGACTCCAGATGTAAGTTTTCAAATGCAGTGTTCAATATTATCCTAGCTACTATAGCTCTAGTTTACAGACTACTATGACACAGTGGCGTTATGTATTTTGGCTTGGATTTGCCATTGTAACACTATCGGCAATTATATTTTGCTTCATCGGGTCGGGAGATATGCAACCTTATGACCCCAAATATACAGGCAAGAAGGAATAATAAA
The DNA here is from genome assembly GCA_035045125.1 of Hypselothyrea guttata. NCBI lineage: Eukaryota > Metazoa > Arthropoda > Insecta > Diptera > Drosophilidae > Hypselothyrea > Hypselothyrea guttata. Next base: position 13,112 of record JAWNNJ010002378.1, read on the forward strand.
TTAACGTGGCGCCTCAACTTTCATATCAGATGTGAAACTGTGAAACAAGAGTTAGTACAATTGTTACAGTTCTTGTTTACAGACTACTATGTCAGAGTGTCATATCTACAGTATTTTGGATTGAATTTGGGATTGTAACAAAATCTGCGATTGTGTTTTGCGTTATCCCATCAGACGGCACGATACGATGTCAAAATACAAAAGAGTGTAAATTAAAATTATAATGTAATTAAGTTACAGTACAAAAATTGAATAAGGATATTATTTTATCATAATCTATTATATATATTATATTACTAATCTATATCGTGAATGAAATGCTTCCTTGAGCTCTGCGATTCTGCGGACAAGGACCCGTGGGGGAAAGCCTATAAACTGGTGATGAAGAAGCTGGCCACCCCGCAGCTCACCCTTCCCGAACCGGCAGCCATCAGCCCGATTGTTGAGCAGCTGTTCCCACGTTCAGCGGCCGCATACTCCTACAGCACGTATGAGAGGGCGCAACCTGACGGCCTTGTGGAGCTGACATCTGCAGAGGAGCTATCGCTAATCGTCAGGAGTTTGCAGGCGAACAAAGCCCCAGGACCAGACGGGATCCCGAACCGAGCGCTAAAACTGGCAATGTCCTTAAGCCCTGACACCTTTGTTTCGCTTCTAAACAAGTGCCTGGCTGAAGGAGTATTCCCCAGTAGATGGAAGAGACAGAAGCTGGTCCTTCTCCCCAAGCCTGGGAAACCTCCTGGAGTGGCCTCGTCATACAGGCCCATCTGTCTTATAGACTCGGCTGGAAAGGTGTTGGAGAAACTAATCGCAACGAGACTGGAGAAGGCCATAGCTGAAGCAGGCGATCTATCACCCTTCCAATATGGCTTCAGAAGAGCGAGATCCACCATAGACGCCATGCAAAAAGTGGTAGACATCGCCACGGGAGCGATTGAGGGCACTAGATGGAAGGGAGGTGCTAAAAAATACTGCCTGATGGTGACCTTGGACGTCAAAAACGCCTTCAATTCGGCCGACTGGAGCAGGAAAGTTAGCGCACTGTCGTCGTTCAATGTGCCACAGTACCTGATCAACCTGGTAAGGAGTTACTTCCACAGTAGGGTGCTTTACTACGACACCACCCAGGGAACACTAGAGCACACAGTGAGCCGAGGCGTGCCACAAGGATCAGTCCTGGGTCCCCTACTGTGGAATACCATGTACGACGGCCTACTACGTCTTCTGCTTCCGGACAACGTCCATATGGTGGGATTCGCAGACGACGTGGCCATACTGATAGTGGCCAAAGAGCTGCAGAGAGTGGAGGCCATAAGCGACCAAGTGATTGCGACTATAGAACAGTGGCTCACATCAGCTGGCCTAGAACTCGCACCGCTGAAGTCCGAAGCCGTCCTGTTTAGCAGTAGGAAGAAGGTCGAGACGGCCCATATCAGAGTCCAAGGCACCGCGATTGCCTCCAAGAGGGCAATCAAATATCTTGGAGTCATGTTGGATTGCAGACTATGCTTCAGGGAGCACCTCGCATATGCGACCAATAAAGCGGCAACCACCTGCAGGGCTTTATCTCGCATTATGCCAAATACTAGAGGGCCCAGGCAACACCGGAGAATCCTCTTGACCAGCGTCACTCGGTCCGTTATGCTTTATGCAGCGCCGATTTGGTTCAAAGCCTTCGACAAGCCTTCGTACTGCAGAGGCTTAGCTGCAACACATCGGCTAGGTGCCCTGCGCATCATCAGCGCCTTTAGAACAGTGTCGGACGACGCCGCTCTGGTCATCGCTGGAATTGCGCCGATCGACCAACTGGCCCAGGAGCGAGCTACGGTCTTCCGGCAGTCACGCCTACATACCCCACCGGACATGACTGACATAAAAAAGGCCGCCAAGGAGCAAACCCTGTGGAATTGGCAAAGCCGCTGGGACTGCTCGACAAAAGGCCGCTGGACCCACCGCCTAATACCAAGCCTCAGGCCATGGGTCGAGCGGAAGCACGGAGGCGTAAATTTCTACCTGGCGCAGTTTCTTAGTGGACATGGCTGCTACAGGAGCTACCTCCATGCGCTTTGGGCACCTAGCCGATGTGTTGCAGCTAAGCCTCTGCAGTACGCCGGCTCTGTCGAAGGCTTTGAACCAAATCGGCGCTGCATAAAGCATAACGGACCGAGTGACGCTGGTCAAGAGGATTCTCCGGTGTTGCCTGGGCCCTCTAGTATTTGGCATAATGCGAGATAAAGCCCTGCAGGTGGTTGCCGCTTTATTGGTCGCATATGCGAGGTGCTCCCTGAAGCATCAGTCTGCAATCCAACATGACTCCAAGATATTTGATTGCCCTCTTGGAGGCAATCGCGGTGCCTTGGACTCTGATATGGGCCGTCTCGACCTTCTTCCTACTGCTAAACAGGACGGCTTCGGACTTCAGCGGTGCGAGTTCTAGGCCAGCTGATGTGAGCCACTGTTCTATAGTCGCAATCACTTGGTCGCTTATGGCCTCCACTCTCTGCAGCAAATCTTTGGCCACTATCAGTATGGCCACGTCGTCTGCGAATCCCACCATATGGACAGTCGTCCGGAAGCAGAAGACGTAGTAGGCCGTCGATGGTATTCCACAGTAGGGGACCCAGGACTGATCCTTGTGGCACGCCTCGGCTCACTGTGTGCTCTAGTGTTCCCTGGGTGGTGTCGTAGTAAAGCACCCTACTGTGGAAGTAACTCCTTACCAGGTTGATCAGGTACTGTGGCACATTGAACGACGACAGTGCGCTAACTTTCCTGCTCCAGTCGGCCGAATTGAAGGCGTTTTTGACGTCCAAGGTCACCATCAGGCAGTATTTTTTAGCACCTCCCTTCCATCTAGTGCCCTCAATCGCTCCCGTGGCGATGTCTACCACTTTTTGCATGGCGTCTATGGTGGATCTCGCTCTTCTGAAGCCATATTGGAAGGGTGATAGATCGCCTGCTTCAGCTATGGCCTTCTCCAGTCTCGTTGCGATTAGTTTCTCCCAACACCTTTCCAGCCGAGTCTATAAGACAGATGGGCCTGTATGACGAGGCCACTCCAGGAGGTTTCCCAGGCTTGGGGAGAAGGACCAGCTTCTGTCTCCTCTCACTACGGGGAATACTCCTTCAGCCAGGCACTTGTTTAGAAGCGAAACAAAGGTGTCAGGGCTTAAGGACATTGCCAGTTTTAGCGCTCGGTTCGGGATCCCGTCTGGTCCTGGGGCTTTGTTCGCCTGCAAACTCCTGACGATTAGCGATAGCTCCTCTGCAGATGTCAGCTCCACAAGGCCGTCAGGTTGCGCCCTCTCATACGTGCTGTAGGAGTATGCGGCCGCTGAACGTGGGAACAGCTGCTCAACAATCGGGCTGATGGCTGCCGGTTCGGGAAGGGTGAGCTGCGGGGTGGCCAGCTTCTTCATCACCAGTTTATAGGCTTTCCCCCACGGGTCCTTGTCCGCAGAATCGCAGAGCTCAAGGAAGCATTT
>JAWNNJ010002379.1:0-16953 GCA_035045125.1 Hypselothyrea guttata
AAATATACTAAATTTGGTGAAATTGTGACAACTGTGACTGCACTTCTCTTTATAATTACTCTCAGTTTCTTCTCCGAGATTATGTGTTATATCAAAAACAGGGAGTACATTTTGGTTCCATGTATTGGGAAATGCATATTGTTCTACGCATAAACTTCATAATAGTTCTAAACAGCTATTAACCCAAATTTTCTATTTAAATTTGCATAGCTTCCAAGAAGTATAGATTATAGCATACCCATTGTGGCCGCAACATTTACAGGGTATCTGAGCAGTCACATTGCCAATCCGCAATCTGCATGGAGTAAATTACAAAAACACGTCGATAGTCGCTGGCAGTTGACTTCGACGCGTTTGTCGTCGGCGACCGTCCGGACGGAGGGTGTGCAATTAGGCAATTGACCATATAAGTGTATAAACACACATACGCACACACTGTGCATGTGTGTGTGTAATTGACAAAAAATGACATGCAATTGTGGAGAGTGTACAGACACACACACAGACACACAAACTGTCCGCCTGGCATGGCAAAAATAAACCAAGAATTGATTTTTATGTAATGAGTTCAAAAGGGCGGACTTTTTTGCCTTTTTTTTGTTGTTTTTTTTTTCAGCATGCTGACTGCATATTAAAATGTGCGTGATGCCATGTGACGAATGTGGCAGTAGCTTTTTTCTACTTATTATTATTATTGTATAAGGGCTGTCAATTTTTATGAAGTTAAATTGTGGCGCAGGCGGGGCAGAAAGCACAGGTTGTGGCATTGATGTGATGCATGTAATGAAGCGCATAATTTTAATTGGCTTTCGCTTAAATTTAATGCACAACAGCGCAACAATTCAACTGCAAAATATATTTAATTTTGTTATTGGAGCAAATTCATTGCCAATTTGAATTTGAAATCTGGCGCGCATGCTATGACTCATTTGCCAACACTAGTCTTTGGCAATCGATAACATGAACCAGCGCACAGCGTTGCCCATAATTTGTGCTGCGCAACAAACGCAATTAAGCAAACTAAAACTGCCAAAAACATTAACTTAATACTAACGTTATTTATATTAATTTTATTTTCGTTGCAGCAGCACACTTATTACATTTAGTTCACAATTCTAACTGGCTCGTTACTCAAAGTCAATTCAACATTTAAATATGGCGCGCAAGTTGTGCTATCGATTTATCGTGGCGATAACCTGAACCGGCGCACAGTGTTGCCCATAGGTTGCAGTGCGCAGCAAATGCAATTAAACAAAACTAAAACTGATAAAGTAAAATGTTCTATCGTTAATTATTGTTTATTATTAATTATTTATAAATATATTTATTTTATTTCCAGTGCACTTGTTACGTTTAGTTCACAATTGCGAACCTGCTCGTTCAACTGATTCACCTGCTCGATAACCGCCTATCGATAGTCCAGCACTTATCAGCAGCAGCAGAGCAACAGCCACAAAAAAGAAAACAAGAAAACATTTTCATTTCGACGCGTTGTGCAAACGCCTAGAGTTGGCTGTTTTTTGCGCTACAGCAAAATGTCGCAGCAGCGTGCAACAACGAGCAGCAACGGCAGCAGCAACGACGGCGCCAGCAACAATTCCGATCCAAATGCCAGCGGCAGCAGCAGCAGCAACGCCATCATCAATCTGGACGAGAGCGACGAGGACGGGGGGGAGGCGGACGTGCAATATGTGGGCGTGGTGCAACTGCCGCCCGTAGCAACAATTGATCTCTGCGTCTCGCCCTCCACCTCAGCGGCAGCCGCCGCAGCAGCAGCGGGGGAATCCCTCAAAGCAGCCAACGCGGAAACAGGTGAAAATTGGCACAACAACAAAAGAGAATGCATGAAAATCTAATGAAATTCTTCTGCAGCTGAGCACACTGAGAGAAACGCTGCACCCACCGCCAGCAACGCCACCTTGGAGTGCCCCATTTGCCTCCAAACATGCATCCATCCCGCGCGTCTCCCCTGCGGACACATCTTCTGCTTCCTCTGCGTCAAGGTGCGTAAAGAACCAGCTGGAACCGGTTGGAGCTGTGGCCAGCGTTGCCAATTTAGCGGGTTTCCGAATTCTTTTTATACGTATTTTTTTATATATTTTTTTTATTTATTTAGCGATTAGTTTCAATTTATATTATTCTCTAAGATTTCATCATTGTTTGAACAATTCAAGTTGCTAGGGTCTGCATAGGAAAATGAAGGACTGACAGATTTATAGTATTAAATCTAACGTTAGATTTAATACCATATTGTATATTGATTTGATTTTCATTTAATTTTGGCAATTTTAGATTATTTTTTGTTCTTTAAGCTATTTTATACCCTGTACCCATTGAATATGGGTAGAAACAGCGTTAATAACTTTGCCAGACTCCGCGAAGTATTATATATATATTTATATTTGTTCTTGTCTGGCTGTCCGTTTGAATTAACGTTTCGATTTCGGAAACTATAAGAGTTAGAGCTGCCATATTTGAAATGTAGGTAGATAAATAACATACGCAGATCACGTTTATTTCAAATGTTGGATGCCACGCTCCTTCCACCCACAATTAACATACGTAGAGCAATTTAAGAGAAATCTATCTTCATAAATGCTGTCTTCATTAGTCGGCAGAGATTATTAATACCTACGAATTCTATAAATTTCATCAAAATCGGTCAATGATTCAGAGAATTACATTCAATCAAATTTTGGTTATATTTTGAAGTTAGTTTTAATAGTAAATCTAGCTGTTTTTGGCAACACTGGTTACAGCTCCAATTGGAGTCGGCTTGAAGCCGGAAGCGTTAATTAACACTGGCTTTATGCAAGTCTCGTTTTTTCGCTTCTCATATTTTATTCAACAATTATTTATTGCTGCTTAAACGCGTGCGCCCCAAACGCACCCACACACCTGCAAGTTCAAGGCCATCAGCTATTAACGCTCATATGTGTGCGTGTAGGTTTATGTGTGTGAGCGTCCCCTGGGACGTGCGCCAGCTTCGCATGAATGAATTCGATTTGCTTCCGCATTGCCAAAACGCTCTTGGCCCCAACTGAGATTCGAGCTTAGGTTTTAGCCAGTTTTCATAACAATAGTTCTAACTATAAGCTGACTTTATGAGCAGCGAGAGTTCGGTCAGCGAGAGTTCGACCTATGCGAATTCGGCCAGCGAGTGTTCGATGAGCGAGAGTTCGACCAATAGCGAGAGTTGGGGCCACAAGAGTTCGGCTAACGAGTGTTAGACCTGTAAGAATTGGGCCAGCAAGAGTTAGACATCGAAAATTGCAATTTTTCTTATATACTATAATAGCTGATCAGCTTTGTCTAAGATTTGTTTTTGATGTTTTAAAATGGGGAAAAAAAGCTTAAAGCAGCTTTTAGTGAAATATTGTAGTATCAATAATAATTTGTTTTATTTTTAAACAATTTCTAAAGGCATTTCCCGTCTCGGAGAACTGCTTATCAGCCTTGGCTAAGATTAATTTTGATGTGTAAACATGGAAAAAAAGCTTAATTGTAAGCAGTTTCTATTGAACTAACATTAATATTAATTGTTTCTATTTTTACATAAATGCTAATTGCATTTTTCCCGCACAGGGTTTTATTATCGGCCATAGCTGAGATTCATTTAGAATTTTTACAGGCAGTATTAGCAGCTGCCATTGCACTAATATTGGTAATGCTTTTTTCTATTTTTGCATAATTTCTAATGGCATTCTCCTCCCACAGGGCGTGGCCTACAAGAATCGTCGTTGCGCCATGTGCCGTCGCGAGATTCCCGCCGAGTTTCTGGACCATCCGCAGCTGGTGAACGGCATCGACGACATCTGTGCGACGCGTGCCACGGAGGATGGTTACCAATGGTACTACGAGGGTCGCAATGGTGAGCATTACTGTAGTTGTACTGCCTGTGGTGTTGGTGTCGGATGCACTCCTTACCCTTGCCCATTTACACTTGATGAGAATCACGCAAAACAAAACCCACAAACTCTAGGCGGCTGGTGGGCCTACGATGTGCGCACCAACGAGGACCTGGAGGCGGGCTACAAGGCCTACGAGGCGCAGCCGGAAAGGGGCAAAGAAGTGGAGCAGAGCGAGCAGCCGCTTGAGAGAAACTCTTTCAGAGAAGATCTTGACGAACTACCCGATCTGGGCATAGATTATATTGATGTGTCGCTTGTGGAGGATCTCGACAGCTCCGATTCGGAGACATTGCCGCGTCCGTCGAGTCCCAGCAAATTGCAGCAGCTGATCTGCGGCCAGCTGTACACCATAGATCTGCGGCAGATGACGCAATCCCTGAGCTCAGAGCCGAGTCGCAAGCGCAAGATAATACGCCGTAATCGCTCTGAGACAGTGCCAGGCGCTATCAAAGGCATAGCCGGATTGAAGCGTTTCTAACCAATAAAATCTCTGTAAATTAACCCAACACAACTTGACCTAATCCCAACCGCATCCCATTCCATTTTTGGCTAGTATTAGCTTTAACTTTTAAACCAAAACGCATGCTTACTGCACAGGTTGGTGGCAATACGATGCGCGCACCAGTCAGGACATCGAGGAGGCCTTCAAGAAGGGCGACAAGTCCTGCAGCATTCTGGTCGCCGGCTACGTCTACATCGTGGATCTGGAGCATCTCGTCCAGCAGCGTCAGAACGAACCGTCGCGCTGTCGCCGGGTCAAACGGGATCTGGCCACCATACCCAAGAAAGGCGTGGCCGGACTGCGCATCGAGGGCAACCAGGTGACCAGCGACACCTTCTTCCGACGCGCCAGCAACCCAACACCGATTGCCGCTGCCGCTGCCACATCCGGTGGTGCAACCAGCATCATATCCACCATCGCAGCTCGAGATGCGGCCATGCGGATTGCCAGCGACATCATTGGCTCCACGCTGGCGCATGCGGACGAATTGACGCGGGGTTTGGCCGCCAGCAACATCAGCGACAGCGTCAATGATCTGAGCGGTGAGCACAATTCCCAACAACAGCAACAGCCAGCAGCAACAGTTGCTGCTGTGGAACAACAACAGTCGGTTCAGTCGGGTTCGGGCATTAGGGTTAATCGCAGGTCGCGTGCGAATTCCTTGCAGGACCTGATGTTGAGTGCCACAGAGGATCTGCTGGGCACCACACAGCAGGTGATTGAGACCAATCAGCATACCATAGATCTCTTCGAGCAGGCCCTCAACAATTTCCAGGCGTTGGCCCTGCGCAACTTTGGCGACTCCAGCGATACGGATGATGAGGACAATGTCAGTAGTAATAGTCGTGTCGTTGCTGCTGATGTTGAATCGCAGCAATCGAGCGATCCTCATGATGAGCATAATAATGGTTCTTTGGGTTTCTAAATATCAAGCAAATTCTATAACTAAAACACACGGACACCGTTAGCTTTGACAGCTCGTTACTAAGATGGAAGTTCCTTTATCATTTCGGAATGTTAACTAGAGCAAATGCCACGCGTACCTGAACTATAGGCACTATATAGAACGCTATGCGTGAGCAGAGACAGACAGAGAGAGAGAGAGATTGAGACAAATCTACAGGGTATAACACACGAAAGTCCTTAACAAACTGAACCTGAACAAGCAAAACTTCACATACCATAGAGTATACATACTAACAGTTAAAGATACATATAATTAATCCCGAATTGAGCATATTCGCTTACCTAAGTCCCTAATGAATACAAAGAACTAGTTCTTAAACGAACATTTCCCGTTAAATTCATGTCTATTTATCATGATTGTAAAAAATATGCAAGAATACAGAGAATTCCGTAGCAAAATAAATGTTCAAAGAACTAGTTCATGCTTGAAAATTTGTTATTTGCGCCAATTTCAAATACAGGGTCTAAAAATGGTTTATAAAACTCAATATCAAAAAGGAAAACCTTACAAAGTTATTTAAAAACAGTAAAAAACTAAATACTTCAGCAGAAATACAAAGAACTAGTTCTTAAGCTAAGTACACACGATGCAAGTAATTTGCAGCAAGTTGAAAATAACTTGCAGCAACAGCTTGCACAAGTGTTTACACCTATGCAAATATTGCAAGCAAATTACTTGCTTGAATCAATTTTTGACTTGCACGCAAACGTTTGCTTGGCTATTTCGTGCAATTAATTGCGTTAATGTCTACACGTGTTTTCATTTTTTGCTTGCAAGTGACACTTATTTCAAAGTTTAGTTGTTTTGTGAAAGGCAAGTGACACTTATTTGAAAGTTTAGTTGTTTTGTGAAAAAATTGAAAAAATTGAGTGCGCAAATTATGAATTTTTATTTTGATGTCATCATCACTTTTCTCCATTATTTCAGCAATTTCATGATAAGCACTTTGCTTTTTATACCCTGTGCCCATTGAAAAATGGGAAAACAGGGTTAATAACTTTGTCAGAATGTATGTAACAGGCAGAAGGAGGCGTGGCAGACCCCACAAACTATATATATTCTTGATCAGGGAGACGAGCTGAGTCGATATAGCCATGTCCGTCTGTCTGTCTGTCTGTCTGTCCGTTTGTATGAACGCGTCGATTTCGGAAACTACAAAAGCTAGAGATGCCGTTTTGGTTGCTATCGGTAGGTGTAATCAATACGCAGATCAAGTTTATTTCAAATCGTTTATGCCACGCCCCCTTGACGCCCAAAAATCAATAAAACTCACATAACCTCGAATTTTTAACACAAAAAGTTGAATAACAAGCGTATTATTAAACATAGAAGGTTGTTATTTGGAACATAAACTCTCTTATACTATATTTAACTATCCTGAAAAGCGCATTAAAATCGGTTAAGAAACACAGGAGATATATGCTTCACAATAGTTGAACTTAGAAGTTCAGAAAGAAGCGTAATAGTAATCATAGAATGTTGTTATTGTTGAATATATATTCTCTTATATTATATTTAACTGTCCTAAAAAGCGCATTGAAATCGGTTGATAAACAAAGGAGATATAAGCGCCGTAATACTGCATGCACACGCAGTTGCAGCTCTACCGCCTTACGCTTGGAAATAGTGTGCGAGCGAGATGGCGATACCAAGCACGCTGCTGGGCAATTGTGCGATTGTGAAAACATTTGAACATACAAAGTTAAATAGCAAGCGTAATATTGAACATAGAATGTTGTTATTTGGAATATAAACTCTCTTCTGTTATATTAACCTATCTTGAAAAGCGCATTAAAATCGGTTAATAAACACAAAAGACATAAACGAAACAAAGCGCGCCCATACTATTCTTTATAAATCAATTAAATTATATTTAAATTATAAACTGTATTTGCGAGCGCGCAGCGCGAGCTGTGGCACAGGGTATAAGACAGTCGGGCCCGTCCGACTGATCTGCTCCGCCCATTCTGGTTGTACTTATTTTTGTAGTCTGCTGACGAGACATTCCACAAAACAGAATGATTTTCGTACAAATCAATCAATTTAATTGTGTTCTCGCGATCCCACATGTTGCCCGAATCACGAAATAGAATATTTTGCCGAATAATCCTAGATTCGACTATTATGCTGAAAGTGTGGCCGTATCTTGACTAGTATTTCGATACAAATTTAGTATTTTCGATACAAAAATGTGGCATACCGATAGCAAACAGCTGTTTATTAAATGTTTAAATGTACCCATTAAAAATGGGTGAAAATTTATATTTTATTTTACAATTTGTGACTATACTGAAAAGCGCATTTAAATCAAAAAAGATAATAATGTAGCAATATCGCTCAGTGTAAATACGATATTACTTGCTGCAACTCTGCGACTGCAAGCAAGCAACATAGGCAAGTAAGCAAGCAGTTGACGCAACAAAAATAACGACAAAACAAAGTATACACACGACAAGCAAAAAAAATTGCTGCAAGCAGTTTAAGCAAGTTATTTACTTGCAGCAAATTAGTTTCACTCGTGTTCACACGTGCAAATTTCATTGCAGCAACCAACTTGCTGCAAATTACTTGCATCGTGTGTACTTAGCTTTAAAATAATGCATTCAGTTATATTCATGTCTATTTATCATGGTTGTAAAATAAATGTATATGCAGCAAGTAAACAAAAAGATCCTTAGTCAATATCCTTATAAGCCATTTTTAATGGGTGCAGAGTGGTAATACCGAAAGAACTAGTTCATGCATAAGTCCTGCTTGAAAGTTTGCTATTTGAGCTAGTTCAGCCAACTTATTTGATATGCAAAACTAAATATCAAGCCAGAAAACTCCACAAAACTATTAAAAACATTTAAAAGAATTAAATTCTAAAGGATTAAAATAAGTGTTTAAAATCCAGCAAGATAACTATAGAACTATATGTGAATCTCTAAGTGTTTTTATCCTTGTATATACCATAATAATGTACGCCCTGCAGAAAACCTAAATAGAATACATTCTCTATACCCCTTGCCCCGAAACCGAGCCAATTAAAGAACCACCAAGCGAGAGTGTAGTGTGAGAAGGACAATATATATACGATATATACGATCTAGTACTATATATGCATCTATGCATGTTCGATTGGGTTTTACTTGGACAGAGTTCGCTAAAGAAAACTTATGGAATGAAGAGTTCAATTTCTTTAATAAATATTATACTTAAATTAATTTGGGTACCGCGGATACACTGTAAGAAAAATGTACCCTGTATTATGTTTACAATTATTATAAGTCCGCCTTTAAGTGCGTTAAACAAGATATATTTCTGTGAAAACCGTTTACGATTTAAGTTAATATATAGATTATATTATGATTAGGCACAATTGAGTAAACATTTGGCTGAATTATTTAAGTATTTCTCTTCGAATCTCAATTGTGTCTGAAGCTGCATGCATTTGCGACTTGCCTCTATTATTATTGATAATAATATAATATTTTGTGACTACTGTTCTTATAGATTCGATTTGTACCCCGCCATTACTTGTAACTGTGAAATGCCTATTCCTAGCTACCCTAGTATCAACGCTAATCCTCAAACTCTGCTGAGAGAGTTCTCTCCCAACACCCCCAACCCCATCCCGGTAATATCAAAAACTATATCAAATATATTCGACACAAATAAATACTTGCAATTAGACTAAGCTTCTCTCTCGCCATTTTCCACATTCCTGCCTCGCTCCGACTTTTCTTTTCTAATTTCAAATCATCCTTAAGGTGGCAGTTGTATTCTTCTTACTTTCATGGCAAGACAAATCCTATCTAATTTAGACTTATACCTAACTGTGCCAAGTGCAAACATTCAGCGTTTCCGTTAACTTAAGCAGATTTAAAATGCATGCTGCAAATACTTGGTATTTTAAAACTCTACACATTTAAATAATGCTGTATTCTGAGGCATAATTTGTTTAGTTTTAAGTCTAGTTATACCTACATAAAGGCAAAAAAAAAATATGCTGCGTTGATTTATTACTATACATATTATTGTCGTTAAGATTCGAAGCTATAATTGTCTCTAAGTTGGTAATAAATATTCAGATTCAACAAAAACTTTGCGTTTATGAATTTATTTACAGTTGAATAATTTTGGAATTAATCGAGATAAGTATTATGTTTAAGTACGACCAAGAGAAGTACATTATATAAAATTATCCGTTGTTCTTATTGCGCGTATCAAAATAAAATTAAATTTAAAAGGACGGATATCCTTAGTAAAAGTAAGAGGAAAACCTCGGATACTCAAAATCAAAGAATTTTGAATGAAATATATTCAATAAAAATTAAAGTAAGTATGTAAGGTACAATTTAATGGGACAGGAATAAGTAGACGAATATTTTCGATACAATATGTTTTCTCGTAGGGTTGCTTTTTACACTGAATTACTAAATCAAAAAATTATGTATGGGTGTTCTTATTGTAAGTATTTTCTTTCTTTTCTCAGGTTTTTACAGTATGTATTTTCTATAAAATTAAATACTTCTTTTATTTATTCTGAAACCCTCATCAATGAATTAATCTTTTATCAAAACATATCCTAAACTATAAGCAAGTGTCATCTTGTTTTATTATCGAAAACACAAAGATCAGCCCCCTATGGGTATCATTTTACGTTTTCTGGTTTTACCTGTACTCGGCTTCAAATGAAATCCTTAATTCTGTACCTTTTTGTGCTTTGTTTACCCTGGCCCAAACGCTTCTGCTTCTTCGGACCCTGTCCGTCTACGAATGCTTAGCTATTGAGTCATGCGCAATGGACCAAAAGAAAAACGCACGCATGGAGCATATTAATTTACTGGTTCTCCTCTCTGGTCCTCTCCCTCTTCTGCTTCTTCTGTTGTTTTTTATGGCTGAACAAACAAGAAATCGAACAGGCAACAGGCTTTAAAGAAAGGGGCCAAGAGAGCTATTAACTGCGATCCCCTGTATGTGTGTTTGTGTGCTGGGATTCGTGTTTTTGGAAGAGTTCTTTGCGGTGGCGATGAGTCATCCGTGTTTACATAGAAATTATGGTACCTGCTGCAGTTCGGTTTTTAAGCGGTGTTTGCTTTTCTACCAACAGGTACGCCAAATGGGCAAGCGTCAGCACAACTTGTATAACAACTTGTTGCCACTTCTTATCAGACAGAGTCACAAGTTGCAATATTTGCGCACTTCAGATACTAAAAATTCAAAAAACAACTCGATTATCTAATCTTACACGTGAAATTGAAGTACGGGAAGTGTCGTTAATATAGTGATCGCTTTATTAGCCAAACATAATTATTTTAATCTGCGTTTGCTGTTTTCCTTAGATTGAAGCACGTGCAGAAGTTGCACTAATTTGATTAAATACCAAAATATTTATTATATTATTTTGGATAATTTAATTTAATCTTGACCTCTAGTGAATATATTTTCTATAAATTGTATTACAACACATGCGAAAATAAATTTATGTAATAATTATACAATATTTCCTACCTAGCGTAACTCTTAATGGCCGAACTCTCGTTAGACGAACTCTCGTTGGACAAACTCTCGTTTGTTTAACTCGCGAAAACCGAACTCGTGATTGCCGAACTCTCGTTGGACAAACACTTGCTTACCGAACTCCAGCTGAGTGAACTCTCGCTGGCCCAATTCTTGATGACCAAACTCTCGTTGTACGATTTCTCGCTGACCGAATTCGCGCTTGCCGAACTTTTGCTTAGCCAAACTCTCGATGGCCGAACACTCGCTGGTCCAACTTTCGTTGGCCAAACTCTCACTGCACGAACATTGGCTGGACCAATTCTCGCTGCTCAACTCTTGCTGGCCCTACTCTCGTTGGGCGAAATGATGCTTTCCGAACTCTCGCTGGGCGAACTCTCGCTAGCCGAACACTTGCTTGCCAATTTGCGAAAATTATCGTCAAGAAATTAAGTTTCTAGGGGTTACCGTATAAGCTGTCGTTCGATAGCAAGTCACTCAGTAGGACAAAGTAAGATTGCAATAAATTAATATTAAACATAAATAAAATTTAAAAATCCGCTAAATTGGCAACTCTGATCTTCACAAAAGTCACAGTTTGGCGAGCTTTTGCAGCGAAAGCTTTTGATAACGCCTCGCTTCATGATCACGTTACGGCTGTAACTTCATGAACAGCAGCAGCAGCAGCAGCAGCAACAACAACAACACGCATGGCAATTGTTGGTGGTAGTTGCTCTCTCTCTCAGTGGTCGCTCTCACTGACTCTCTCGCGCTCTCTCACACAGACACACACATGCGCACTTGGGCACAACCTGCGCTCCAAACTGGTTTTGAGGGAGGAAATTGGCCCGCTTGATGCTCTTGGCCAGGCCAGGCTGAGCGTGCGCCAGATATTTTTTTGTTGCTGTTGGTTAGTTGATTTGTATCTACCTTTGGTGCGGACGGTTTGGTCGGTCGGAGCGTTATCTAAAGCGCAGCTAAGGCAAACCAGTCTTTGTGTTTTCATTCAGTTTTCTGTTTCAAACTTGTCAATAATTGTCGCAAAATACGCAATAAATGTAAGTGAACAAAAGCCAAGGCGAATATTGTGCGAAAAGTGTGCAAAAGTGGCGTGAAAAGCGCAAATAAAAAGCAATTTATTGATTTTCTTCAGGCGAACGAACGAACGAAACGAAGCAGCAGCAGAAGAAGAAGCACAAAAGTATAAGCTGCGCTGTAAGGTTTCCAACCAACTGCGTGTGTGTGTGTATCGGTGTGTGTGTGTGTGTGAGAGAGCCACTGTGCATGTGTGTGTGACAAAATTCGTTGTTGTTGTTATGTTCTAGCTTTAGCCAGGTTAAAAGCACAGCAGCGAAGAGAAAAAAACCAAAAGGCGAAGCAGAAGAAGTGGAATACAAAAATACATACATACATACATGCTTAAATGTGTGGGTGTGTGTGTGTTTGTTTGTTCTTTGTGCAATTCGCCATTTAAAGGCATATAAAAATAGCAGCGGGCTGCATTTGAAAGTGAAATGTGCGGTAATTAATAAATTAATTACGTATGTACTCGGTTACATGTGTGTGTGTCTGTGTAATTGCGTGTTCTGGCTGCACTTGAAAATTGTTAACAAAAAACCCCCTGCTGCTTCCTCTTCTTCTCTTTTATCACGCGCTTCCGCGATGGCTCAAAGCTTTTATTACTCGCCATTCCAACCAGTGCTGCCAGAAATAGCCAGATTTCAATTACAAAATATTTTAAATTGAATATAAAAAAATAAAATAAAAAATAATATTAATAAAATTAAATCGATGTATAATATAAAAAAAATTTAATCAACATAGATTTTCAAAAATTAGATATAAATGTGTTTCCAGCTAGAATCTATCGTTAAAATATTCCATTGGCAACACTACTGTGCATCCATGGACTGCAGTTTTACAAGAAAAGTCTAGATATGCAATTTAAAATAAATACATGGGCATTTATATAGTGTCGAAAGCGACTTTGATTTTATTTAAAGTGGAAAAAAAACATAGTATACCACTCCATTATTTTATTTTTACAAAACTTGTAGCTTTTTATTAGCACTATAATTGATGCTAAGGCTGATTTTTGGTAATTGCTAGATTTCCTGATAATAATTTCAAACATTAATTTTAGCCAAACCCCAGAGATTATTAGCATTAATTAAAACAAAACATGCATTTGAAATGATCAGGAGCTTTTGAACTTTATATATGTATGTGAATATTTTAAATATTTCATAAAGTGGTGTGAATAAATATAAAATTAGTTTACATACTGATTTAACACACAAATTTATGTAAAATTTGATAGAGTCCCTTAAATAAATACTATGTTAAAACAACATTTTCGCATAGACTTAAAATTTTTGCGTTTAACTATTCTGTGCAAATGCCTACATAGCAAATAGCTTGAAATATATATAAAAAATAAATAATATAAAAAAGCCAAAAAATAAATAAAATTTTATTTAATATGCAATAATTAATTTAAAATAATTATGAGTTTATTCAATAAATTTATAATAGGCATAAAATAAAATCTAGCCAAATTGGCAACGCTGTTACCAATGGATGCTTTACAATTTTGCGTGGGTCGTTCGTTGACGTCGACGTCGGCGTCGCTGTCAGCGCCTGTTGTCGTACGCTTCTGGCCTTTAGTCAAAAGCCGAACGAGAGAGGGAGCTGACGCCAATGCGACTGAAGCCGCCTGCATACCTCACACACACACTCAAAGAATACATATTTATGCGTGTGTGTGGGTGTGAATACATATGTATGTATGTATGTATATATGTATATACTTATGTACGCATCCTGCGAGCTGCCGTTTGACGTCGTTGCCTTTTGGCTTATTGATTTTGTCTTCAGTTCGCATTCATTGATAAAAGCTCAAAGCGCGCGTGTGTGTGTGTGTGAGTGCGTGTGTGTGTGTGTGCGTGTTTCTTTCACTTGCACTTTGCACTTTTTCGCTTTTCGTTCACGTATTCCGTTACAATTGGCATTTAACCCTTCGCCTTGCAGCCCCCGCGCCCAGCATGTCGTAGGACATTCAATTAACTGTAAACCACAACAAAAGCAAACGGACAATGCAACCATTCAGCGACAGCCTCAGCAAAAGTCGCGATGATTTGGTCAACGTTGCCGCCTCCAGGCGGCAGCAGCAGCAGCAGCAGCAACAGCATCAACTGCATTACGGCAGGCGCAGACATCATGGCAGCAGCCCCAACCTATCGCTGGACCAAACCGATAACCTGCGCAGAAGGTGAGTTATCGAATTATCATTAAACGATAACGTAATCAGTGTTGCCAATTTCACCTTTTATTTCATTTATTTAAATGTCGACCAGTCGGTGAGAAAAAAATTAAACTACAAATTAAAATTAAGAAATTAAAATAAATTAAATAACAAAATATACAAAATTAAAATTAAATTAATTAAATATTTATAAAATATAATAGATAATCAGGTGAATAAATGAAACAAAATGAAAAAATGTATTGAAATCAATTTAAAAGACACAGATCTATGTATCCTTTTTTGGTCGAGCTCAAATAAGTGTCCGGAAATCTGACCTTTTTAGACCCTGTACTTTAAAAAAGTAAAAGGGTCTATTAATTTAGTGCAAATGACAGCTGTGTGTAACAGGCAGAAGGAAGCGTGGTAGACCCCACAAAGTATATATATTCTGACTCAGGACGACGAGCTGAGTTAATATAGCCATGTCCGTCTGTCCGTCTGTGTGTCTGTGTGTCTGTCCGTCTGTCCGTATGAACACCTAGATCTCTGCAACTATAAAAGCTAAAGACACCAGCTTTCCGGATTTAGGTAGTTAGCTAATGCAAGCAGATCAAGTTTGTTTCAAACTTTTGATATCTCGCCTCCTTCATCCGCGAATAATCAAAAATCTACACCTACCTCAAAAATCTCGAAAACTATAAACGCCACAGCAGCCACAATAATAGCGCTACAGACTTGTAATTTGGCATGTACGTAGCCTAGGGTATTCTCCACAGATGCTAATAATTTAGTTATAATTTGAATTGCAAACAACGAAGATATGCAAGATACAATTTTTTTCAAAATGCGTACATGTGCCACTGCAGCCAGAATGATAAAGCTACAGACTGGCAATTAGGCATGTTCGTAGCCTACAGAATTAACCGTCGATGTTGTAATTTACATTACAAACGGACAAGAAACAGCGAAGTTATGTAACAGACAATTTTTTTATAAATGTATGTAAGTGCCACTACATCCACAGTTTAAAAGCTACAGACTTGGGAATTGGCATGTGTGCAGCCTATGGTATTATCCATTAATGCTGTGGATTACATTACGAACGGAAAAGAAACTGCGAAGATGGGGCATACAGTTCAGCAACCTAGAACTTGCAGACTATAAGAGCTAGAAATACCATTTGTTGGTATTTAGGTTCTCCTGTGCAGCAATCAGATTAAGTTTGTTTGGGATTTGTGATACCTCCTCTCATTCCTCCGCTAACCGAAAAACCAATTTAGCAACAGTTTGCAGTTTAATAGCTTCAGTTTTAAAGCTAAAGATTTGGGATATGGTATGTACGTAGTCTATGACAATCTCCATCGATGCTGTGAATTACATTACGATCGGATAAGAAACAGCGAAGAAAACACTAAGTACAGGGTCTCCTACAGTCGGTTACGTCCGACTGTAGCTCCGTCCTTACTGGTTGTTTTCAAAACTAGCAAATTTTGTAACTATGAGTGTTATTTGGTAATAATAAACAAAATCAATCTGATAATTATTTTTATTGATGTATTGGGAGTTTTTCGTGCCTTGAAATTAATACATAGTTAATTCAAATATACAACTTGCTTGGATACAGATACAGGTACATAGATACAGATATAGATGCAGATAAATTTACATATAAATGAAAAATTGTGCCTTTAGCACTTATAGTTTAGTAGATACATGTAGCTGCAGTGTTTTTTTATGCGAAAAACAAACAAACAAACTTGATCAGCGTATTGCATGGGAGAACCTACATACCGAAAATGGTGTCTCAAGCTCGTCTGAGCTTCGTCCTGAGCTAGAATATATATCGCCTGTTTACCAGAAGAGTGTCATAACTCAAAAAACGCGATTTTTGAGTTAATAATGCAGTAATGTTCGTTGGATATTAATCCATCTTGTGTCAAAATTCATTATTCTATCTTCAATACAGACAGCGTGAGAAGAGAATATGTCGCTCCACCTTGTATGGAGATGCACGGCGCTTGAAAACTTTAAACGCGTTTATCTCAAAACGCACTTTTTTGAGTTATGACACTCTTCTGGTAAACGAGCGATATGGTCTACCACGCCTTCCTTTGGGCGTTACACTTTTTATTTGCACTACCTTTTTTAAAGTACTGGGTCTAAAAAGTACAAATTTTAAATGTATGAGCTTCAAAAATGTCCTGTCCTCTGCCCCTTTTTTATAACTGCTGGTTCCATTTGTCCACCTATTGTACACTCCGGTTTTCTCCTTTTGTATGATCGATAGCTGGCAATCCTCCAAGTACATAAATATCCGCATACGTTAAATCAAAATAACACCTGAACTGCTGTTGCATAAATTGCGCCCCGCATAAACGCAGTTATGTTTGTTTCTACATACAAACATATTTTGTAGTTCGGGCTTGAAACAGAAAAATCCCCAACTAAAAATACTTTAAAATAGATACAGATAAAAATTGAACACGTGCGAACGCTGAATGCGGAATTGTGGTGAAATAAAACAAGCCATTTGATAAATAATTGGAAATTGGCATAATGAAGATCACATACCCTAATGAAGGTTTTGAGCTAAAAACAGGGAAAAATTTTAACCGGATTCTAAAACTATTTTATATGGTATTTTATAAAAACGACAAAAAATACGCTCAAAACTATTTGTTTAAAACAAATAACTCTGTTAAGTCGGTACACACTCTTAATCGAATTACAAGGGTATCAAGAATTCTGGCATAAACTTCCTTGTGTGAACGCCAATGGAAAGTGCACACATTTGCGCATAGGCTTACAGATACACACACATACATATGCACTATATATATGT
>JAWNNJ010002380.1:0-77810 GCA_035045125.1 Hypselothyrea guttata
AATGCTTCCTTGAGCTCTGCGATTCTGCGGACAAGGACCCGTGGGGGAAAGCCTATAAACTGGTGATGAAGAAGCTGGCCACCCCGCAGCTCACCCTTCCCGAACCGGCAGCCATCAGCCCGATTGTTGAGCAGCTGTTCCCACGTTCAGCGGCCGCATACTCCTACAGCACGTATGAGAGGGCGCAACCTGACGGCCTTGTGGAGCTGACATCTGCAGAGGAGCTATCGCTAATCGTCAGGAGTTTGCAGGCGAACAAAGCCCCAGGACCAGACGGGATCCCGAACCGAGCGCTAAAACTGGCAATGTCCTTAAGCCCTGACACCTTTGTTTCGCTTCTAAACAAGTGCCTGGCTGAAGGAGTATTCCCCAGTAGATGGAAGAGACAGAAGCTGGTCCTTCTCCCCAAGCCTGGGAAACCTCCTGGAGTGGCCTCGTCATACAGGCCCATCTGTCTTATAGACTCGGCTGGAAAGGTGTTGGAGAAACTAATCGCAACGAGACTGGAGAAGGCCATAGCTGAAGCAGGCGATCTATCACCCTTCCAATATGGCTTCAGAAGAGCGAGATCCACCATAGACGCCATGCAAAAAGTGGTAGACATCGCCACGGGAGCGATTGAGGGCACTAGATGGAAGGGAGGTGCTAAAAAATACTGCCTGATGGTGACCTTGGACGTCAAAAACGCCTTCAATTCGGCCGACTGGAGCAGGAAAGTTAGCGCACTGTCGTCGTTCAATGTGCCACAGTACCTGATCAACCTGGTAAGGAGTTACTTCCACAGTAGGGTGCTTTACTACGACACCACCCAGGGAACACTAGAGCACACAGTGAGCCGAGGCGTGCCACAAGGATCAGTCCTGGGTCCCCTACTGTGGAATACCATGTACGACGGCCTACTACGTCTTCTGCTTCCGGACAACGTCCATATGGTGGGATTCGCAGACGACGTGGCCATACTGATAGTGGCCAAAGAGCTGCAGAGAGTGGAGGCCATAAGCGACCAAGTGATTGCGACTATAGAACAGTGGCTCACATCAGCTGGCCTAGAACTCGCACCGCTGAAGTCCGAAGCCGTCCTGTTTAGCAGTAGGAAGAAGGTCGAGACGGCCCATATCAGAGTCCAAGGCACCGCGATTGCCTCCAAGAGGGCAATCAAATATCTTGGAGTCATGTTGGATTGCAGACTATGCTTCAGGGAGCACCTCGCATATGCGACCAATAAAGCGGCAACCACCTGCAGGGCTTTATCTCGCATTATGCCAAATACTAGAGGGCCCAGGCAACACCGGAGAATCCTCTTGACCAGCGTCACTCGGTCCGTTATGCTTTATGCAGCGCCGATTTGGTTCAAAGCCTTCGACAAGCCTTCGTACTGCAGAGGCTTAGCTGCAACACATCGGCTAGGTGCCCTGCGCATCATCAGCGCCTTTAGAACAGTGTCGGACGACGCCGCTCTGGTCATCGCTGGAATTGCGCCGATCGACCAACTGGCCCAGGAGCGAGCTACGGTCTTCCGGCAGTCACGCCTACATACCCCACCGGACATGACTGACATAAAAAAGGCCGCCAAGGAGCAAACCCTGTGGAATTGGCAAAGCCGCTGGGACTGCTCGACAAAAGGCCGCTGGACCCACCGCCTAATACCAAGCCTCAGGCCATGGGTCGAGCGGAAGCACGGAGGCGTAAATTTCTACCTGGCGCAGTTTCTTAGTGGACATGGCTGCTACAGGAGCTACCTCCATCGCTTTGGGCACGAGCCTTCCCCTGAATGTTTGTCTTGCGGCGGTGGTGTGGTGGAGGACGCTGACCACGCCTTCTTCTACTGCAGCAAACCAGCGGCTCTCAGGTCACAACTGGAGGCGGTGCTCGGCGTGCCCTTTACAGCAGACAACGCGGTGGAGCTTATGCTGACCAACGATCGCAACTGGGATCACATAAACAGCTATGTGACCGCAGTGCTTTTAGATCTGCGCAAAGAGGAGCGCTTAAGGAACGGTGGGAGTGAGTAGACAGTGCAACCGCTGCTTCGAAGCATTGCTAAACGGTCGTACCGCTGCAGCACCGCTCTGTATACCCACTGTCCTCACTGTTTTTTTTTTCCCCGTTTCACTGTTTTTTGTACAACTTGTAAATTGGTTATTGTGTTTCAATAAATGGAATTAAAAAAAAAAAAAAAATACATGCCCTTGCATATTACCTACCTACCCCAACCGAATTACATACTTCCCGAACCAACTAAACCCTCTCCATGTAACAAATACCAATGCCACAAATATGTACTCACTGTAGCTATTCCTGAGGAAACTAATGAGACGTGTGAAAGAGATGCTTAGTGGAATTTTCTTGGAAAAGTTGTGCAGTTTAGTTCACATTTCAGTTGCATTATTCCATTCTCTCATTACCATAGAAGTTACTGGGGAATTGAAAACTAATGAGTAAAAGTAAGAAGGTTAAGTGAAAATTAAAGACCATTTTAATTAATTACGCAATATATTCCATGCAGGCAGATTCCAGCAGCAGGATATGGTAACAATAAAACTATTCTGTCTTATTGTATTTTGTTATGCTTATCTCTTTCGTTTCCTTTGCATTCTGCTTTGCATGTATCTTGTCTCAAAATCAGTTCGATTTCGTCCTGCTTCTGTTGGACATCGATCACTCGGCTCGACTGGCCAAATTATTTTGTTTGTTTCATGATTCGTAACGTTCGATGGTTGTGTGGGAGAAGAGAAGGAGCTATCCAAAATCTCAAACAAACTTAGTTTGCTTGCAGCATAGGACAACCTAAACACCACCAATAGTGTTTCTAGGTCTTATACTTTGCGTGTTCTAGGTGTTCGTAAATACAGACGGACCGCTATTGCGACATCCTGATCAATAATATATATACTTTGTGGGGTCTGCCACGCCTCCTGGGTGTTACACAAATTTTCCGTTTGTTCCAACCTAATAGACCTTTTTTAACTGTTTAAAATACTTGTTCTAAGATCCATACAACATTTTTGTCCCAACTTAAGCCAAGGCCGAAGTCTTCCGATAAGTGCTAATCAATGTCTGGTAATATCCAATACATCACCAGCAGTAGCAGTACCAAAGACCCACATTAGCAGTAACTGCGACAACCAAAACTTTGCAGCATTTTGATTTTCATCTCTTTCTTTATCTTTCTTTTATTTTTTGCATTAGCAGCCCTTAATTAAGAATTTTTTAAAACAAAAATCACATACACAGATGTACGCGTATAGAGTTGGTTGTATAATGGCAGCTGGGCCTGTGCCGCTGTACTGACATCGTCATCGTCATCTCATAACAGGAAGAGCTGCAGGAAGCTGCCACAGCCTCCAACAGAGTCTACCTTTCTCCCGCCTGCTCTAAGGCAGTCGGAAACTGCAGCGCTCGATTATGTCATTCCAGTGGCGCCCCAAAAACCCACAACATGGCACTCAGACCACACCACGTTCATATTTGTTGTATCGTCATAATGCATGTCATATCTGCCGCATCAACGACATCAACAGCAACAACAACGTGCAACAATTTGGTGCGTGTGTTTGCTTATGAGGCATACGATTATTTTCATGGCTGCAAGCAAAGCTAACTGTTGTTCAGAGTTAACGATTATATTATGCGTCGGCAACTGACTTAATTTATAAACAATAAATATTTAAAATATACTATACATTATACATTCATTTTTAAGCACATCAAATGACGTAACAGACAGAAATGTTACAGCTGCCAAGTCGTAAACTTGAATAAATTGCCCATTGGCATTGATATTGTAATTAGTATTCTTATTTATTTAAGTAACTATGTATATATTTGCTAATGCAATCAAAAATCGGGGACAACTACCAGATACCACGTATAGAGAAACTGGCATAGCTGAGAAAGACATGTACATTCATTGAAATCTTTCATAGAATCTGCGATAGACTATCCACTAACTTATACGACGACGTCTTCAGGAATATTCATTTTTAAAGGTTAACTATTATTTAGTTTGTGTTCAAAATTTCCTATATTTTATAGTCAAAATATGATTAAAATAGGATATTTATGAAACATTGTACGATCGTACGTATATGGTACATTGTACCATCAGAAATGCTGCTTCTTACTTTTTCGTCTTTACCTCTAGTCCCACTGCCAGAGGACAACAAGGTATAGTCTGCAATATTGTTTTTTGATAACTTCTGTGTTTATAAGCCGATTGCAATGCAATTTTAAGGAGAGTTAACTAGGTTTTCATCTATTCTAAATCTGCCGGCTCTAACTGTTAAAGTTTTCGAAATCTATGCCTTCATACAGACTGACGATAACGCGGTTCCAAAAGGGTGCTTTGTTATAGGTCGTTACAGAGTAGAGTACAGGGTTTTCAGCTGTCAGTTGCGTCCGACTGTGCGTTTTCCGAATTTTTGAAACTGCTTCAGCGTTCCCAATGAATAGTCAAGGAAATTTAAATAAAACAATGTATCAAGAGGATTCTATATATTATATTAAGCGCATTTTCGTCATATGTAATATAATAAAATATAAATATGTAACCTATCAATAGTTTACTACTTAGGTGATTACAGGGTATATTCCACGCAAATATCAATTAAATTTAAATAAAAATGCACTTACATAAATCGCGTTGAGTAAATGATTTAAGGCAAAAGCCAAGCGCAATACAAAAGCTCCATGAACTATGCTAAATGAAGCACGACCGCTTATAGCCTCTGGCTCGCACTAGAACAATATATGTATGTACTATACTGTACTATTCGTGGTATATATAAGTTTATTGTGTGTCCGAACCAGGGTTGAACATAGCGTCGCACAGACTTCCTTCACTTTTACGACTATGGGAAAATAAATGTGCATAATTTGTCAACAGAAATCACTGGCGACTGCCCGTGCCCGACTTTATCGGCCTGCTGTTTTGGGACGGGTTGAAAGTGCTGCATCTGGAGAGGAGTATGCTGTTAATTTGTTTACTAATTGAGTGGCGTATGGACACAGTCGACGGGGAGGCAGACAGATAGACAGAGGAGAGACAGAGTTTCATGAAAGTGAAGGTTCTCCTACTGTGATAAGCAACAATTACATTGGTCGACAAGATTTAATAAAGTAAGGTTTGATTACCGATTCTTAAGTATTTTGGAGCTCTCATTAAAAAAAAAATTATTTGAAAGGTGTTTTATTGTGAAACAGTTGTATGCTTTTATTTATGTTTTCCATTCAGTTAGAATTAGCTTATCCAAGGCCATGTCACAAGTTTTGTGATGCCGTGATAAGTTCAAATGCAACCGAGTTGCAGTTGCATGACTCCATGCCACACATTCTGGCACTTTGATAGGGTGCCACGTTAGCCACCCCCTACACCCCTTAACCTGGCAGCGTGTCCCCTGTGTAAGACGCTAAGCGTGTCCTTGAGCGCACTTTTCTGCCACTTGCCTTCTGTTTGTAATTTTAACGAGCTTCAGCCTGTTGTTGTTTGTAGATTTTTGCTGTAGTGTTTGTTGTAGTTCTGGTTTACTCTTTGCATAGCGCAAAGAGTTTCGAGCCACATTTCACTTCACAGTGTGCTTCTATGGCAAAATTGAAATACCTCAGGTACTACAGTTGTTGTGATTCCCTTGGCGTTCTTTTTTTATGGGCTCAATGGCCAAAAAGAAAATAAATTTCCTTCCGTATTTCCTTGTCTTGCTGTGCATTTCACAATATTGGATATCCAACAGCTCCCACATCAGCTCTTGCTTTTCCGGTTCCCACACTGAGCAAAAATCAATCGGACGGAAGGCTACAGTCGGACGTAACCGATAGTAGGAGACGCAGCAGTTTGTGTTTCAATCATACACACACAGTCTTTGCTATTTCCATTAACTTATTAGATCCTTTCGTACTTTTTCAAAACTATTTGTATTTGAAGCAAGGAAATCCGAAAGGATCTATTAGGAATCGAAACTAACGCCTGAATCAAAAATAACAAGCCGATCAAATGGGATTGAAATTGTCATAGCATTATAAACTTGATACTTTTGAGCATCGTATAATCTTTACTTGCAATCAAACATTTTATGAGTAAGGAGCTGATTGCCTAAATTTCAAGTGAACCTAATTTTCTATCAACTTTTTTCTCAGTGTAGATCTTGTATATCTCTAGACGGCTTGTGCAGCAATTTCCGGCGGAAGCGCGAAAAACTTTCGCAGGTATTTAAGTAGGCCACTACGCGTTTCCAACACTTCCTTTGCCTCTCCTTGGCTAAGTTATTCGAATCAAGTCAATCTACCCGCAACTTTCCACTTACCCACCATGACATGCACCTTTTTCTCAATGTGCACACTTCCGTTTCCGAGAGAGCACGAACTAGAACTGACTATTAATGCATACTGTTTCTATGGCCTAAGTAGCCATTGCTTCGTCTTTTTGATGTAACTTTGCAACATTTTGACACACAATGTGGAGTTTTTATCATTTATAGTACTATATTTTAATCAAAAGTACAATGTTAATCTGCAAATTATGGAACATATAGTATTTTCTATAAAATATTGTATTATTCGTAATTTTCGAACTCTTTGAAAAATAGTATAAACCAAAACAGGACGAGTCCTTAATCGATTTTTGTTAAAGCAAACCGTTTTGAGGTGTGTATGTGTTATGATGAGCGTGACCAGAGCCAAGACCAAGACGTAGACCAGGTGGGCTGGTCAAAATTACTTAATTAACGAATGGTTGCCCGTAACCTGGCGTGAAACGACGCCTCTGCATTCATTCTATTGAGTGCGATTTCTCTTTATGGGAATGTGTCCTTATTCCTAAGTTAAAATGTCATGGGCGTTGGCAATGATGGCGTTGCGTTGACCTATTGAGCTCGTCAACCTATATTATAGACAAAAATTTACAGAATCTTCACGGTTTGGAAATAACCCGAAAAGTCTTCGCAGAATAGTTTTGGGACGCAAAACTGAAATACCTTTTGCCTTAAGTTTTTCTTATATTTGTTTTGCGTTTGATTAACTTAAGACCATGTTGATCCAACGGAATACCAAATCGATTGAGTCAAGCGATTTTAATAACATCCTGTCAGCGTCAGACTGTCCTTGGAGGCCACTCGAGCTGACAGACAATGGAGATAGGGCAGCAGTCATGCCATTAGCATCGTAAAATATTCAGACTTGCCAATTAGATGTCCCATTTTTTTCTTGTCGATTTGGTATCTACATACAGCAAGAAATAAGCCATAAAAGTGTCGACATGTCTGCGGTATGTATGACATTTTTTGTTGACTTTTTTGTTTATTCGCTATACACGTTTCCTACATTTTGCTTTTGTTTGCAGAGTAATCTATGTGAGAGCTCATTATTTATTAGTTTGTGAATAAAGAGGTTTTTATATCGGATTCCAACCATGTTTGGTTAAACAAAAATGTACTGATAAAATAGTGGAAGATGTTCATTATATGTAGGAATGGATATCTACCCGAACTTCGAACATTGAAATTTATTTCTACATATTTCTATATAGTTCTTTTAGCAGCCAAATACAAGTAAATCCTTAATATGGATTTGTAGTTTTGCTACTTATTTATTATATAGCAGTGCGAGTAAGAGATTTATTTAAAAGTTCATCTTAAATTTGTCGAGTAAGTAACAACACAGGCACAATACCCATAAATCTCCAAATTAATGTTTATATCTGCTCCATTGTCTCTGTCCCATGGTTTTGATTTGTTTTGTATGTCCTGAGAGTGCCATAAAACAATTACCCAACATGTTTTAAATTGTGTGTGTTATTATTGACACAGGGAACAAGTAGAGCGAACGAGGCCAAGTCCATGCGACCATTTGAACACACAAACACAGAAGGAAAAGTCTCACATACATGGGGGGAAAACTGTTGACTGTCTATGATTTGAGCTGGCAAACGTTTTGTTTATTTTTCCCTGAAAATACTTCGCGCTGTATGTGTCAAAATTTTGACAATTTGCGTGCCATTATATATTGATATTTGATAAATATTTCGCCTGAATAAAATTTCGTAAATATGACAAATAATTGAAAACTAGAGATAGTCATAGAATCTAAAAGGTACTTTAAGGACTACAATTGCTAAGTTGCTAAACAATGGAGCCATACGTAAAATCTAAATACTAATATTTTATTTGCATTATTAATTAGAAGTTTACTCATATATACAAACATGTACAACATTTCAGGATTCTTCTAATAAATATATGATTTTTTTTATAAATTTATCAAATCTCAAATCTTATGTACATTTCCTGATTTTATTTATAAATTTATTAAAACAATCCCGAAATACACAACTGTAAATGTTTACTACATTCAAGTATAACTCAAGTTGTATTTTAAAAAACTATATAACTCAAAAAATCAATAGACTTTAGTATATACTCACGTTAATAGCGCATTCCGTTTGTAGAAGCCATTTCAATATTCAAACTTTAATCGAGGACATGATGGTAATTATATTTATGCACCACAAAAAACGCACAACATTTTAATTCACCAATATAATCTAATATTTAGAATATTAATATTTTAAATTGGATTTGATTTATAAGCACACACAGACACGATATTAATACGCGATATATTTGTTATAGACATCGAGACAAGAGCAGAGTAGCTTTAAATTATAGCTGAAAAGAAAGAGAGAAGACAAGTGAATTAAACTTATATAGTTCGCATAATATTCAGGCTCTATACTATATATTCATCCTATTCCTTAGCTTGGCCCCTCTGTCTTAATATCCATGACCTTGCTCCAACAATACTGACAATTCAATATAATTTATTGTAAATGCATGCGTAAGCGCTGCTCACACAAAATCAACAGCAAAAGCGGTTTGTGAGACATCCTCAACAACAAACACAAAAACACCAACTAACAACAGTCTATAGGCATAACAACAACAATCAAATATATTAGGCTAAGTGTTTGTACAGCCATTCAAAGGGTAATAAAGGGTTTATCTATCCATACAATAGTAGAAATAATATCCACATATATACGTATCAATTTTTTTATACATAAGTATTTATATACATATATACTTAAGTCGATTGCACAGTGGTTTCAGAATCTATTAAAAACGCCAAAATTTTAAATATTTTATAGTTGTTTCCCGACCTTAAATTTTATATAAATTAAGCCAATAAAAATATTTTAAAACGTTATTCTTGACAGTATCTTAGCGCCTTATATTAAATATTTTAATTTGTGTTATTTAAATATTTAATTAAAAATGGGTTAAAGTTTTAAATAAAATATATTTTTTATGAAATTTGAGGTATAATATAGCTAAAGAATGTTCTATTTCTTTTTTTTTCCTGTTTGTAGTTGTCTTTTACTGCACGTTTTTTAAATATGGTAATAAATTTGTGGCGCTTTTCGGTAACTCCCTTTATGTTTCATATTCTGATAGAAAAGATTGAAATGGATTTACATAAATAACCCCATCTGCACATCGTACAAGCACGCATTTGCATACGTATATATTTAACATAGATTAGGCATGTGCATAAGATTTTAAACTCAAGAATAAAACTCATTCTAAACCCTACATCGAATTTTATTTCCGTATCCATGAAATACGGAAATAATGTACATACATTAAAATTGCATTGCATTTATGGCCACATAAATATGTTAATATTGTTTAAGAGCATTTCTTTGGTATAAATTTAAATAGATAAATATATATTTTTAATTTGCAATTTCTGTAGAGTTTTGTATTTAAAGTATCTCTCAGAACCAGTTTTAGATTCGTTTCTTGAATTAAAATTTCAATAGAAATAGTACTATATATATTTAATTTGAAATTTCTCTAGAATCTTTTATTAAAATGTCAGAACCAGTTTTACATTCAATTAATTTGATGGCAAACTGTGTCTTTTGGCTGCAGGAAAATTTATGGGCAAACTGTAAAGAAAATGAAAAATAAAACTACTGTACACCCACAACAGAGCCACAACAACATTAACAACAAACATTCTACCAAAAACAAAAAATGAACTGGAAATGTAGGTCAGCAAATATGAATTGAAAAGCAGCTACGGGTAAAAAAAGCAGCCAGAACAACTATGAATTAATACACATATGTACGTATGCCTAGGACATGTATGTATATATAGATTTATGTATGTCTGTATATGTGTATATGCGTGTAGGTGTGTTTAAACATGGCTCTATGTATTTGTGTGTTTGCTTTTGCTCTGTGCTTTGTTTGTCACACTGTAAAATCAATTTTCATTAAACCGTGCACGCGTCGTATGAGTAATCAGCGAACGCACAAGCAAAGTGCCAAAAGCAAACGCTGCGTATGCTTAATACGCGTGTGTGGGCCTTTAGCTAGCTGTATAAAGGATGTATTCTTTCTGTTAGTTTTGTTCTTGTCTCATTAACATATTGTCATTGTCGCATAAATCAATTTAACACTAATTTCAATAAAACAAAATGTCGCATTCAACAAAGACTCTATATAATTATGCACTGGCCATTTTCATTTACGAATTGATAAACTAAAGATATGCTATAAGCAAATTTAAGATGGTAACTGACTAATTATTAATATTTTCTTTTAATTTATAGTAACAAGCAGAAGCTTTACAACGATTAAGTTTTTAACAGTAAAACAATTATCCCTTAGTCATGAAGTATTTGTTTTATTTATGCTTTACTGTCTGCTATTAGAAGCAACTGAATTCACTCATTTGTCTGTGCAAACTGTTATTATTTAAACCGCACACTGTATAATTAAAGAACCGTAAGGACGCGGCAGATCAGTTTGACGGGCCCAACTATAGAATTCCCTGTATCCTGTATTTTACATATGTATAATTTAAAAGCAGAATTGTTTTATACAGTGAAAACCTTATATTATCATCATATCTCTTTTAATTATAGACCTATTGATGAATTGCAGAATTGGTATAGATTAATGATTTCGACCAAATACCGAATACAGAATTTATGTAGACTGATTTGTCTCTCTTAGACATTATCAATTTATTGCGATTGTTGGCAGAGGGGGCGTGGCATCCAAGATTTGAAATAAACTTGATCTGCGTATTATATATGTATATTTTGAAAATGGTTGATAGGGCTAAATCGACTCAGCTCGTCATCCTGATCAAGAATACTATATTTACTTTATAGGGTCTGCCACGCCTCTTTCTGTCTATTACACACACACAATTATTCACCACGTGTTTAGCCATTTCATGGCTAGAGGGTATAAAAAAAATTCATTAAACAACCCCTGAAAAGTGACCCCATAAAGTCTAGGTAAGTAGTAATTTACCTGCTATTATAAACGTATAATTTATATAAATTGTTTGCGGTTTTATTTGATTATTCGGTTGATTTCATTTGTTGCATTTTTATAGGTATATGTACTATTAGATCAGCATGATAATGATGATGAAATAACAGCAGCACATAAAAACTTTGAAGCTCGATAGTTTGGCGCCTTTTGTTGATTTTCGTGGCAACTGCAATTGAAACTGGAACTCGCTGACGTTGTCTTCAGGTAATTTGTTGTTGTTGCTGTTGTTGTTGCTATTGTGGTTGTTGTTGTTGTTGCTGCTGAAGTTATTGTTGTTGCTGTTGTTGTTGTTGTTGATTTGAATGTTGGCGCAATTTTTAATGCACATTTTTCCTCAGTCTGACGCTTTTGTTGCTGTTTTTGTGTGTGTGTCAGCAGGGAAATTTATTTGATTACACTTTTCACAGTTACCGCTAGCATTTATCGTTAGTTTGGTTTTGTTATCAAAGTCGTTGCTTTAATGGCTGCCAAAGTTTTTAGTTACGACATTCAGTTTTAGGTTCAGCCTTGCATTTGCATAAAATGCACATTACGAACGTGACCCTAAAAAATGACAAACGCAACAATGACAAATGCAATAAAAACTTCATTTTCAGACCGCTTGACATTTGACCCATTCCCAGAATATAATCACAGAGTTATCCAACATAAGGTAGCCCTACCAAAATAGACTCAAATTTGTATAATTGTATAAATACAATAAATGTAAAGAGTCTAGACCCGACAACTGAAAAGTGAAAAAAAATAGTTAAAATATTTAAAAATAAATAGGAAGTGTCGAATGCGACATACGTAAAATTTTCTATAACAATTCATTATTGTATTTGACAAAAGGTGAAACTTGTAGCTCTTGATTAACACGTGACGTGTTGCATGATACATGTTTTGCCATCGACAAATCAAAGGCAACTTTTTCGAAATGGAAAATTCATGTAAAAGGAATTCAATATTCTTTTAATCCTAAGGAATTTATAAAAATTCAAATGATATTTTTAAAAGCATAATGTCCCTAATTTAGAGCATTAATCGAAACAAAACATCAATTGGAAATTATCAAAAATAACTTTGCACCTTTAATATTCGAATATTTTCAATACAATTTTTAAACATTTTGGCATGGAGTTTAAATGCGAAATGCATACGATTAACAATTCGGTGGAAATTCCTATATATCAAAGATTCAAAATATTACAGAGCTACAACAAAAATTGTGGTATTTAATTTGTTTTTAAATTATTTTCTCCTCATTCTTGTCACTCCCGCTATTTTTGCGACACTGTTGATGTTCAGCTGTTTATCGAGCAGCATTAAATGATTGTAATAGCCCAAAAGCGGATACAAAGTACCGAATAGCAGCTGAATGTTGCTTTTGATGGGGTAGATAAGAAATTTGGAATCAGCTTGAAACATTCCACATACGCCACATGGGTTGCCGCACCTTGACAGCAGGTTTTACAGCAACTTTCACTTTTCACTTCACTTGACGCACTTTTATATACACATTGCTGTATATATATCTATATATCTCCGACTGTTGTTGCTTTTGGCTGCTGCTGCTGCTGCTGCCGCCTGTGGCACGCGACGCGTTCGCTGGCGCTTTGTATACTAAACAAGCAGCAGCAGATGTGGAGCAGCTGCGTATCATGGCTGGCAGCTCCTGTGGGAAGAGCGTATCCTGCGCGCGCAATGCGTCCAAAGAGAGCCAACAAAAAGCGACAAAAAAAACAATAATAATAAAAAGAAAATGGGGAGAGCCATGCTGCTCTTGACTTGTTTATAACTCTCGCTCTCTCTCATCTGGTTTGGCTGTTAAGTGTAGAGTCATAGTCCTTGTTATTGTTGCTGTTGCTGCTGCACTTAAGTTGAAATTTTTAAAAGTTGGCAAGACGCAAATGGCGCCTTCTTTTAACTGATTTCAAGGAATTTTACTACAGATTTTTTTTTTGTTTCTATTCGATTCTAGTCGATTTTCTTTTGAGACTTCCAGGCGTTGGCCTAGTCGGCACATATGGCCTGTGCCTGGGCCTGGGTCTGGGCCTTGCCAACAATTTCCCGATTGTGTGGGTTCAGCTAATACCCACACACACACACACACACCAACAGACCAACAGACCAATACACCAATACACCAACACACTCACACACAGATGATGACGACTTTGAAACAAATACGCATCGGCTTTTCGCTTTGGTTTTGGCATTGACCAGGCAGGCATATTAAAGGCAGGCACAAATTTATTGCCATGTTTTCTAGTATTTGTTTCGGCTCTCTAACATCAATAATCTAGCTAATCAGTAACAACCAGCTGAAAGCAGCACTCCTTCAGCGCTTCTGTCAATCCATCAATCAATTAAATTGCCAAATTGACAGTTAATTGGCACTACAAAGGCCAGAAAGACAAGTTTACTAATATAGTACACAAATAATTAATAACATTGTGCCAACAACTTGAACAAATTTACTGTACTTTTAGCAAATTTACTCTTTGTGAATGTAAAGCAATATTATATCGGTAATTAATTTAATTAGGCTGTAGATTAAACAATAAACTTTGCAAATAACTTTGACTGTCAAGTGCAAAAGTTTCAGAATAATCGATATATTTATCAGTAAGTTAATATTTTCTTTAACGACATTTTTTCTGTTTTCAGAATTCAGTTGAATTCTTTGCATAAAAGAATATTGTAGAAATAACAATTATTGCCTTTATAACAATTTAAAGTCTGGGCAGTTAACAATTAAATAGAAAGTTCTAAAAAACTTCAATCCTGATTAAAATATAAATAAATGTACTTAATTTGTTTATTCATTTTATATTCCTAATACTGAACTAAATAACTCAACCTAATTTGAAGTCTCCTTCAAATTTTTCCAAATTAATAAAAGTATATGAAATAAAAATCGTAAATTTTAACTGGATTGTCAAATATTTACATAAATAATTAAAATATTATAAATTACTTTTTTAAATTTATCCATTATAGATTCCAGTACTTTTATTGTTGTCAACTCAATATAACTTTGGCGCAAAGCTTGTTGATAGCGTTCAATATTAATTTCGAATATTCCAACAGCAAGTTGAAAAAAAATAGAGTTATACCCTGAATTCCTACTATAGGAATTGATTTATATTGCCGAATAAAATCAGTGAAGAAGAAAATTAAATTAAAATTCTCTTTGAAATTCAAATACCTTAATAAGCTCTTTGCTGAATTTTGCAACCGTTATGTTATCAAAAATGCAATACAGTTCTGTCTTTTTTGCATTTTTGCTCGAAGTCGAAGCTATAATCTATTTTGCATAGCAGCTCAACACTTAACACTCCTCGGCAACAGCAGTCCCCCCTCCCCCCTATCGTCCCGCTCCAGTGCCATGCAATATATGCGAGTCTGCTTTGTATATAGTCAACGAAATTATCATCGAGCTTCGTACGTGCCGCCTGGACAAGTTGCCTGTCCTTGGCAGCGTCACAGGCTTTCGGTTCGTGCAGCTGCCTGAGACGGCACCGCCTGCGGCACCTCCTCCGGCATCTCCTCCGCCTCTTGCAACTGAGCGAGCTGCTTATCTCATAGGAAACACTGGTTGCTTTTGAGTCTCAAAGCATGAGGAGAGCCCAAAAAAATGGCAAAAAACTGAAAATAAAGAAAAAACGAAAAGCAAAACCGAAAAGTTGCCAAGTTGGAATTGGAGCAAGAAATTGTAAGTGAAATGTCGAAATGTTTTGCAGGTCGCCAAAGAAAGTGCTTCAAAAATTGTACGCTTGTTTATGGCATGCCGAGAGCTTGAATAATTCCAAATGCCGTTATATTTGCTCTACCTTTTTGACCATTTCTTTTGTTTGGCAACAACACACAGAATGCCAAAGCGCAAAAGCCTCAACAAGTTCCTTGATCCAAAGCATAAGTCTGGGCAGAGTATGAAATAAATGCACACGTCGCGACGTGAGTGTTTGTGAATGAGTGTAAAAAGTACAGGCCGTTAAATGCCAGTTTTATATTCATTAGAGCGATTCAAACAACAGCAGCAACAAGACCAGCTCCAATTTACGACTCCAATGTCGAGCGAGGTCTAGTTTTTTATGGGTTTAGCCTGTTCGGCTGGTAGAAAGGACACCCTCACGCATACCAATATATACCAATACCAATATCAACGCTAACACTCATACATACACATGTGCATACATGCCATCTCATTGACCACTCCAGTGGAATGTCAAGCAATAACACAGAATAAGCCGGAGAAAAAGAAATTTAAATTGCGTAGGTGAAAATAACAATATAAAATAAATAAAGCCAGTAAGGACGGTGCAGATTAGTCATACGGCAGGCTAGAGTCGGATGTAGCCGACAGTAGAACACCATATACCTTATTTCGATAGTCGAACTTATTGTCTGTGGCATATCTTCGCTGTTTCTTTTCCAATCGTAATGAATTTACAGCATCGATAGAGAATCCTATATCATTGTCAAATTGCATGTTTTGGGCTTGTAGCTACTGTGGTTTTTTGCGTTTAGCGGGGGAAGAGGCAGAGGTATAGAAAATCCGAAATTAACTTAATCTGGTAGACAACCTAAACACCAAAAATGGTGTCGCCAACTCTTTCAGTTTCTGAGATTCAGATGTTCATACGGACGGACAAACGCACAGGTCCAAATCGACTTTTTCTATTAATTTAATAGACCCCATTGTACTTTTTGAGTTTCTAATAAAACTAAATATTTAACGTTTTATACAGTAAAAAAGGTTTTTAGATTTAATAATAATATTTAATTAAGGGACATCAGAACTGACCAGCCCAAACGCTAAAGCCTTGCCAAAAGAATTCCAAAACGATGCATCAACTCTTAATCATAGTTTATAGCCTTCTAAAATATCTATATTCCACTAGCCATTGTAATTTCTTATTTCAGCTGGCGAAATACGAGACTTTTTGTTATCCGTGAATGAAAAGGGTGCAATAAAAAACTTATCTATGCTATTTCCTTTAAATAAAGCTAAAAATACTCTCGAAGAATACTCTGTGGGCTCACATAATGGTTTCACGATTGCGAAAAATCGCTGAAGGACGCTCGAGCAGAAGCACACACACCCACACATATTTCTAATAGACACACCTGAATGTACACGCATACACACACAGTGTAACTTATATAGTATCTGCATATATGTAGTATATGTGTGTATGTATGTATGTATAGGGATTGCTTTGACTTCACTTAGACAACTACAAGAGCACGAAAAGCGTTAAGTCTTAGGCAGCAAAAAGTGAAAGTAATGGCAGAGCCAAAAGTTTCTATTTTATTTATTCTGCATTTTGTTTTATTTTTCTTGCTTAACTAAGTCGAGTGAAAAGCCAACTTGGCTCAATTTGAAGGACTTTTGTCTTGGCATTTCAGGTTTCGACTTGCGTTTTGGGCGTTTTGGTCATGTTCCTCGTTGCGATTGTTTATTTATTGTATTTTGCGCTAAAAATTAAGCGTTCACGAAACTTTTGTTGGGTCGCTAAATTACTTTACACGCTACTTGAACACGCAGGCAACGTTAATTCCAGCTCAGGCATTTAATTTAATTAAAAATAACATGAGAATGCCTCAAAAAAGTAGTAGAAACAACTAAAAAGCAGACTAGGTGGAGCAGTTTAGTCGGACGCGCCCAACTGTAGAATACTCTGTGCCTTATAAGACTGTAAGAGAATGAATACACACATAATTGTAAGTGTGTAAATAAGAAACAGTTTGATGCATCATATCTCTCTTAATTATGGACAGATTTTGATGAAATTTGCAGAATTGTTAGATATTAATAATCTTCACCTCCTATAGTTTCCGAGATCTCAGTGTTTATTCAGACGAACGGACGAGCAAACAGAAAGACAGCGATAATACGACCTGATGAAGAATATATAGTATATACTTTGTAAGGTATATCTTTTACATTCTACATTATCAT
Organism: Hypselothyrea guttata; assembly: GCA_035045125.1. Classification (NCBI taxonomy): domain Eukaryota; kingdom Metazoa; phylum Arthropoda; class Insecta; order Diptera; family Drosophilidae; genus Hypselothyrea; species Hypselothyrea guttata. The sequence goes on from JAWNNJ010002380.1 coordinate 17,296, forward strand.
TTGCTTCTAATTCAATTTATTCTAATTCCTTAATTTAATTTTTTCAAATTATATATTTAATTTTCTATTTCAACTGACAGTAGTTGTCAATAAATAAATAAATAAAAATATATGGACGGGGCAGATCAGTGGGACGGAGGCTACAGTCGGACGTAACCGACAGTACGAGACCCTTTACTTTAACTTTATGCATTTACAAACACAGTCAAAGGCGCAAACACGAAGCTACGCGCGAATTCATGGCACACCACCCCCCCCTCTGCCTAGTGCGGCAAATTGTCCGTTCCATATTTTCGCTGTTTCTTATCCGATCGAAACGAAATTCACAGGGTCAATAGAGAATGTCATAAGCTACTTATTTATTAAGCTACTTATTTATTATTATTACAAATCAATAGCTTTAAAACTGTGGCTACAGTAGCTTTTTGCGGTTTGCGGGGGAAGGGAGGGAGGTATCCAAAATCTAAAACAAACTCGTGCTGCTCGCGAAATAGGAGAATCTAAATCCCAAATATGGTGTCTCTAGCTCTTATAGTTGCTGAGATCTAGGTGTTCATACGGACGGACAGACAGACGGACAGACGGACAGACAGACAGACGGACAGACGGACAGACGGACATGGCTATATCGACTCGTCTTGTCGTCCTGATCAAGAATATATATACTTTATGGGGTCTGCCACGCCTCCTTCTGGGTGTTACACACATTTCCTCTTTGCACTAAACTAATTGACCCTTTTTACTTTTTTAAAGTAAAGGGTCTAAAAAACTAAATTTTACCACGATTCCTTCTGCCTGTGACATACGTTCACACAAATTTAATAACCCTGTTGTTTCAAATTCATAATGAGTACAGGGTATAAAAGAAAACTCACCAATTTAAAGTGGCATGAACGTAAAGCAAATAGATTTCAACATACAATAGTTGGGTTGCTTTAAATAAATACTAAAGACCTAGGGCTACGTACATATTTCGACCATATATAGCATATCATGCCATTCCATTTGTATGACTTTCAAAATATGTATTTACTTTGCTTTTTATTAGATTTCTCTATAGATTATCTCCATAAATACACACACGTGTGCCATAGCCGACATTCATATGGAAAACATCAATTATAATAACATTATTATTTTATCAGCTGTCAGCCGCTAAATCGCCATAATCACAAAGTCAATAGGAGCCCTAAATACAAGCCCAATGTCTTACGATAGGCGCAATCTTAAGATGCAAAATAAAACTGGTGAGAGACATGCGAATGGGCCTCAACAACTACTAGTTGGCATTGCGGGCATTTTTATCAGGCCATTTGGGACGCTACGCATAACTTCGCTGATAAGAGATACATTTTTTTGTTGGTATGCTACATTTACGTACTTTCGCTTCGTATCGGAGCTAATACAGTGGCTGCTAGAAGGAGCACAACAACAATAACACACACTCGACGCGCACGGCAGGAAATATTTAGCAAAAGGACGACACTTCTATACGCGTTATATTTAATTAGATCTAATTAAACCTAGTTTAGTTTAGCTGAAGTTTAATTATTTTAATCACACCGACCGACAGACAGTTCGCAGTACGCAGTAAGCTCTTTATACACTACAACTTTTAATTAAGAATTTGTTAAATTGGGTTTATCATGTGATGTTCAGTTGTGTTTGGTTTTGTTTATCAGAGTATTTTAGTTATTTGTTAGATTGCACTATTTGTTGCTTTTGAAGTTGAAGCCAGAAACGTCAGTTGTTGTGCTGCGTGTGTCTTACTGTGTGTGTTAACGAAATGAGGAAAGATTGTCTACTGAATTTGCAAAACTCGGCCCGAACTGAAAAGGCCCAAGCCGAACCGAGTCGTGGCCAGAGCTCTGCTCCGTCTACTCCACGGACAACGCTGCGTATGTGTAATATAAACACGTATACGTGTGTGTGCAGTGCGTGTAACGGTATGCGGCCAGTGTTGGTCAATGCGCGCGTTCACATTGCCAAACGCTTGCACACAACAGGCAAATGGCAATGTCGACCACAACAGAGAGCGAGAGAGCCCGAGCGAGAGAGAGAGCGAGAGTCTGCAGGAGAGCAAGTGTTCGCTTCACAGAGAGCGAGAGTGAGAACAAGAGAGAGAGAGAGAGAGAGAGAGCACGCGCAATGTGGCGTGCCAGTTAAAGTGAAAGTACTTTTGTTGATTAACAGCCCATTCTGACCTACACACACACGCTCGCCATTCGAAAGGTCGCCAATTTCACTGATAATAATATATTATTGATGTTGGCAATGCTCTCAGAGCGGGAGAGCAACACTGACTTGACATTTCTTCGCCCGCCCACTTTTGAATTCGACAACCGGAAATGCCCGCTGCTAAGTGGCATTTCCTTGGGCAAACAAAGGCAATGGGTTTCTATGTTATAGAAATTCAAAGGGTTGCTAAAATAATATGTGTATAAAACGAACAAAATTGTATGATTAATATTATAATTGTTATTCATTTATTTATTGGGAAAACGTTAGTGAATTAAGTACTTCAACTTTACAACCAATATAATCTAATTTATTTTGTCACATGCATGTAAAATAATACTTTAGACGTGACTGTACAATTGTTATTAAGAACCCGGCAGAGTGTCATCTGAGAAGTTCCGCCATAGAGTTCAAATAAATAGAAATATAAACTTATTGTGCACTCGGAGAAAAATTAAGAGTTTTCGTTCTTAAGTCAAAAAATTCCGGTGCCATAAGTTTATTAAGCCAGAAAAATTCTTGATCTAAAAACAAAATTCTTTATTTAGGAGCGTTTTTAAATTATACTTTGTTTATTTTCTATTTTCATTAATTACCTAATAAAAAAAATTAAAATAAATAATTTTTAAAATAATATAAAATTATATATATATAAAAAAATAATTAATTAATAAAATACGATTTGTAACTAATTTAATAATTCTTGGCACTACATTTTATTTCAATTTCGTATCATGCTCCAATTCCTTTGATTTATACTTAAACTCTACAACAAAACAAGATTTGTATTTTAGCTTTAATGTGTGAACGAATCATTGTTAATTTTTCCGAGTGTAGTCAAAGCTAATTTTACATATCGAGGTTAACTGATGCGAAATTTAATACAAAAGCTGCAGTTGCTCTTAGCTGAAGCTATAAAAGCCATAACAACTCTTGAAGAAGTCACAGATGTGAATCTCAAGTCAAAACAATTTGCGACATCATGGTGCAATCGCATACACTGAGCTTTATCTTGTCGATTTTGTTCTGGGCAATCTATGCCAGCGGTTCGCCTATAGATGTGCCGCGCTTTAATCAATTGGGGTAAATATGTGCATAATTTTTGTATCCCCGAACCTGTTTAATATGTTTACCTCTACCAGGCACTCGCTACCCACAAAAACCAACCACAGTAGCTACAACAAAAGCAACTACATACGTACCACAGATCGATTGGGTGAACCTGCAACCTCCACGACCACAGCCATGCCCCAGTTCGAATACGCCCTGTTGGGTCAAGATCCGGAAGATCAGCATTGGTATCGGGTCAGTTTAACGCCCACCAATAACAAGGCTGGCTATCGTGCTCAGTTCTCTACAAGAATATCGCCACCCTTTGATGCTAAATTGGCCCATAAGCATGATAAGACCATCAATGAGCTGCTGAATTTCTTGGAAAAATCAGAGGAGCATAATCTGCTTAAGGCTTATAGTCAGCTGCTGGCTGATGGCGATGATATGGAAGTCGACAACGAAGTCGACATTAAAGACATACTCAAAACCAATACAGATCAACCGCTGCTATTGGTCGGAGAACCGAAGGAAACTTTACCCGCAGCTTCTCAAAATGGCACTGAAGCCGCAATGATAAAAAATTTATTTTACTTCATTAAAGGCATCAAATGAAGCAAATGCCATTTTTATGTAAAATATTTTAATAATCATAGCTTTTTCTAATGAAAAACCACTAAACAATTAACGGTAAATAAAATAAAATTTAATTACTTTTAAATATCACTTTATTAGTATATTTTTTATGCAAAACAAATTCATTTTAATTAGCATGACATTTTATTTAATCAAAATAAAAATTTTTAATGCAGTTTCGCTTTTTTGTAATTAATAAAACCAATATTTAATGTTCATATAGAAACACAATGATATAAATAATAATTTAAATTATAATTAAATTTATAATTATAATTATTATTAAAAGCGGTACAAAGATATATCAACTCAGCTCATATCTAGCCAATGTATATACTTTTTGGCATCTGCCACGGCGATTTATTTATTTTAATTAAAATAATATAGAACCATAAAAATAGTAATCATAAAAGTACAAGTAACATTAATTGATCTTAGTGCTGAGTTCTGTTTTAAATGCCGTTGCTTCGTAATTTATACTGCTGATTCGATAATGGAAATAAAGTTTTATGTTTTTTTTTTTTTTTTATTTATTTATATGCATTTATCCATATACATGGCCCACTTACTTTCAAGACGGAGCATTTTCAAAACGTTGACCTGCCCAAAATGCAAAACCAAACTAAGAGACAAAAGAGACAAAAACTGCACTATTGTTTTTTTAATATCTTCTGTCGATTACTATGCGCTTTTTAGAATATATATATATACAATGGTCGAGTGTATATAATATGAATCACAACTTTTCATTTAAATTTCTTGTTTTTTGGTTTTTATCGATTAACGCGTAAAGAGGGCATGGCATTGAACACTTCAAATGAACTCGATATTATGGGTTTGCAAAACGATAAAGATTAATTTAAATACATAAATAAATTCTAACATTAGTAACAATAGTACATTAAGTTATGAATTTGTTTGCTATTGTGGAAATCCAAAACTTATTTGTGCATCTTCCCTATTAGCTCGTTCCAATTTAACATCACGCAGCTCGTAAGCTGGTCGATAAATAAGTTTGCCCAGCTTATCATCATAGACCAGAAGACTGGGGTTAGTTGTAGTGTTGCTGCAGTCTCCCAGCGAGGTATAACCCTGATCATAGAGCGAACAATATGAAACATTTTGGCTGCGCAAATAATTCCAAATGTCTCGATAGCTCCAATCCAATAAAGGAAATATTCTCATCAATGCAGGCCGATTGCCGTCAGCCGGTGTCATCTCAGACAGCTGCTTACAGCCCGGATCAGTGCGTCTACAACCGAGAAACACTCCACGCACCTGAGGCTGCTCCATCAGCACCTCCTCTAAGGCCAACTTCAGGGAACCATCAAAGCGCTGCAGTTGCAAGGAATACTTTTCCACGCATTTGTCAATAAACTGTTCCACCTCCTGGAAGGGTTCTGGGGACCTCACGTAAATGGCTTGCAATGGGGCTGCATTGGTTTCGAAATCTTTGGCCAACATATCGAGCAACACGGTGCAGTCTTTGCCTCCATTGAAACAAAGCAGCAACTCTCCTGGCCTATAGATCCTCCGGACTTGCTTTATGATTGTCTCAGAGTCCTTCATCTTGAGCTTCAGCTGTGCCTCATCGAAACTGTGGCATTTGCGATTAGCTCGTGTGAGGCAAGTGCGTGACAACTTGAATGATTGCTGCCACATTTTGAGTCTATATTTCAGACAACTCATTTCAAATTATTTTATATACATAAATATTCAAATATTTTGACATAAGCTGCCAATTTTAAAACCAATTTTATCTTCAGTTTGTTTACAATTAACATAACATTTATGCGACATAGTTTAACATAAAGTGAAAACTCTAAAGTTTCTGTAGTTGACAAAAATTCCCCGGAGACAGATGTCCATTTATAAACGCAATATTATGTTGTACTTCGAAAGATGTTGCCTTAAAATCAAAACGATGGAAACGCTTGCTTCGTGTCCTCATTTCGGCAACTGTACCTTCAAAGCGAATCATCTCAGTGACCAAGTGGGGTTCAGGCACATAGAAATCGTCACCTGTCAAAAAAATCAATTATAATCAGTAAGGACGGAGCAGATCTGTCGAAAGGCTACAGCCGGACGTAACCGAGAGTAAGAGACCCTGTCGAGAAAATTGTCTATTTCATATCTTCGCTGTTTCTTACCCGATCTTATTGAAATTCACAGCATGAAGAAATTCACAGATATAGGCTATAATAAGCTACGTACATGTAAAAGTCTATAGCTTTTAAACGATGGCTGCTGTGGCGCATATAGATTGCGAGATCTATAAGATTGTTGGAGCAGGGAAGGGGATCAGTTTAAGAGTACAGTTTAGGAGAGCCTGCATACCAAATAAATAGTGTCTCCAGCTATTAATGTTATCGAGACCTAGATGTTCATACGGACAACAGACAGACATGTGTTACACACATTTCTCTTTTGCACTAACTTATTAGACCCCTTTGATCTTTTAAAAACTTCAGGGTTTAACTATCTTAAATATCAAATAATCCAACTTCAAGTCTTAACCTGGCAGTGTGTAGATAATGTCATCGGTACATTGATAGGCAACGGGTAGAAGCAAAGTACTGCCCAGTTTACTGCGTTCCACGGTGAATTTCTTCAGTTTATCGTAACTTTGGATAGAAGACATGCGTATCAGTTCGTAGATCTGGGTAGGCATGAAAAAAAGCTCTCCATGCTCAGCTAATGACAAGAACTCGAACGGCGTTCGCCACTGCAGAGTGAGAGATTTGTTATTGGGAGCTTGATATTGAGGTAGGGACTTGAGGTAGGGACTTGAGGTAGCGACCATACCAGACACTCCTTGACCTCGGTGGGCTCTACAAGCAGACTGGGCTGCGTCTTCAAGAAGACCATGAAGAACACAGTCTCGTAGCTGCAAAGAAGCATTGTATTATTTTTTATTCGGAATACTGTTTAGTTTTCTTTTTCTTTACCATTTCATAAAGCAAGCCGGCGTGCCCCACACCGACCGGCATAACTCCAAGAACTCGCTTGGCTTGCTGTGCACCCGCCTCTGCCACGCCTTCCGATCGAAGTTCTGATGCCGCGGAGTCGGAGGCACTGCATCCAAATCGGACAACTGCACACGGCTGCGACACAGCAGAATTCCAACCTCCTCGAAGCATTCACGCAGCGCCGTCAACCGCAGCGTTACCTCACTAATTAGATTAAAGATTACAGATTAGTTAAGATTAGTTAATTTTTTCATTTTGCACCTTGAACTGACCGTGCCCAAATTGTAGAGCGCTTGAAGAACCGATCGTAGCAGCCGGTGCCCTGAGGCGCCAGCACAGCTGGTCGGTGCTCACTAATCAGCACCAGACTCCGGAGCGCCTGCTCGGGCACTCCAAACTCCTGAAAGTATTCCAGCCAGGCGATGTTCTCGTCTCCCGCTGTGTCCAGCAAGCCACCAGGGAAAACTGCATGATTTATAGTCTCGGCTGTGGAATCGCTGCGTTTCATCATCAACAGCTGGAAATAGAATTTAAATTCTGTTGATCTATGTAAAGCTATTTGCTTACATTGTAATCCTCGCCAGCTGTTGTTGCTGGAGATACCAGCATCAAGCTAGCCGAAGTGCGATATTTCCTTGTTGTCATTGTTGTTAATGCTTTTTACTCATATATTTAAGTTTCCAATGCCCAAGCCCAAGTAATAGCAGCAGTTAACTAGTTTTTCAGTTCACTATAGTAAGGTCTAATAAGTTGGCGATAGCTTCAAGAAATCGATTGGTCACTGATAAGCGAAACTAGTGCTGCCGAAATTTCGATAGTTTAAGAATTTTATGGTAGCTGGTTTCCGAATTTACTTATGCTTATCGTCGAGCCCGAATTTCCCACATTCAGTTATCAAATTATACGTCGCTTTACATTTGTAAAATTTAAAAACATAAATAACTTATCATAAATCTATTTGAAAGCTTAAATTTTTATATTTTATATCAATTACATTATTTATTATAATATATTTTTCAATTAAAATCTACCTTTATATTCTATATCTTATCGGTTAATATAAAACTACAGTATAATGTAGATAATATACCCACATTTAATTGTACATTCAAGCTTATTATATGAAACTGTATAAGCAAGATAAGATTTACTTGCTCTAAATCATTTAGCTTATACATATATCTTAATATATTCTATGTAACTGCAAATCTTGGATTATTGCATAGTTTTTACGTTTTAAGTGAATTTTTTGGAGTTTAAATCATTTCATGTTATTTCTTATGACCATAGTATGTTTAATATTTCAACAAAATACAATATACGAATTGAATGGAAAAATAAAGAAAGAATTCTAATTTTTTGTTTGGCTGTCAGTTAGATTAAAAACCTATTTGATGCATTCGAAAATCATTATCATTACCGCTCTTTACAAGTTCATCTGTAGACGAAAGACATTGTTTGACTTCAATATAAACTGCAGCGGACGTCAATTTAATAATTCGTATAAGAACTGCACAGTTTGGCAATTCAAAAATATTACATAGATCTACAAAAAAACTGCTTAGCTGTTCCCAAAGTGCAGCTGAAAACTTGGTCAATGCTTGGCGCAGCAATTTTGCTGAGCCATATATAAAGCCCCGGGTCATTGGCAACAATATCGCAGTTCGCTTTAAGCCAAGTTCAGCAATCCATCAATATCAACAACATGCAATTCTTTGTGCTCTTCGCCGCTTGCCTTTTGGCCACAGCCGTTGTTGCTGATAAGGACGATAAGATGGTTGGCTCCTCCTATGGCGGTGGCTATGGCGCTGCCCCTGCTGCTCCCGCCTACGCCGCTCCAGCTGCTCCCGCCTACAGCGCACCAGCTGCTCCCTCCTACAGTGCCCCAGCTGCTCCAGCCTACAGCGCTCCGGTCTCCGTGCCCGCACCACCCTGCCCCAAGAACTACCTGTTCAGCTGCCAACCCCATCTGGCCCCAGTGCCATGCAGCGCTCCAGCTCCCAGCTATGGATCCGCCGGCGCCTACTCCCACTACGCACCTGTCTATGCTCCACGCCCAATCCAATACTAGAAGGACAAACCGCTGGACAAAGAATCCGTTGACGACCAAATTTAATAAAATTTTGCTATAAACAAAAAAACTCATTGTTTTTTAATACGAACTCTTGCCATTTAATCTAGCTTGAAACTGGAATTTATGTTTCAAATTTCAGACGAAAAGATAATGGATTTGAAGACAGAAATTAAATATTTAATTTTCAAACTATTTGCGCTTGGATTAAATAATTATTTTGACGTTTCTCAGATAATAATTGCAAAATATAAATAACTGACATGAAAAGTTAAATTTTAGCTTCAATCTAGAATATATTTATGGAATTTTAGCGGAAAGAAATCATATTTTATGATTTGTACTTATCCATTATTATTATAATCATTGCATAGGGATTGAGGCCTTTCATGAAGTTTTGTTCAGTTTAAAATAAAATAAACTAAGAGTTTGTTTAATACATTAATACATTCAGAGAACAAGAAAACTGAATTTTAAACAGTATTTAAATATATTATTTTGGTGTAGTCATTTGTACTGCGATTAAAAGATTTTTAAATTGTATTTTTAGTTAAAAATGTAATAAATTACCACAAGTTGTTAAATGATAACCGAATTTGGTTGGCAACGAACACAGAATTTTAATACTACTGTTATTATTTTCACAATTTATTCTCATATAATAAAACAGTTAACTAGTAGTTCAATACATTACTTTAGTTTAAAACTAGAATTTGTGTATCGAACTTTAGACGAAGGGAAAACGGATAGAAAACTGTTTAACTATTCATTCTTCAAAGCAATTTTCTGCACTAATTAAATAAACGTTTGTATCAATAATAATAAGAATTTATTGACATCGGTTGTTGAATACTTTTAAATATATTTATAAAAAACATTAACAAACGTTCGCACTTAAGTATTAAAAACTTGTTGCTGCATGCAGACAGCCGAAGCACTTGGTATCATATACATATGAACTAATTATAATTAGATATTGCCATTTCAAGTCGAATGTGCTGGAAAACTAAACGTTAACAACTTTATCAATTGTTGAAAAAATTGCAGTTAGCTTCCCCTCAATAATCCTCATCATCGTCATCATCATCTTCGTTGGCATCATGCTGAACGTCGTCAAAGAAACGCGCCGCCTGCAACTGTTTGCGTATGGCACCGACTTGTGTGAGGATTTTCGGTGATGATGTGGACACGGTGAACTTTTGCACAGCAGGCACCTGTTAAAGATATAAATAAGTTAATTGTTGGTTTATTTAATTTAATTTTTATCAGAGTTTGCACAGAAAAACTTTAACTTTTAGCTTGCTCGTCACAGAGCATAATCGTAGCTTGGTCAGCTAATGAGAATCAGACCGAGAGCAAAGAGAGCCGAGTCGTCAAAAACAAGGTCGTTTACAGACCCTTTACTTTAAAAAAGTAAAAAGGTTCCATTCAGTTGTGTAACACCCAGAAGCAGGCGTGGCAAACCCTACAAAGTATATACATATATTCTTGAGCAGGACGACAAGCTGAGTCGATATAGCAATGTCCGTGTGTCCGCCTGTATGAATCTCTATGATCTCAGCAACTAAGTAGTATAAGAGCTAGAGACGCCATATTCGGTATTTAGATACTGCTAATCAGTAAGCAGAACGAGTTTGTTTTGAATTTTGGATACCTTCCCCAGCAAATTGCAAAAAGCTACTGTAGTCACTGTTTTAGGACTATTGACTTGTAATTTAGTATGCAGCTTATGTCATTCTCTATTGACTCTATTGCGATCGGATAAGAAACAGCGGAGATATGCTACACACAGTTTGTCCCAATAGGCAGAGGTGGGGTGGTGTGCCTTGTAAACACGCGTAGCTTAGTATGTGTGTTTGTGAGTGCATATACTTAAAGTAAAGAGTCTCCTACTGTCGGTTACATCCAACTGTAGCCTCCGTCCCACTGATCTGCTCCGTCCGAATGTTTTTTTTTTAAACACCCAAGACAAATGGTACCGATTTTAGCGAGCTCTGATTTTAATCACATACCTCCCAGCGTTTCTTTAGATTATCCATTCTGCGCCTACTGCTCTCCGCCTGCGTTGTGCCCGTCTCCTTGCGCGTCATCTTGGGCATCTCCCGCAGCAATGGCATCGACAGATTCTGTGTGGACGTCTCGTGCAGCACCACGTCCCGTCGACCCAGGGAAAGCGGCGTTGTCTGCGTGCCGCGATGTCGGGATTCGCTCTGCTCCTGTTGCAGTTGTCGCTGCTGTTGCCTGGACACCAGTTCCCCGTAGTTTTTGAGATAGCGGGAGAGGCGTTTATCTGTTTGCCTTCGCACACGCTCCATGGCCTGCTCATCGGCGCTGTCCAGCTCAAAGCTGTTATTGCCGCTGCCCGTTGCTATGGGCAACTGGTCCAGCAGCAGGGGTTTCACTGGCGTGGCCTTGTAGTCCGCATGGAACAGTGAGTTCGATGAAATATTGAAGGAATATGGCGGTGATTCAGCATCAGCAGCTGCTGCTGCTCCTGCTGCTGCTGTTGGATTGGAAGCGTTGGTTTCCGTTGTGGGCGAGTCGACAGCATAATTCAGCTCCAGCACACGAAAGGCGTCATCTGCTCTCTCCTCCCTCTCCTCCTGCAGCCTATCCTGCTCATTGATATGCGTGCGTTCCGCATCTCTGCCGCAGGCAATCTCCTCCAGGCAAAATGAGCACAAATTCCGCCGGCAGCTCATGCAGACATTGCGCTCCCGCTGGCATGCGCGGCAGACATCGCTCTTGGCCAAGCACTGCGTGCACAGCGCATAGAGACGCTCGCATTTCACACAGACCAACGCATAGCTATTCTCACAGCTATGATCCACGGCATCAGCGGATGTGGATGCAGCTCCGCCTGCTTGCTCTCCAATCACAGCTTCGTCTTGTTGCAGCTTCATTTTGAGCGCCAACTTGCGCTGACAGCGCAGACAGCAGCTCTCGTAGCTCTTCAGCGGCTCGTTGCAGAGCGGACAGATTTTCTCACAGAGATGGAAGCACTCGCGTTCAATCTTCGCCATGTCGGGCAGCTCGAAATCCAGCTCAACAGCAGCTGGCAGCGGTTGACCACGCCTGTACTCATGTCGCGCTGAGTTGCTAAAGTATTTATAGACTTTGTTGCCGTTGGAGTCTTGGCTCTTGTTGGCATTGCCACTGCTATCCGCTTTGTCAACATTCGTCTTGGCTGGCCTTGCCAAATTGTTGTGTTCCTTGCTCTGCAGCAGCTGCGCGTCCTGCTCCAGCTTGGCCAGTAATTCCTCGCGCATCAGACGATTGTGTTCAGAGTCCTGGCGTGCCTATGGAGAAGCATTTAAATCAAAGTTTAATATACAGATAATGCTGTGCGTATCATTATTAATTAATTCAAATTGGATTGATAAGTCTCTTTTAAAGGCATTGAAACAAAAAGTTCTGTCTTATACTGTGGATTACATCCGACTGTACCCTTCTGTCCGACTGATCTGCTCCGTCTTTACTAGTTATTATCTAAGCTTATTGACGTCGAGCCCAGACTGACCCATTTTAGCTATAATAATTTATAACTGAATATGAGAGGTCGGGTTCAACGTCTAGCGAGGGGAAACATTTGGCTTGGTCAGATAGTACTATTTCGAATGTGACACGATTCTAATCAGTTTTTTTTTTTTTTTGTGAAAATATAAAAATTTTTATTATACTATATTTTATGGTATACTATTACTGTGATGTGTAGTAATTTGCACCATAGTGATGTGTAATATTTCAATTTATATATACAATTGTATATATTTACTCCTAAAGAATAGGGTTTTTACAAATATTTAGTTATAATTATATTCGTCTGTTTGGTAAGTCAGTTGGGTGTATTCTTTTCAGTCTTCTCCTCATCGTTATGCCGTGGTTTCTTCTCGCTCGCAGGAGTCTTTTTGCTAGCTGGTTAGGGTGGTTTAATAGTTTAATCCGATATGCAGTAGCTTGCCGATTGATAATATCTCCAACCAATGGTTACTCGGAGTTCCTTTGCAATATCTCTATTTCTTATATACCACGCCGCACCAGAAATTCTGCGCAAGATTTTAGACTGCATTATACAAATTTTACTTAGATTGGATTTCGCTGCTATGCCATACACTTGTATCCCATATCTCCAAATGGGTGCCAGAATCACTTTGTAAATTTTGACTTTGTTTCTGAGCGATAATTTACTCCTGTCATTTAGAAGCCAAGCCATGCTACTCGCTTTAGTTCTAAGCAATTCTAATCAGTGACCTTAGAAATGAAAATTCTCGAACTTGTCTGTATATGTAAGTAAGTCTTAGGCGGGGTTCGAACAGTTAACCTATGGTTTATGTGGCGAATGCCTTAACCAGTGCGCTAGTCGATGTCCGAGCCCAGCCGTCCCTTAACTGCATTCATCAAGAGATTTTCATCCGAATATTTCTAAGTCTAGCTGTTTGCACGCAAGTTTTACCGTCTCCCTCTAATGCTGATTTTTGGCGAAATTTATCTTTAAACTCAACGATTTGAAATCGTATGAAATGCTTGTTATGCTAGAAGAAATCCCGAACTCTCATCTTCAGTTATGAAGTAACACGTCGCTTTACAATTGTAAATAAAATGTAACCTTTTCGGCACGTTGTCGCTGTTGCTCCAGCTGCTCCTCCAGCTGCATGGTCTTTAGCTGTGTCTCCAGACGCCTAGATGTGAAAAGCCATTACTAAGTGAATTGTAGTTAATAATTCATTAGCTGCACGCTTACCTGGTCAAAGCCTCCTCCTGTCTGCGTTCCTTCTCCCTGAGCAGTTCAATCGAGCGTCGCTTCTCCTCGATCTGTTGCATTAGATCTCGTTGATAGTCCTTTTTGCGTGCCGTTTCCAGCTCCGCACTGCGCATGTTGCGCTCCATGATGCCATTGCCCGTTACGATGTTCGACAGCTCGACATGGCCCAGATCCTGGAGCAGTTGCTGCCTGGTGGTGCCCGGCCGAGTCTTGGGCGGCACATAGTTGGGATTGTTGTTTACGATTAATTCTAAGTCAGTCTTATCCGTTCGGCTGGTGCTCGTGCTTGTGGATTGGTTGGAGCGTGCCGTTTGTTGCATCTCCTGCTGCATCGGCTGCTGCGTCAGCTTCAACTGGCGTCGAGGCCTCGTCTTCGGGGGCAGCGGGTGTAGCAGCTGCAGTGGAAAATATCGCAATTTATTATACAACCCTCGTTTATGGGCAATAAATGTCACACTCGAAGTACAAATAAATACATTGAGCACCATAAAAAATGTTGACACCTGGTCTTACCTGGTGCTTGAGAAAGTTCTGCTGATTCTCGCGCTGTCGCTCACGCAAATAATTCTGCCGTTTCTGATTTTCATTGTTAAAGCCGGGAAAATATGAATAAAATGTGTCCGTAACCCATTGCTCCATATCATCCTGCAAGAGCGAGAGAAACAGCATGTAAACACTACATATAATATTGTGACATAAATATATAGTATTTGTATATTTGTCGCGTGAGTTAAGAGTTTTGGCTTTTAGGGCGACAACTAACCACCAGCAGGAAGCTCGTATACATTTTGGTGGAGTAGAGGGTATCGCCAGCTCCCCTTACCCCGCGCCCCACAAATTATAAGTCTAACGTTAGCTCTCAGGTTTTCCTTCTTTCGTTTTGGGGTCAATCGCTGCTCAGGGAGCTGCTCCAGCGTTGACTCCACATTGCCAACTGCTGCCACCTTTCATGCCACATAATTTTTATGCCGACGCTGCCGCTGCCGACGTCGACGTCGCAAATCGCGTGCAACGTGCTGCCATCAAAAGTTATATATTTATAAAAAAAAAAGTGTAAAAAGGTGAGAAATGGCCTGGGCTAAAGTTTCCAGATACTCTGGAAAACATTTTTAAAGCAGTAAGGACGGAACAGATCTGTCGGGTGGAAGGTTTTTAGTCGGCTTCCTCTGCCCGGTCGAGCGAATTGTCTGCTGCATATCTCCGCAGTTTCTTATCCGATAGTAATTTACAGCATTCTTGGAGAATTAGGGGTTTTATCATAAATCTAAAATAAACTTGATCTGCTTGCAGCATAGGAAAACCCAAATACTAAAAATTATGTCTCTAAAGTTTGCAAAATCTAGATGTTAATGCGGACGGACAGACGAACAGACTAACAAGAATAATTGTAAGGACTACCACGCCTTCTTTTGCCTGTTACAAACATTTCCCGGTTTCACTAGCTTAATAAACCCTTTTATACTTTTGTAAAGTACAGCATCTAAAAAAACATATAATCTCTTGGCAGTTATGGTCGTATGAAAGCCAACGATTGTTAAATTTAAAAGACACTTTCTGTGTGATATTACAAGTCAAACTACCCTCTTACAACCGCTGCATACAGGGTATCGTTATGAATGAGGCGTTGGCAACAACTGCGTCATCAGCGTAAGCCAAAGACGTTGCACCCATGGCGCTTTATCAACAAGGCCCAGCTGTTTGGGCCTATGCACAGAGCCAAGACTCAAAGCGGCCAAGTGGCAAGTGTGGTAGGAGCCGAGGATCCCTAAGGTGCTTCAATTTATTAGCTGTATGCATTTCAGTTTCGTTTGGCGCCAATTAAACGTCGTTTTAACAATTTCATCACATGACAGCAACAACTTGATTTTCCCCCATTTAGTTAAATACTCGGGCCCTTAGCACAATTAATGCCAGTTAAAGAATTGTTATAAATTCGATGTATGTGTATGTGTGCTAATATTGACTGTTATTAGTCGAGCATTCCGTCAAGAGACGTCAAACAATTTGCATATACCACTCGAACTACTCGCAGTTTGTTATTCAGGTCAAGGAAACTATACAACGACTAGAAATAAAAATTACCCAATTCTGTGAGAGAACCCCAAGAAGTTGGTATGTCAAATGGCGAAGGAGAACAAATAAATAGTTCACGCTATTCTCCTGCGGGTTTGGGTTGTACGCAAAGTGCGTGGAATATTGAGGATACTCAGGATTCAAGCACTGTGGGTCATTGGGCTCAAGCAGCTGACAGAAATTTATAACTTATGAACTGTTTTTTAATTATTAGTCGTAAGAAATACACCTAATTTTCTACACAAAATTTAAGTCAACAAAAAAGATTGGGCATTAATACTATAATAGAATTTAAATTATATTTTAATATATAAAAACAAAATTTGATTTGCAAGCTAATTAAGGGGCTATTTAATACATTTTAATATTTTTATGATTTTTGAAAATGTGAAGTAGTAAATAATAAATAAATAATTCATAGTTTCAAACTTGGTTTTGTATATTTTATAAATAGCTCTAGCATTTTAAAGAGCTCCATAGAGCATACAAGAAATAAAAATGCAAAATGCTACCAAATAAATGGCAACAAACAAATTTTAACTAAATGGCATTCAACATAAATGCAAATATTGATTAAACAATTTATATTTATATATATTATTAATTTCAATGATTTCGGGCACGTTGAGAACTCAACAAAGTTTAAACAAATTTTAAATGCTTCTAAATAAATTGCAATTGTTTATAATTGTTTGGCAAATATTTGCCTACATAAAATATGTTACCCTAAGTTTTAGTTGATAAATTAGTTTAATACTTTTTCTATCCCTTCTACCGCTTCTTTCTATCCTTCTACAATCAGGGAATGTATTTAGATTGTTACATTGTGCAACGAGCTATCAAAGTTTTACTACGTCCATTCATTAGCGCTACTTTAACTGCGTGTCTCAGGCGAATTAGGTTAACTAAGTGGTAAACTCGCTGCCCAGGCGCAATAAGTGCGAAAAGCTAATGAAAATGCGTGTAAAAGCGAAGCGGGTGGGCTCAGCTCAACTGAAAGAAAGCAGGGAAAAATGGAAATTGGTAACTTGTGTGTTTTATAAGCCAATGGAGTTCAAGGCCATTTAAATGGAATTTAAAGCATGTGTAGACATGTCGTATTGGGCTTCTGGGCAACCCTTTCTGCAAACCGAAGGAAAAAAGCTTTTAGCGTCACGCTTTTCAAATTATTTTTAACGGTTCATTAGGACTAGACGTTGCGATTGGCATCTAGAAGCGTAATCAGGCTAATAATACGCACACGTTAACTTGGCCAATTAATTAGCTCTTTTGATACCAAGCTGACCTTGCTCACATTGTGTCCATTTTTATGTTATTCCTGTTATTTTGGCTTTAATGACTTAAGTGCCGGAGTTCTATAAAAACAAAACTATCGAAGCGCATTTCGTCACATCATCATCAATCATAGATCTATAGAAAACTGTCATTAAGCCAGAGCAGACGGTGCGGAAATGACCAAATACTAAGCACAGACCTTACAACCTGTGACCTCTCCGTCTGCCCCTCCCCCCTCTCTTCACTTTTCCCCGCTTTTTCTCTCTCTTTCTCAAATGGCACAATGCACTTTGCTGACGGAAATTGCATGACCAACGCTTTCAGTTCGCTAAAAAATGCAAACATGTTGAAAAAAACGTAAGCCGGCAAAAATACAAATATATACCAATTGCTCCAAGCTTAATGCAGCTTTTGAATACTCTATGACAATTAATAAATTAATTTTAATTATAATAGTACAGTATAATTTGCTTAGCTGCCTCGATACTTAGCTGCATCGTCAAGTTAGCTGCCTGATATTTTCATTTTTCTGCATCACGGTCACTTTAGTATGAAAATAATTACGTTTGGTGCACCCAACTTAGCAGCCTTTTGCACTTAAGCGCCTCATATCGGCAGAATTTTTTATGGTTTTCTATGAAAATCATGTAAGTTAGCTGCGCCATCTATTGAGAACGAAGCAAATTTTCTTAATTAATTTGTATGCAGTATGGCAACTCGTGCAATGTGAATTTCTGCGCATGTCCGTTTGTTCCTTATTGTTTTGATCGTGACTTTCGCTCTATACACACATTTTCAATTGTACAAATTTAACAAGATGTTAAAATCAAAGCGCGTAACTGGTTTAACAATCAAAGAAAAGCTGCAAATTATAGCAGCTGTTAAAGATAAAGTCGATAAAAAGAAACTAAGTGCTAAATACAAATGCGATAGGTCTACAATAAATCGCATCATTAAACAACAAGCCGAAACTTTTTTTTTTGTTCAAAAATTAAAATTAAGATAGCTGCATTTTTAAGATAGCTGCCTCGAAGTTGCGTGCAAAGTACTCGAGGCAGCTAAGCAAATTATACTGTATATTCTTTTGCTGAGCAATGCATTTTTAGACTTTTATTTAGATTTGTCTTGAATTATATTTCAACTATTTCGGTTATCAGGGTTAATAACTTTGTCCAGATCCAATATCACAATATCCAAAAATGGAGTTCAAAGAAAACTGTTTTGTTGGTTTCGATTTATTCATACCAACAGCAATTAATTTAAAATCTGTTTGCTGATTTCTTCAATGTGTAATATATTTTACTGTTATTAATTCGACACTTGTTTCAATTTTTATTTAAAACACAACTTCTTAGGCTTATTCATACTACCCTAATTACAGGGTATTTAGTTGCATAGCATGTAAATAACTATTTGAGACTTAGCAATTTTTCTGGCCATGTGTTAAGTTCTGGCGATTTGTTTTCCTTGCATTTTCCACAACTTCAGACTTGCATAAAAATTAGCATACATTGCGACTACGTCATGGGGTTTAATGTTAGTTTCCATGTTTAAAATTATAGCGTAATTAAAGTGTTTGCTTGCTCTGTGCATTGAAATAAGCGACAATTTGTCTGGGTCATGTCACGTCTATAGTTAGTTCGAGTACCTATTGTTTAGTGGATTTGCTTAACAAACTATTTCAAGTTCAGGCCAAAACAAAAGAACACAACGAACACGGCAAACGAGCTTCAAATTACAACTGAGCAACGCAGGCGAATTTCATAAAGCCAATGCACAGTAACACCACCACACAGGGAAAGATATATACGTATACAGATATATATATAGTTCGCTCTATAATGCTAACTGGAGCACGAAAAGAACTACAACAGCAACAACAACTAGAATCGACAACCGAAACTCTAACAATAGTAGCTGAAGGGCATTAAAGATTCATATGGCCCAACGTATTGCGGAACGACTCACGCGCTTCAAACTCAAAAACAGCGCACAATAGAGTTATTTAATAATTGAAAATAATAATTAAATAATTGTAAACACATGCAGTGTGTTCGACGAGCAGATACCTCGCAGCAGTGCTGTTTTTTGTTCGTTTGTCTTGGCATGTTAATTACGCACATTTCGAAACCATTTAGAACGAAACAGATAAGTCGGACGCGCCCGACTGTAGAATACCCTGCACCCTATATTTTCCATATAACTTAAAATTATTTATCAAATATCATGCAATGTTGGATGGATAAATATATTCGGAATGTTCAATATTATTATTACTAGGGGGTTCCGTCCTATGCGTTCTCGCTTAGTTAATGTAAAAGTCTCGGTGCCTAACGCTTGCTGGGACAACTCTCGCTGGCCTAACTCTCGCTAGCTGAACTCTCGTTGGCCCAACTCTCGCTAGCTCAACTCTCATTGGCCAAACTCTCGCTTGCCAAACTCTCGATAACCGAACTCTCGTTGGCCGAACTCTCTCTCTGACTCAACTCTGGCCTAACTCTCTTTGCTCGATCTCTAGCTGCCTCAATCTTGCTGGCCGAACTCTAGCTTGCCGAACACTCGCTTGCCGAACTCTAGCTAGAGCAAACTTTCGCAGGTTAACTTTTGCTGGCCCAACTCTTGCTGTCCCAAGAATACTATATAAGTTATAGATAATTGGAATTTTAACTATATAAACCTAAGAAATCAATCTAAATATATATACCTTAAGCACGATAATAATTGTAGGGCATTATATTTGCCATTTCTGTTGACCTAATGAAAGCAACTTAGATGTAACAGTTTGTCATGTTCTATTTTCCAGATGCCCATTAATAATACCTTATAATACTATGTAGGTCAAACCAGAACAATTAACCACATTAACACTTAAAATTATATGCAACTAATTTAATGAATTTAATTAAATTAGTGATGCAAGATCTATTAATAGTTAAAATTTCGGTATTTATGTAATTTATTTTTGAAAAATTTATAATAATAAATAAATAAACGTCAATGTTTGAATAAATTAATGTAAGTAAACTGAATCGCAATTGTGCTAATTTATTTATATTAAACGGAAAAGCTCACCAAACACTCGGGGAAAAGCGTAGCACACACAAAACACTGAGGAAAACCGTTGACAACTAAAACTCAGATTTTGGCAGCTGGTCCGGAAGACCAAGAAGCTCTACGCTAAGTGGATCAACGAGCCGTAAAGAATTTCGCATAGTTATGGTAAAAACAAACAAACTGGGGAGTAATTTTCTATTTGTTTTTTTTTTTTTTTTGGCGCTAAGCCAATCAAGCGTGAACAACAAATTGGCAAACATTTGTGGGCGCTTTAACTGCACAATATAATATATATATATATGTATATAGTATATATAGACTCTATCCCCCGATCTGCCCGACCCAGCTCAACTTACAGCTGTGTTCCGGCGTCGAATTGGCAAACGATTCTCGCTTTGAGGCCGCTCGGGTTGATTCTCCAAATTGCGATACGACGCATTTGGCGATTTATATTGTCGCGCGCTGCCAACGAGAAGGTTGCGCTGATTCGCAAATTCCTTGGCCGATTTCATCAGTGCTGTGCTAGCTCCACTTTCCCGCTCCTGCTCCGCTGCGCTCTCCAGCCCGTTCAAGTCCAGTTCAAGTTGCACCTCCGACTTGCGGCTGTCCGCGGCCAAGCAGGACGAACCAACGGCGGGTTCATTGCACCTAACACTAGGGCTGTTGGCCATGCGCCGACATTGCCCAGGCGCAAAGCTCTCCATTTGCATAAGTAATGCCGCAGGACAAGACGATTGTGCATTGCCTTCGCCTTCGCCTTCGCCTTCGTCCTTGCCTTTGTCTTTGTCTTTGTTGGCGTTTTGCAACTTCGTATTGTCGGCAGTGCCAAGGCGCCGTCTATCCAGCTCTAACTGCTGGCGTTCCAGGGCTAAAAACTCCTGCAGATCCATTTTAATAGCTCAAACTGCAAGAAATTAGATATATGTATTTAAAAGATTGTTTTTATACCCTGTAACCATTGAAAATGGTTAACAATTGGGTTAATAACTTTGCGAGAATGTAGGCAGAAGGAGGCGTTGCATACAAATTTAAAGTCCGATTTTTTAGAATGGGTAAAAACCAGATTAATATAAGTTTGTGAAGGCGGAAGGAGGCATGACAGACTTCATAAAATATATATATTCTTGATCATAATGACCAGAATGTAGACCTCATAAACTATCGGAGGTAGAACAGCCACTTTATAAATGTAGTTGGGTCATCAATTGTTGGATGACACGCCCCCTTAACGCACTAATTAATAAAAACCCGAATAACCAGCGTAATATTGAACATAGACTGTTGATATTTGGAAAATATGCTCTCTACCATTATATTTATTTTTCCAGAAAGTGCATTAAAATCGGTTAATAAACACAGAAGTTATTAGGGAAACAAATATTGCAGGCTTTGTATCGCTTGAACTCGGGCAGTACGGCCATAAAAGCAATGGTACAAAATACACAAAAAGAGTAAGAAATATTGCTGCTACGCTTCGATATATATTTTATAAATTAATTTAAATTAAATTGGATTTAGTTAAAAATTATATATTCAATCCATATTAATTTGTTTTAATTGAAAATCACAACTAACAATGGTCTCAAAGTGTTATATGTTTGCTGTGCCAATAATTATCTTTATCACTGTATATTTAAATTATAGGCTGCAAGGTATGAAACAGTCGGGTGCGTCCGACTGATAGCCTGCGTCTTTACTGTTTTGCAGCAAACTTCGTCGTATTATGTGCCAAAATATAACAAAATCTTGATACAATTGATGATGTAAATACTGCAATTAATTATTGTATGTTTATAACATTTTATTGACATTATATTTTCACACTAAACTATTTTTAAGCGTCTCAAGACAAAGCATAGCAGTCGAAGCAAAAGTTGGCAACGGAACGAATTGCATACTATTTAGCAAACTACGCACCATTATGCACTGGAGAAGTTCTGCATTCGGTACTAGCAATTGCAGTTAATTAACAATAATAACACGTGCCTGATCAATTATTTTCGAAATTTGCAATTGTACTGCGCGCTTTGTTGTTATGATTGGACGCGAGTTGAGCGTCGCACTGCAGTGTTGGTCAACGTGCAACAGCACGAACAGGTTCGAGTTCGCATGCCGGCCTAAAGAAAGAGCTAGCGCTATGGGCCTACGTGTGTGTAAAGTAGATAGCAGTGCAACTGGTTTAAGTTCGCATGCCGGTCTACTCTTGTTTGTTATCAATTTGAATTGTAACCACTGTTGACAAATCCGCTTTTTCCCGCCAGATTTGGCTATTTTTGAAGAGCATTTGCTGAAATATTGTGAAACTGGAGGAAGCGGTAATTAGAATTAGCAACAATTATAGGTCGTTGTTTTTATTTTTATCGATATTTGCCCATAACACCTTAGACTTAAAGTACATACCTAGGCAAAATGTTAGCTATTTTCTGGCTTTTTGTGCAAGTTTTAAGTTTGCTTTTTCTTTGCGCTTCTCCCGCCAAAAACAGCTTTTTTTTTTACCTGTACGCCAACGACGATTACTGAAATATAAATTTAATTATTGATAACAAGTCGGTGTGTTTGCCATATAGTATAACTATTTGACATTACCTATTTGTGTATAACATCAAAAATTTCAGGTGAGAAAAAATGTATATTAAAATTCTACGCTTCATAAAAATTAATCCCACAGAAAATGGCCGAGAAACACGGATACCCCAAGGCCATTGAGGGAAAACCTCCATGGTATTACAATTTGTATAATACCATAAGGGAAATGCCTATAAAAGTTACACTGATTATTGTTTCGGCATTTATTTTCTACAAATTTGTGGCGAAAAGTCAAAATCGGACTCAAGACGGTTGTGATAAGGATAATGAGAAGCTTCCTCTATTGCGTCGTAATTTTACTGTAAAAGAATTGCAAGAATTTAATGGATCTCGAGAGGATGGTCGGATTCTGGTGGCTATCAACTTTAATATCTACGATGTGTCGGATGCCAAGAATATATATGGCAAAGACGGAATATATCCCCAACATGCGGGCTGTGATATATCTCGAAATTTAATTAATTTCTCTAAGGATGATTTAAATCGTGGCCATTTTGATGATCTGAGTGATCTGACAAAAGCACAAACAGATATGTTAATAGAATGGGATCTACAGTATGCCGACAAATATCCACTGGTCGGAGTTTTGGTGCCGGAAGGTTTCGATGAATTATCTAATGACGAAGTTCCAATCACAGATCCTCAATAAACACTGGAAGCTAAAATTGACATATAATTGGCAATATCAAAATTGTATTAAGAAAAAGCTTTTGATTTTAGCAATATAATTCAATTTAAATATTTGCGTTATTAGATTCAATTTTTTTTTGCATTTGTGAAACTTAAAAATAGCAGTCGAAAAGCTGATTTTTTAAAATTAATGCTGTTTTACAAATTATCTGCTTTAAAAACAACCAGATACGGCGATAAAAAAGCGAATTTAGCAACAATGCACTACATATACGTTAACCATTTTGTGCACAATGTTTTAGGGCTACATATGAATTTTTCTAATTTCCTCAAAAATATTTTACATTGGGACCAGTGTGCAGTGCTGGAATACCGTCTATGTTTCAATTCAAAACTTTGCGCTCATCGTTGCCAATGCAACAGTGCGTAAAACCATTTACCAACACTGGCAACAACAGCTGTGCGTCTGTGACAGCGCCTGTCAAACATTCTTCCCACTTCCGGTTCTTTTCGCTTTTTGACCAGCAAGATGAAGTACGTAAATATGAAATTAATTTGCAAAATGGATGCCCATCGGTGGCCATTGCAAGCTGCATTATGTGTGATGATGGAATATATTCAATTTACGATTATCGTATGCGTTTATTTGCAGAATCGGTTTGTGTGCGTTCAGTGGGTACAAAATCTACCCGGGCCATGGCAAGACCATGATCAAGGTGGACGGCAAGGTAATGTAAACAAATCGAAAATAAAACCAGTAAGGACGGGGCAGATCAGTTGGACGGAGGGCTGCAGTCGGACACAACCGACAGCAGCAGACACTGCACTTTGTTTCCCTAAAAACACTGCAACACAAACCCCTCCACCCCCTCTCTCTCACACTTTCCCTATATATTCGAGCGATTTGTCCTATGCATATCTTCGGTGCTTTCTATCCGGTCGTAATGCTGTGAACTGTATCGCTGCCACAAGTTTACGAGATTTAAGATCTAAAAGTTTTTGGCGGGTAACGGTGCAAGGGGTTGAGATATGGAAATTTTAATATAAACTTTATCTGCGTACAGCATCGAATAACCTAAATATCAAAATGGTTGCTCTAGCTCTTATAGTTAATGAGATCTGATAGTTTATTCGGACAGACAGCTATATATACGTATATACTTGGTTGTATCTGCCACGCCTCCTGCCTGTTACATCCTTTTTTTTTATCTGTTCAATAGATGCTTTTGTACTAATTCCGATTTGCTTGCAGTCGTTCACCTTCCTGGATAAGAAGTGCGAGCGCTCCTACCTGATGAAGCGCAACCCCCGCAAGGTCACCTGGACGGTGCTGTACCGTCGCAAGCACCGCAAGGGCATCGAGGAGGAGGCCTCCAAGAAGCGCACGCGCCGCACACAGAAATTCCAGCGCGCCATCGTCGGCGCCTCGCTCGCGGAGATCATGGCCAAGCGTAACATGAAGCCGGAGGTGCGCAAGGCACAGCGGGATCAGGCCATCAAGGTCGCCAAGGAGCAGAAGCGTGCCACCAAGGCCGCCAAGAAGGCCGCCGCCCCTGCGCCCGCCAAGAAGACCGCGCCCAAGCAGAAGGCCGCCAAGGTCACGCAAAAGTCGGCGCCCCGCGTCGGCGGCAAGCGGTAAACACCAACAACAACATCCACAATAGCATTAACAACACCTAAAGCCCGGCTCGGGTTTTCCGGATTCTGGATTACGGCGTACGGAGTGAAGTGCTCTACGGTTTTACAGCAGCAACATCATTTAAGAAAAAACATAGTGAAAACTAATTAAAAAATCCCCAAGCTGCAAATGCAAATTTGCAGTGGATAAAAAAATCCCAAACGGTTTATTTATTTCAATCGTGAAAAGTGCGCATAATCTTACCGCTAACCTAAACAGAGCTGCGAACCAGGTTTAAACCGAACCGCAATTCCGGTACAGTCGAGTCTCGATAATGTGTACCCCAAATCAAAATTCTCAATAATTCGTGAAATTTCGCATAAATTTCATAAATTTTGGTTTCCTTGTTAATTCGTATTATTTTTCGCAACGGAAAGCATATTTAAACCTCTTATAAATTGAAATTGTATAAATCATAATGCTCCAGTAATTCATTCGTTTATTTATTATTTTCTGATCCTCGTTAAATGGAAGTCTGGATAAATCTCTAATCTGCGTAATTTATAAAGATTCATTTGAAATTATCGAGACTCGACTATTTATTTATTTTCAATTGAACCAATTCCAAGTTTATTTGGAGTTCGACATTCATATTATCCAATTGACGTTGGTTTTTCTTGTGTTTGATGAACTGATTCGTCATTTGGATGAACTCCTTCGTCATTTAGATGATAGGGCACATTTGTGCCCATGGAAATAGGATAGAAAACGCTTTGAAAGTGTATAAAACATGTTACGTCCTTTATTCACTCTGCTTCAAAAATAAGTAAAAATTTTAGCCTTATATTAGTTCTATATGCCTAATTGTTGCCAACGTCACAGGACAAAAGAGTGAGCTACAAATATTTATTCAGTTAATAAAGTAAAACTCAAACCGGAACAAAAAACGAATGTTGGATATGCTGAAATGAACCAAGGGTTCGAAACAGTATTTTAATCTCCGACATTAATTTTCGATCTACAGTAGAATCCGGTTATAACGACGCCGCTTATAGCGTCCGTCCGGTCGGTTATTGCGACGAAAACTCGATGGCTTGGTTGGTCCCCATACAAACTTATATGAAAGGGCCTCGGCTTAGAACGTCTCCGCTTTTAGCGTCAAACCGCTTATAAAGACGAGATTTATCACAATTCAACCGGATATTGCGACGTGCCGAACAAAAAAAAAACTTTAAAGAGGAAAATTTGATTTCTTTAACAATGCTAAAAGAAGCAAACAAAATCATGGATTTTGTGTTTTTTTCAATACGAAAAAGAAACAAAATCATGGATTTTGTCTTCCGGATATAACGACGTAATATCGTCGGCCCCTTGAAAGTCGCTATAACCGGATTCTACTGTATTACATTTTTTGTTTTGATTAAAAAATTAATTTGTTTTATTTTAAAACCTATTACGAACATGGCATCCATAAAATAAAAAAAAATTTTTTTTTGCTCCTTTCGGATAGTGCGTCTTCCGGATATAACGACGTAAAATCGTCGGTCCCTTAAATGTCGCTATAACCGGATTCTACTGTATGTCCGAGCTAATACCTTTTATCAAACTCGGTTTGAAGTAGTATATCGCACCTTCGACACCTTCCTGTCCTGTTATCAAACTCGGTTCGAATCAGTATTTCGGATCTCCGAAATTACTTTTGGTTTGCTGCGCTGTTTCCAAGCACTTCCTATGCTTAAATAAACTCAGCACTATATTTCTTAACGCCTATAAAGTTGGTTAAACGCCCAATGGCATCACAGTGGACCGTCACGTAGGTATGACTGGGCTCGTAGAGTTCCGTAACGCGTTGCTCCTTCAGGTCCTCCTCGTAGGCGCTCTCCAATTGCACCCTCTGCGCCTGCATTTCCGTGAGATGTATGCACTCCAGATCGCACAACAGCTCCAGCAGCAACATAATGTCCACAGGCACCAGATGCGAGAAGCGCAAGAAGAGACTGTGGACGGTGCAACCGGCGTGCGTGATGCACTCACTGAGGGTAGCGCCCAGCCAGCGATCAAGCACGCGACGGTTGAGGGAACCGTTGACACGTATCCAGGGCTGCGGACGCATGACGATCACATCCCGTGTGGAGTCCTCGCTGGCAGTGGGGTTTACAACGGTCTCCGGTTTGGACTGTTGCTGCACTCGCTTCGAGCGTCGCATGGTGCCGAGCAAGGTCTCATCGCTGTCCGTGTCCTCATTGCTGGCCTGCATCTCCTGCTTCTTCTTCTCCAGGTTGAGCTTGGCCTGTTTGCTGGTGCTGGGCTTTTCCTCCGTGGCGGCCTGCTTGCGCTTCTGTCCCAGCACCGCTTGAGGCGTGGCAGGCGTGGATGCCACTTGCGTCTGCACGCGCTCCCGCTCCAGCCGCTTGATGTGGAACGTGTGCACCATCCAGTCGCGTATGTGACTCTTGTGCACATACATATGACTGGCCAGTCCAACCCGCTTCACGAGCTCATGCCCGCTCAGCTCGTGCAGCGCATCCAGCAGAAATTTACCAAAGGGAAAGACGCGTTTCAGCTCGGTGCCCGTCACGCCCAGGGGCCGCTCTCCTATGTAGGAGAGTATCTCCTCCATGTGCCGAATGGCGCTGGTGTCGTAGTTCTTGGTCTTCAACGAGGGCAGCAGCGTTTCGAACGTGTTCTCCGTGTACTGCCAGTAGGTTGCTCTACAAAAGGGTAAAGATTGAGAGATTCATTGTAGCTAAACATGTCCCAATTCCCAACCTTTTACTTATTTGGTGATTAGCATTCATCTAATATACCCCTACTTAACTGAAATACTCTCACTAAGGTAGAAAAGGTTTTCCTACTTAACTAAAGCTCCTCCATCTCAATCATTTTTTTTAGCGACTGAGGAGCGCTGGTAGAAAAGGTTTCCTTACTACTTCTATCAGTTTAAACTGTTGTACGAATTTAGAATCTTTTGGGGACTGAAAAGTACTGGTAGTACTGGTTTCCCTATCTTAAATTTAAAATGTGAAAAAAAGAGGATGCAACCTGCTCATAACGTAATCTACGTTTGTTGCATCTAACTATTTCATTAACATAATCTCGGAATCTACAGGCTCCCGTCGAGAGGGTTCTGAGTGATAGCTTTCCCAACTGTACGAGCTGATTACAACTCTTCAGGTTATCGAGTCTCAAGAGCTCCTTTGCCTGTCTTACACCTTTTGCAAATTCCTATTCTGCCTTTTTTAGACCCTGTACTTTAAAAAAGTAAAAGGGTCTATTAATTTAGTGCAAATGACAGCTGTGTGTAACAGGCAGAAGGAAGCGTGGTAGACCCCACAAAGTATATATATTCTGACTCAGGACGACGAGCTGAGTTGATATAGCCATGTCCGTCTGTCCGTCTGTGTGTCTGTCCGTCTGTCCGTATGAACACCTAGATCTCAGCAACTATAAAAGCTAAAGACACCAGCTTTTCGGATTTAGGTAGTCAGCTAATGCAAGCAGATCAAGTTTGTTTCAAACTTTTGATATCTCACCTCCTTCATCCGCGAATCAGCAAAAATCTACACCTACCTCAAAAATCTCGAAAACTATAAACGCCACAGCAGCCACAATAATAGCGCTACAGGCTTGTAATTTGGCATGTACGTAGTCTATGACATTATCCACCAATGCTTTAAATTAAATTATGATTTGAAACAGAAATAGCGAAGATATGCAATAGACAATGTTTTGCAAAATGTATTTATGTGCAACTGCAGCCACAATATTAGAGCTACAGACTTCAAATTTGGTATGAACGTAGCCTATTGGATTATCCATCGATGCTGTGAATTGCATTACAATCGGAAAAGAAACAGCGAAGTTATGCAGCAATAAATTGTTTTATAAATGTATGTAAGCGCAACTACAGCCACAGTTTAAAAGCTATAGACTTGGGATTTGTCATGTACGCAGCCTATGGCATTATCCATCGATGCTGTGTATTACATTACGAAAGGAAAAGAAACAGCGAAGATAGATCAGACAAAGAAACCATCTAGATCTTGCAGACTATAAGAGCTAGAAATACAATTTTTTGGTATTTAGGTTCTCCTATGCAGCCATCAGATCAAGTTAGTTTGGGTTTTTTGCTAACTCTTTCCATTCTTCCGGTAACCGAAAAACCAATTTAGCAACAGTTTGCAGTTTTAAAGCTTCAGTTGTGAATTACATTACGATCGAATAAGAAACAGCGAAGAAAACACAAAGTACAGGGTCTCCTACAGTCGGTTGCGTCCGACTGTAGCTCCGTCCCTACTGGTTTCTATTCGAATCTTTGCTCGGATTTAAATAATGCCCCAATCCGTAGAAAGGTTTAGGACCTATGCACGACAATTTACCAATTCGTTACCGATTGCCTTTCTGTTCAGGAACTTATCTTAGCAACTTTCCACTTACTTGGACACCTTTTCTAGCACCGTGTTACGGAGTTCCGCCTGCAGCTGCCCCGGTTGTGGTTGCGTTTCGTTCAGTTGCATCTGAATGGTGGGCAGATGCACAACAAACACGTCCTGTGCCCGGGCACGTTCCTCTTTATTCAGCGATGGCTCGTATTCCTGTGTCTTCTGCGCATCCTCCTTGCCAGCCTCAAAGTCCAGCAAACCATTGCACAAGCTCTTCCAATCCGTTAGCTTGTGCAGCGTCTTTTCAGCCAGCGTCTTGCCCACATCCTTGCGCTCCTGCGTCTGCTGCTGCTGACGCCAAAATGTCTCCAGTTGTTGCACGAGCGTGAAGAGATTCGAGGTGGACACCGTGACGGTGGTGCTGCCTGCGGTTAGGCTTTCCAGCTGCGATTGTGGAAAGGCGTCCGCCACAAGTTGCTTGAGAATGGGTCGATGCTCGTAGACGATCCTCTCCACGGCATTCAGATAGTTGCCGCTGCGCATGATGCAGACAAAGGGGCATTCGTCCAGCTCCAGACGGGCGCAGCTGATGTTCACGCTTTGGCCAAGCGCATCCAGGGCGCAAAAGAAGTGCATGGCGCGCATCGGCAGCTTGGAGAGCTCGTTGTAGGCGCTGTACTGCAGGCGATAGGTCAGATTGGCCGGATGGAAACGCACGCGGGTCTGACGTCCACTGTACTCGGTCTCCAATCTCTTGGAGTACTCCGTTTGTGGGGCATTGTCGAAAATGCTGCTGTAATGGTCCAGTATGCGATCCGATGACGAACCGCTCGACTTGGACGTGCTGGTCGTGTCCACGGTGAGTATACTCGACGGCATCTTCAGATCCAAACTCAAGCGATCCTTCGCCAGCCATTCGCCCAGTAGGAGAAGCTGAGCGAAGTTCGGAGATGACAGCGATATGATTTTGTTATGCTGCCATTGCTGCTCAAAGGCGTAATACGTATCGTATAGCATATAGCCGAACTTCTGGCAAATCAATCGGGATTTATACTTGGCGCTCAGTATGTTCGCTGGCCCCGACACCTGACGACTCACGGCAGGAATATGACGACGTTTTACGGACACCAGCAGGGAGTCCGCACGGGCTTTGTTGAACGCCGCATTCAGCACATCCTCCGAATAGTGCTTGTAGATCTCGAAGGCCTGCAGATTGAGCAGCGTCTTGTCCTTGGCACAGCACAGCAGGCTATGGAGCACGCCCAGTGCCATGTTCACCCTGAGATCGGTTTCCGTGCTGGGATTGGCGTAGAGCACCTGATCCAGTTCGCCGTTTATGGGCAGGCATTCCTTGTACAGGCGCGCGTACTCCTCCTGGCTATCAGGCAGCATAAACTGACGGCGCACAGTGTCCTGAAAGGATGAGAAATTATTATTAGACGCTGTACTTTAAAACAGTTAAGAGATTGTTTTCAGTTAGTGTAAATGTAAATGTAAATCGTGGTAGACCCCCAAAGAACTTATATTCCCAATAAGCACGACTATCCGTTGTCCGTATCAACACCTAGATCAAAGAATGTTGTATGTATATTTTCCTATTCTGTGCGCTGATCAAGTTTGATTTAGATTTTTGATATCTACCCCCTTCCTTCGCTTACCGCTAAAAACCATATCAACCACACAGATCCCGAAAACTATAAGAGCTAGAGGCACCATTTTTGTCATTAGGGTTCTTCTATACTGTGCGCTGACCAATTTAAATTTAAAATTTTGATACTTCCCCTTCAGTCTCCGCAAACCGCAAAAAAAAACCTCAGCGGCCTGCATTACGATCGGATAAGAAAGAGCGAAGATATGCAACAGACAATTAGCTGGACTCAATAGATTCTCACTGTGTGTAAGTGATTATAGAAACACAAACTACAAGGTCTTCTAATATCGGTTATGTCCGTCTGTAGCCTTCCGTCCGACTGATCTGCCCTGTCCTTACTGTTTTTAGACCCTTTACTTTAAAAAAGTAAAAAGGGTCTATTAGTTTAGTGCAAAGAGGAAATGTGTGTAACACCCAGAAGGAGGCGTGGCAGACCCCACAAAGTATATATATTCTTGATCAGGACGACAAGCCAAGTCGATATAGCCATGTCCGTCTGTCCGTCTGTCTGTCTGTCCGTCTGTCTGTCTGTCCGTCTGTCCGTCCGTCTGTATGAACACCTAGATCTCAGCAACTATAAGAGCTAGAGACACCATATTTGGGACTTAGGTTTCCCTATTCAGCAAGCAGCACGAGTTTGTTTTAGATTTTGGATACCTCGCCCCCTTCCCCCGCAAACCGCAAAAAGCTACTGCAGCCACAGCTTTAAAGTTATTGGCTTGTAATTTGGTACGTAACTAGCTTATGATATTCTCTATCCACGCTGTGAATTTTGTTTTGATCGGATAAGAAACAGCGAAAATATGGAACGGACAATTTGCCGCACTAGGCAGAGGGGGGGTGGTGTGCGTTGCATACGCGGGTAGCTTAGTGTGTGTGCGCGTCTGATTGTGTTTGTATGTACATATACTCAAAGTAAAGGGTCTCCTACGGTCGGTTACGTCCGACTGTAGCCTCCGTCCCACTGATCTGCCCCGTCCCTATATTTTATAATTGGAAAGCATTGAACTGTGTTCTCTTACGGCATTGTTGATCAGACGATGTAGTTTGTTCAGTATCAGCACAAAGTGCACGTGTAGCGCTCTGATCTGCTCCTCTCTCGAGGGCAGTTCACGCTTGAGCTTCGTCAGGAAATCCTCGTTGTAGATCCTGTTGAACTGCGGCTGCGTCTGCATGGTGTAGATCCAATTGGGCACGTCGGGCAGATCGCGCTTCATGCGTATGAGGAACTGCAGCCGGCGCACGCAGGCCTGTGAGGTCTTGTTGCAAATGCCCAGATACTGACGCACAATATCCCGACTGATGGTGCCCACGTTGTAGAGCGTGATGGACAGCAGGGGAGCATCCAGAAACAGATAAACCGCACGCGCCATTTTTAGCAGGCGATCCTCAGCCGTTGTCCAGCTGACGCGCAAGGTGCGCATGTTGCTCAACGCATCCCGATCGATATCATCGCGCGGCCCCTTGCGCTTGCGTATGTCCAGTTTTCTGGAGGCGCCCACGCCGCTCGCCTTGCGGCGCTTGGACACCGTCTTCAACCGCATGAGGCTAAGACGTTTGCGTGCGGGCGCCACAGCGCCCAGCATGCCAACAGCCGAGCTCAGACCCTTCTGCTTGGTGCGCTTCACCCAGCTCCAATGCCGGAACTGATGAGCGAACAGCATGGAGCTGAGTCCAGCGGCGCCCTGACGATCACCCGGCACGCTGCCATTATCCAGCTCCAGGGCCTGCTGGAAGTCGGTGAGCACACGCACAAAAGTTAGGGGCGGTGTGCGCTTGGCCTTCTTGGCGCCCACCCTGCGCTCCCGGTGCTTGACGAATCCCAGCTTGGTGTAGATGCAGATGTGCTGCAGCTTGGCCCAATAGTCGACGATGTGCTCGCGCGTCTTGAACTCAAAGCGCAGCTGCTCGTAGCTGCGCTCGGAGCTGATGCGATTGTAGTTGTGACCGCTGCTTGTGGTCGTGTCCAGGAGACAACCGATCTTATTCAGATAGACCCAACGCTGGAGCGGATCTCTGCCCAGTTGTCGCTCGCTGGCCTGCAGCAGGCCCATGTTGCTGAGCAGGCGCAGGGTGCCCAAGCAGATCTGTTGCAGCTTGAGGCGCGGCAGCAGATGCTGCACGTTCAGCTGACGGAACAGGTAATGCTGACGCACCGGATGCTGCAGATGCGGACGCAGCGTATCCATGACATCGTTCTCAACGCGAAAGATGCGCATGAGCGTGGACAATGGCATGCGCTCCAGGCCATCCATGAAGTACAGCCAGCCCTTGGGCTTGTCCGCGTACTCCGGCAAGGGTGGTATAAAGGTGCGCCAACTAATGTCCTCCGTATAGGGCAGCACATGCGATTCGGTCGCCTGCCATTCGTCCAGATACTGACGCGCCAGCAGCGAAGGTTCCGTGCGTTGCCACTGCTGCACCTGCTCCATGTTCATTGGCAATGGCTGCTGATCTAAACGCTGCTCCAGCGTCAGGTAGAAGAGGAACTCATGCATCGCACAGGCCACCAGCAGCTTGGGAGCTGATGGCTTCGCCACGCCAAGACCATTCTTTTGATCCAGCTTCTTGCGCGCCAGCACCTCCCTCAGCTTTCTGCCCCTTAGCACCTGCGAGGGTCGCTTGGTGCGCTCCTCGGTCAGCATGTGGAAGTTGCTCTTCAGCCGCAACACCTCGCGCTGCAGCTGCTCGTGTTCAATGTCGATCTTGGGATGTGTCGCCAGGCGATAGACGCGCAAACGATTCTCGTACTTCAATGTCAATTCGTACACATTGACAATGTCGCTCTGCTGCATCAGTTGCAGTATCCGCAGCAGAGACTTGCGACAGATCGTTTCTGGGCAGCCAATGGTTTGCTCAATCTGCATAATCGCCCGGAACAGGTCCACGGTGTGCATGATGCAATTCTTGTCAATTTCCTTGACGATCAGAATCTTACGCTCCACCAGACGACGCGACTCCTTGTGCACCGTCTTCAGCACACCTGAAGTGAGTCGTAGATTCGCTGTGATCTCCGGCAGATCGTTCAACACAATGTCCACGTTTTGCTGAATAGTCTGAAAATACCAAGCATCGTAATTGTTATCAGTTTGAAAATATAAATTATAAATTAAAAGTTATTTGTCGGTTTTTATAAAAAACCAGAATGGGCGGAGCAGATTAGTCGGACGGCCCCGACTGTCTTATACCCTGTGCCAAAGCTCGCGCTGCGCGCTCGCGTATACAGTATAAAATATTTTAAATATAATTTTTTAAAACTATCACACGGAGCGTACCAGCAATTCTTCTTCTTCCATTTTGTGTATGCCATGCTTTACAGGCTGCGCTGCTAAAGGGCGAGCGGCGTAGCGCCTGTAATATTGTTTTGTTCATATCTCTTGTGTTTATTGGCCGATTTTAATGGCCGGATAGGTAACTACCATACACAAGAGTATATATTCCGAGTTTCAACGTTCTATGTTCAATATTACGCTTGTAATTCGGTTTTTATTGATTAAGGCGTAAAGGGGGCGTGGCATCAAAAATTTGAAGAAAGCCTCATCTGTGTCTGATGTAGACCTATCAACTACTGAAGAGAGAATTCATGTAAATATCTCAGTGTCTTTTAAATTGGCGAATGTATTTTATTTCATTCATTGTGGGCGGCAGGGGCGTGGCATTCAAGATTTGAAATAAACTTGATCTGCGTATGGTATACACCTTTCAAATGAGACCATAACGGCTGCTCTAGCTTTTATAGTTGCTGAGATCTACGCACTCATCCAGACGGACGGACAGACGGACAGACAGACGGACATCGCTGAATCGACTCAGCTCGTCTCCCTGATCAAGAATATATATACTTTGTGGGGTCTGCCACGCCTGACAAAGTTATTAACCCTGTTTTTCCCATTTTTCAAATGGACACAGGGTATAAAAATATTTGTTTTTGTTTGTTTTTCAAACAATATTAATTTAATTTTGTAAGCATCGATTTTCAAGTTTTTGTCTCAGACCACCTGCATATTTAAACTACTGTTTTTTCTTTCGATTAATCGATTAAGTCGATTTTTGGATCGATTCTAGAATATTAAATATCGACTCCAGCTCTAGTTTGTTGTTACTATTCATAATAACTTTTACCCACAGATAAATCCAAATTATAAGGAAATAAATGTTTGGCAGATAAGTTTAAACAAATTGACAATGAAAAGATAATTATCATTTTAAATATTTATAATAAAATTTATTTTTATTTTCACTTTAATTTCATTTTTGAAATTAAAAGTTAAAACGTAATTTTTAATAAAAATAAATGGATAAATAATATTTATTCAAATTCAATTGGGCTTCAATTTGTTGAAACTCATAATTATTATTTGCGATCCCTGATAAATGCCTGAAAACTTAACTGGAGATTATTCAACTTACCGGTTCCTCCTTGCATTGCAGTAATTGCTGCATCTTTTCTCTCTCCTCCTGCTTTTCATGCTCGACAGTCTGCGCCAGGGGCGCGGCAACAAAGCGTAAAATACGCGTTTTGCCCACTGTGTCCGAGAAGTCTTTGATCAGTTTCAAGCGCATTAAGTTCTTGACGCAGAAGCGAGCCATGGGTACGTTAATGCACACATAACTGGCCAATTCCAGGATGCTTAGGCCCCTAGACCCCAGCCGCTGGATGGCCCGCAGGCATTCCAGCTCTATGGGCATATCGAGATACGCGTGTCGTGCGCTTAAGAACTCCATTTTGTCATCCTTGGTCTCGTTGCTGAGATCCTCCTGTTGGATATCATCGAATTTCAGTTGAGGATTGCGCAGCTGCACCACCGTAACCTTGTGCGTCTTCGCAGGATCCTTAACGGACGGCCGTTGCACATGCACCGTCTCGTAGATCCTGCGAAACGCATGCGACTGATACAATCTCTTAATGGCCGAGTGGGACAGCTCCTCAAGATAGTCCGGCACCTCGGCTGTGGGCACCTGATGCTCGGGTCGCAGCTGTATCTCCATGTACAATTTTTCCAGGGCACGCTGATGGTGGGTCTTATAGACGCTATGGAATCGTGGCAGCAACATCAGCACGGAGCACACCGAACGTCCCTCCGTACGTTCAATATAGTTTTGGGCGGTTATCAATTGCATCTTTTGCAATTTGTTTCTATTGAGAGAAAGAGCATAATCAGCATGTTGCAGTTTTTATTATAACCTGTACTCATTGAAAAATAGTTAAAACGAGGTTAATAACTTTGGAAGTATGTAACAGGCAGAAGGAGGCGTGCCACAACCAACAAAGTGTGCAGGACGACTAGCTAAGTCAATATAGACATGTTCGTCTGTCTGTCCGGCCGTATGACAACCTGGATCTCAGCAACAATAGGTACTAGAAACCCCATATTTGGGATTAAGGTTCTTCAATTAAGTAGGCAGATGAAGTTTATTTTAGATTTTGGATACCTCCCTGCCTTCCACCGCAAACCAACCAACCACAACTATCTCATAGATCTAGCAAACTTTAAGGACGACAACAGGCACATATATGCAATGTATATTCGATGCTGTATAGTAATATATAATATATTCTGACTCAGGACGACGAGCTGAGTCAATATAGACTTGTTCGTCTGTCTATCCGTCCGTATGACAACCTGGATTCTCAGCAACAATAGGTACTAGAAACCCCATATTTGGGATTAAGGTTCTTCAATTAAGTAGGCAGATGAAGTTTATTTTAGATTTTGGATACCTCCCTGCCTTCCACCGCAAACCCCAAAAAAAAACGCAACTAACTCATAGATTTAGCAAACTTTAAGTACGACAACAGCCACAATATTATATGTATAATATACATATATACATACATTACAGCAATTTATATTCGATCCTGTATAGTTATATATAGTATATTCTGACTCAGGATGACGAGCTGAGTGGATACAGCCATGTCAGTCTGTATGGTGTCCGTATGAACACCTAGATCTCAGCAACTAAAATACCTAGAGTCACCATTTTTCGGGATTAAAATTGTCCGATGTTGTAGGCAGATCATGTTTGTTTTAGATGTATAATATATCGCCCTCTTCCTTCGCGAAACATCAAAAAACTATATTTACCTCAAAGATCCCGAAAACTATAAGCGCCACAGCAGCCACAATAAAAAAGCCACAGACTTGTAATTTGACATGTACGTAGCCTATAGAATTATCCGTCGATGCTGTGAATTACATTATCAACCAAAAAAAAAATTTGGACGGGGCAGATCAGTCGGACGGGGCAGATCAGTCGGACGGGCCCGACTGAAGAATACCCTGTACCCTATATTTTAAATGTCATACAAAACGTATCAGCAATTCTTCTTCTTCTTACTTTGTTATGTGTGCCAGCTTTAATTAGAAGCGGCGAGCCTGCAATATTGTTTCGCTAATAACTCCTGTGTTTATCAACCGATTTCAATGCGCTTTTCAAGATAGTTAAATATAATGAAAGGGAGTATATATTCCAAATAACAACATTCTATGTTCAATATTACGCTTGTTATTCGGTTTTTTTTCGATTAAGGCGTAAAAGGGGCGTGGCATCCAAAATTTGAAAAAAGCCTTATATGCGTATGATATAGACCTACCAACTACTGAAAACAGAATTTATGTAAATAGCTTAGTGTCTCTTAAATAGGCGAATGTATTTTATTTCATATATTGTGGGCGGCAGGGGCATTCAAGATTTGAAAAAAGCCTTATATGCGTATGATATAGACCTACCAACTACTGAAAACAGAATTTATGTAAATAGCTTAGTGTCTCTTAAATAGGCGAATGTATTTTATTTCATATATTGTGGGCGGCAGGGGCATTCAAGATTTGAAATAAACTTGATCTGCGTATGGTATACACCTTTCAAATGAGACCAAAACGGCTTCTCTAGCATTTGTAGTTTAGGAAATCTCAGCGTTCATACAGACAGACAGACGGACAGACAGACGGACATCGCTAAATCGACTCAGCTCATCTCCCTGATCAAGAATATATATAGTTTGTGGGGTCTGCCACGCCTCCTTCTGCCTGTTACATACATTCTGACAAAGTTATTAACCCTGTTTTTCCCATTTTTCAAATGGGCACAGGGTATAAAAAATAGCGGAGATAGCGCAGACTGAGCAGCCACCTATAACCTGCAAACTATAAGAGCTGCACATAAAATTTGTTTGGTATTTAGCTTCTTTTATGCAGCCACCAGCTCAAGTTTTGGTTTTTTGATAACTCCTCTCATTCCTCCGCTAACCGAAAACCCAATTTATCAACGGATATTTAGTTTTAAAGCTACGGTTGTAAAGCTAAAGATTTAGGATATGACCATCTCCACCGATGCTGTGAAATACATTACGATCTGATAAGAAACATCGAAGAAGAGACAAAGTACAGGATCTTCTACAGTCGGTTATGTCCGACTGTAGCTGCGTCCTTGCTGGTGTACTCTCACTTACTTGATGTGGGATATCAGGCCTGGATCCTTAATATAGTTGGCCATCGACCAAGGTCCAGCCGTTGTCTCTCCGTTGTATCGGGTTCGTGCCACGCACTCCAGAAATACATAATGATGCAGGGCCATCGCCTTGGGCACAAGCGAATTGGCTGGCTTTAGGGCCGCCCAACGCAGCTCCTGGCTGGCCACAAGCACCAACGACTGTTGCCAGCGTTCGGTGGCCTCGATGGCCGTTTGTTGCTCCAGAATATGGGATTCAATGGGTTTGCGTGTCTTGTAGTCGACACAGTTGCCCATGATGCTCTCATCCTGCACAGGGGCGAAGGGCAGACGCACAATGGGACTGGCCTGGGGCAGCAGGGGCAGGCCGGCATTGGAGTCCAAATCATTTTGGCGCTGATAGGGCGGCAGAAGTGGGCGTGGCTCGGGCAGCTCGTAGAACTTCACTTTGTCCGTGGAGCGCAGCAGCAATGTCCACACCTGCTGCTGCAGCTTCTGCGGCAGCGGCGAATCGCACTGGAGACGCTGCGAAAGGAGCGTCCACAGCCCTGCATTTAGAGAATTATTATTATTATTATAATAATTTCATAATTATTTTGTTTGCATGCAGACTTTTGGCAGCGACTGTAACAACAAAACCGCACTTACATGGCAATGTGACGCCGTCCAGGCCTTCCAAGGCAATTTCATCAAATACGGCGCTTATCCAAGAACCGCCAGATCTGTTAGCCAACATTTTATGCAACAATTTGATGATAGCATAGGATATATGCAAAATATGCAATTAACTCATTTTTAACTGCGTTTTTGTGTTCGCAGAACAGCTGTGAGGCACAGTATTGAACAACTCCATAAGCAGTCAAACAGTGTTGCAAAATGCGCAGTGCAGGCGCGCAAAATTTGCACATGCAAGCGACAGAGCGAGACAACACAACTATCGAAGCAGATTAGCATGATGAAAACAACAGTTGGTGTGTTTTATTTTCTGTTTAATTAAAAAAGGCTATATTTCAGAAGTATTATAATTACAATTGCTTTACAACATGCACAATTGACGCTACCAAAACATAAAACATAACCTAGTCGCATATCACAGCCAGCAAATCATCGATAGTATCGATAACAACGCGATAGCTGCACATCGCTATTAAAACTGCAGCTGCCGGTTTCGATACCGACGCCAATTTCATTTCTAGCGCTCTTTTTTTTGCGAAAGGACGAATTTCTGTGAATTGTGAAAATAGTTGTTGAAATTGTAGTACAGAATATCATATAATGGATGCATTCAACTTTGCGAGCATGGCCTCAATGATTGCCCGGGAGGAAGGCATTTCGTTCCAGGACAAGGCCCAGACCTGGGACAATGCCGAGCAAGGTGAGTCGGAATAAAATATAAAATTTAATGTATTATTAAATGTATTTGCTATTTGTGCACAGTGCAGGCAGTCGTGGATGCCCTGAATAACAGCACCACGGTGCACTATCTGAATCTGGATGGCAACACGCTCGGCGTGGCGGCCGCCAGCGCAATTGGCGAGGCCCTGAAGCGCCATCCGGAGTTCCGGAAGGCGTTGTGGAAGAATCTGTTCACCCGTCGGCTCAAGTCGGAGATTCCGTTGGCTCTGCAGCACCTGGGCAATGGCCTAATAGCAGCGGGTGCCAAGCTCACAGTGCTCGACCTGAGCGACAATGCGCTGGGTCCCAATGGCATGCGAGGCTTGGAGACCTTTCTGCGCTCGCCAGTCTGCTATTCCCTGCAGGAGCTGTATCTGAACAACTGTGGCCTGGGCCCCGAGGGTGCCACCATGCTCTCCAAGGCGCTCATCGATTTGCATGATAATGCCAAGGCTGCCGGGCAGCCGCTGCAGTTGCGCAGCTTTGTTGTCGGACGTAATCGCATGGACAACACCGGAGCCAAGCAGCTGGCCAAGACTCTGGAGACCCTCAAGACTCTGGAGGAGATCACCATGCCTCAGAATTCCATATTCCATCAAGGCATCGCCTATCTGGCGGAGGCCTTCAAGTCCAATCCTCATCTGCGAGTGCTCAACCTGAACGACAACATTCTGAACGTCAAAGGTGCCACCAAGATATCCGAGGTCTTTGAGCACACACCGCTGTAAGTGCACCCATTTATTTGTATTTATTTATTTACGTGATTTTGATACAAAAATATATAATAACTAAAGGAAGGGTGGTAGTGCTGGTTACTAAGGCCATCGACTTATGTAAGTGCACCCAAATCCCTAGAATATGCTGAGACTTGGATTTTGTATACCCCGTACCCTGTCTGTCCTGAGAAATATCAATGATATGTATACACATGTATTGGAACCTTCGGAAAGTTTTGTACTAGATGATTTGGATGATTTAAAAGATTAATCCGGTATAATACGAGATATGACGGTTGATAATATCTCCGATCATCAGTAACGGAAATTCGTCCTCAATATCCCTGTTGCATATGTACTAAACCGCACCCGATATTCTTCTCAAAATTATAGACTGCATTGCGCGTATTTCACTGGAGTTAGACATATATTTACATTTGAAGTCTTTATTTATTCTAGGTTACGGGAAATCAATTTTGGCGACTGCTTGATCAAAACAGACGGAGCCTATATGTTTGCTGAGGCCTTGAGCTCGGCACATGAGCACTTGGAGGTTTTGGATTTGGGTTTCAATGAGATTAACTACGACGGCGGCCTAACCATAATCACAGCCATACAGAACAAACCCAAATTGCGCGTGCTGAATTTGGATGGCAATTGTTTTGGTCAGGCGGGAAGTGAACAGATCGTAGCACAAATGGCCGAGAGCATGAATCCGAGTGCACTACAGAGTCTGGAGGAGGTCGTTTCCGAAGAGGAGGACGCGGCGGATCCAGATAATGACGAGCAAGATGATGACAATGATACGGTCGAATATGCAGATGACGAGAACAACGATGATGATGACGGTGAATACGATCCCAACACCGAAGAGCTCGAGGATAATGAGGAGTATGCCGATGAAACCGCATATGTTACTACCGATGCCTATTCCACTAAGGTGCGTTTAACCACTAAAATATATAATAACCAGTAAGGATGGGACTGATCAGTCAGATGTTAGCGACAGTAGCAGACACTGTACTTTGTGTTTCCATAATCACTGCACCACAAACCACCA
Source organism: Hypselothyrea guttata (assembly GCA_035045125.1). NCBI lineage: Eukaryota > Metazoa > Arthropoda > Insecta > Diptera > Drosophilidae > Hypselothyrea > Hypselothyrea guttata. The sequence continues at coordinate 58,917 of JAWNNJ010002380.1, forward strand.
GTTGAGCAAATTTTCTGTTCCATATCTTCGCTGTTTTCTATCCGATCGTAATGCAGTTCACTGCATCGATAGACTAAGCCATAGACTACGTACTTAAATTACAAGAAGGAGGGGGATATCAAAAATCGGATACCCTGCATAGCTAAAATGATGATTATAGCTCTTATGGTTGCTGAGATCTAGATGTTCATACGGACAATAGACAGGCGGACATGGTTTTATACGTCTTCCTGATACAGAATATATATACACTGTGGGGTCTACCCCACCGCCTTCTGGAGTTAACAGACCTAACACGGTCTAAAAATATTGATTTGCTAATTAGTTAATTTGTTTAAAATTATATTTTTTATAGCTGCTTCTTGATGACACCGTCAGCTCCAATACAAATGACAACTTTGCCTTTGTCAGCGTTGGGAACAATGCAACGGCCATCAGCCAGAATTGCACTCCCGAAGAATTCGTTCTGAGCCAAAAGCCCTGCAGCCAACAGCAGTTTGACACCTTGGAGGCCGAGAATAAACTTCAGGCGCTGCAGAGTATAATCAATGTAAGTTTAATCGAGTTTGTTATTTCGCAGACGTGCTAATCGAAATCTTTTGGCTTTTCCAGCAATTCACGGACGATAATTACTTGCTTCTGTTGATCTTCACCTCCTTGAAGTGTGCTAATCTTTCCAAGACATCGCAACCAGCATTGGATTTGGCCATTTCGCTCTATCAGGCCACATTTGACTATGCCATCAAAACGAAACAGGAATCACGCGTACTGGATTATTATCTGAAGCAACTGGGACTGTTGAGAAGCGAGGAGGCCTTCAAGTCGGAATACGACGTCAAAAGCTGTCGCTACGCCCTGCGTGAGGCTTTGTCCTCTGGACAGTTTGCCAATGATAACGTGAAGAACACCTTTAAAGTATTTCTTGAGAAACTTGATGTATAATTGTTTGTATAACGGCCTGTAACCTTCCATTTGCACGATGCGATCAATTGTGGTTTTATACATACATGTTATACACGACTTGGCGCTCTATATCATAAATAAATAGTATGCTGAAACCTACGAAAGCAAGTACAAAAGTAAAAACAAAGTGTTAAGACAATTATGAATCTCCCATGAAATGGGTAACAACTGGTTAAATAACTTTTGGGGGATGTAACAGGCAGAAGGAGGTGTGGTCAGGAGACGAATCGAGATCGATATAGTTCTATCTATCTGTCTGCATAAACGCTGAGATCTCAGAAACAGAACTACAGGTGCAATTTTTGGTATGTAGGTAGATGTAAATCTCTTTTGTATTTGGAATTGCTCTTTTTTATCAGTTGAGCAAAATCGTATATGTATGTGAGCGCTCTGTCTCGTATGCAATGCAATTTACAAGAACAATTGCGTGTATTTTTGCTCATTCCATGTGGAATCTCATGCGCTTTGCTGTTGGGTGATCGAAGATCATGCATTGATAAAAATCAATTATGTTTTTATTTCGATCAGAATATTTGACATCGCATAACACAATTTTTAAATATATTCACTTAATTTTTGTTTCAATGCAGCAAATTGAAACAAAAAACAAATGCTCGCGTCTAAGTGTCGGTGTTCTTATTTGTAAGATAAGTTTTATACGACTAAATCTTATGAGTTTGTCTAAAACTACCGTATAATTAAGATATTACACCTACATTTATTTGTACATTCAAGCTAATTCTATGAAACTGTATTATCAGGAAGCAATTTACTTGCTCTAAATCAATGCTGTCCAAACGCTGCTTATGGGCAGAGAGTGTTGAAAGAAAAAGCTAGATTTGAAATGAAAAAATATCTTATAATAAGCAAAATTACATAAATAATAAAATATAACCCATATGAAATACTTAAAAACATATATACATTTTTAAATCGATTTATAATAAGCATAAATAAATTTCTAAAACCCGCTAAATTCGTCAAACTAGCTAAATTGGCAACACTGGTTGCGCTTATCAGTGAGCCATCGGTTTTTGGAAACTATCGCCGACTTATCGATATGCGATCGGACTTTGCTGCAGTTGTATTTCGAAGCAAACACATTTAACGCAATTACGACAACTGCATATTGAATAATTAAATATCTATGAGTGAAAAGCAGTAACCAAAATGACATCAAGGAAATATCGCACTTCGGCTAGCTTGATGCTGGTGGCTCCAGCAGCAACAGCTGGCGAGGATTACAATGTAAGTACTCAGATTGGATCAGATAGGTAAATAATCAGATCAACGGAACTCAACTTGTTATACATTTTTCCAGCTGTTGATGTTGAAGCGCAGCGATTCCACCGCCGTGACTACAAACCATGCAGTGTTCCCTGGTGGCTTGCTCGACACAGCGGGAGACGAGAACATCGCCTGGCTGGAATACTTTCAGGAGTTTGGAGTGCCCGAGCAGGCGCTCCGGAGTCTGGTGCTGATTAGTGAGCACCGACCAGCTGTGCTGGCGCCTCAGGGCACCGGCTGCTACGATCGGTTCTTCAAGCGCTCCACAATTTGGGCACGGTCAGTTCAAGGTGCAAAATGGAAAAATTAACTAATCTTAACTAATCTGTAATCTCTAATCTAATTAGTGAGATAACGCTGCGGTTGACGGCGCTGCGTGAATGCTTCGAGGAGGTTGGAATTCTGCTGTGTCGCAGCCGTGAGCAGTTGTCCGATTTGGATGCAGTGCCTCCAACTCCGCAGCATCAGAACTTTGATCGGGAGGCGTGGCAGAGGCGGGTGCACAGCAAGCCAAGCGAGTTTTTGGAGCTATGCCGGCATCTGCAAGTGGTGCCGGATCTCTGGGCGCTGCACGAATGGTCGGTGTGGGGCACGCCGGCTTCCTTCAGAAAATGGTAAAGCACAGAAAACCCAAAACAATATACCCAACAACAAATAATACAAAGCTTCTTTGCAGCTACGAGACTGTGTTCTTCATGGTGTTCTTGAAGACGCAGCCCAGTCTGGTTGTAGAGCCCACCGAGGTCAAGGAGTGTCTGGTATGGTCGCTACCTCAAGTCCCTACCTCAATGTCAAGCTCATAATAACAAATCTCTCACTCTGCAGTGGCGAACGCCGTTCGAGTTCCTGTCATTAGCTGAGCATGGAGAGCTTTTTTTCATGCCTCCGCAGAGCTACGAACTGATACGCATGTCTTCTATCCAAAGTTACGATAAACTCAAGAAATTCACCGTGGAACGCAGCAAACTGGGCAGTACTTTACTCCTACCCGTTGGCTATGAGTGTAGCGATGGCATTGTCTACACACTGCCAGGTTAAGTCTTGAAGTTTAATTATTGGATATGGCATAATATTTAGACCCTGTACTTTGAAAAAGTTCTGTCTGTTGAACAGCTAGATATCGTAAACTAAACCATTTTTGGTATGTAGATTCCCCTAAACTTTACGCCAATCAAGTTTGTTTTCGATTTTTGATCTACCTTCATTCCCCGGCTAACCGCGTAAACCCAGCAGCCTTATAGATCTGGCAAACTATAAGCGCCACAGACAGCTATAGAGTTGAAATTGGCGTAGCTTATTGTATCCTGCATCGATGCTGTGAATTTCAATACGTTCGGATGATAAACAGCGAAGATATGCAACAGACAATTAGCTAGACTGTATGTATTACTCAAACCCAAAGTACAGGGTCTCCTACTCTCGGTTACGTCCGACTGTAGCCTTTCGACTGATCTGCTCCGTCCTTACTGGTTATTGATCTTTCACACAGGTGACGATTTGTATGTGCCTGAACCCCATTTGGCGATCGATCTGATTAGCTTTCCAGGGACCATTGCCGAGATGAGGGCACATGGGAAGCGTTTCCATCGTTATGAATACAAGGGAACAAACGTCGAGGTACAATATAATATTCCGGACATAAATGGACATCTGCCTCCGTCGAATTTTCCTCAGCATAAACTTTAGCGCTTCAACAATATTGTGTAAATTGTTAACAAATTCCAAATATGTTTATGTGGAGCATATTTAGTTTGTTTTTTATATAAATGTTGTAAAAAGATTAGGTGTTTGAAATATATGTATGTACATGTTTTTAAAATGCGACTATAAACCATAACCGCCAGAATTGTCAATGTTTATACCCTAGACCAGAGGTACCCACTCCATAGCACTCGATGATCTTTTGTATCTGCAGTTGCTCTTTCTTATAGAGTGGTCTGCAACACCTCATTCTTTCTATTATATACTTTTGAACTAATACCCGAACTTAACTTTATTATACCCTGTGCCCATTTGAAAAATGGGAAAAACAGGGTTAATAACTTTGTGCGAATGTATGTAACAGGTAGAAGGAGGCGTGGCAGACCCCACAAACTATATATATTCTTGATCAGGGTGAAGAGCTGAGTCGATATAGCCATGTCTGTCTGTCTGTCCGTCCGTTTGTATGAACGCGTCGATTTCGGAAACTGCAAAAGCTAGAGCAGCCGTGTTGGTTGCTATCGGTAGGTGTATTCAATACGCAGATCAAGTTTATTTCAAATCTTTCATGCCACGCCCCCTTTACGCCCAAAAATCAATAAAACCGACACAACATCGTTTTTTTAACATATAAAGTTAAATACTAAGCGTAATATTAAACATAGAAGATTGTTATTTGAAACATAAGCTCTCTTGTATTATATTTAACTATCCTGATAAGCACATTCAAATCGGTTAAGAAACACAGGAGATATAAGCTTCACAATAGTTCAACTTAAAATATAAAAAAACAAGCGTAATATTGAACATAGAAGGTTGTTATTTGGTATATATACTCTCGTCTAATATATTTAACTATTCTGAAAAGCGCATTGAAATCGGTCTATAAACAAAGTAGATATAAGCTACGCAATTGGCAGCGCAGCCCAGCAGCAGCAGCGCAGCTGGCGCACGTAAAAAGGGAAGAAGAAGAAGTACTGCGGATACTCTTAGTGTGACAGTTTTATAAAATTGTATATAAAATAAAAGGCACAGGGTATTCTACAGTCGGGCCCGTCCGACTGATCTGCCCTGTCCAAATTTTTTTAAGTTAAGACTATAAGCTAATAAAATATTTTTAAATTAAGTATTAAACTGTATACCTATATACAATTCATAAATATTAATACCAAATACTTTGTAGCTGAACTTCAGAAGCTTCAATCTTATTATACAATTATACACTGCGAAGTTAAACCTACTTTGATCGCTGATTCCATTTCGGGAAGTTCGATCCAATCCGAAGAGCAGATATTTGCTAAAATCAAAAATTTATACTTTTTAATTTGTTTATTTGGAGTAATATAAATTTATTTACATGAAAAAATTTTAGAGATGTACAGATTATGTTTATGAAACACGGTTATGAGAATATATAGTGTATTGTATAAATAATGTATATTCTGATGGATTATGGGTATTTAACTAAAATGTTTAAAATAGACTGCTAGTTTAGTTAAGAATCTGCCTTTATCTTAGTAGATGAATCATTAAAAGTGACAATTATGAATAATACAATAAAATACATACCATTTAGTATGGTGTTTTGGGTATTAAACTAATAAAATAAGATCTCGCCAACATAAAGCGCAACTGTACGAACAAGTTTATACAATACACTATGCGAGTTATTCTTGATTCGATTATAAATATTATTTGAATAAATGTGTATGTATTCTTAACGGATATAATAGGATTACTTTATACTTAATAAAGTAGTTCGTGGGGGAGGGGGAGGGGGGCCTAAAATATACTGAATTATTTTCAGTTGCTTGTTTTTAGCTTCTTATATAAAGAACTTTCTGGAACGCTATCTGAATGAATCGACATAGAGTACTTAGATATGACGACACACTCGTTTATATCTAGGTTTATGCTGCGAACTCGGCCTATGCATTAAAATCGGAATCGGAATCGTCATCGATAATTTCATCCTCGCTTTCGCTAAGAATCGCTCGAGCTTTCTTTGACGGCGCTTTCTTCTTAGCTCCCCCGCTGCTGTCCTCGTCACGGACACGCTTGGTCGGACGCTTAATGGGCGAATCATCGGTGTAGTCACCATCGTCATCTTCCTCATCACCGTCGGAGAGGATGACGGAATAATCAATCTTTTTGCTCGCTTGGCGACGACCCGGACGATCAACTCTTGGTGCCACTTCTTCAGTTATTTCCATATCAGATTCGTCCTCATCCTTTTTGGGCTAGAAGATTAATAAAATATTGCAATCATTCAAATTAAATTGTAGGCAATAGAGCTGAGCTTCGATTCGATTAAAGCGATTTTTAATTTCGGCAACTAAATCGATTTTTCTTATTTTGAAATCGATTTTGCGATTTCTTAAGAAATTCAATGTAAAGCCCCTCAAATGAACAAGATATGTACAATTGTTGTACGCTATCGGTAGCAAAAAGTACAGGGTCTTTCACCCGACTGATCTGCTTCGTCCTTACTAGTTTTTGTTTGTTTTTAAAACAATATTAATTTAATTTTGTATGCATCGATTTTGAAGTTTTTCTATCAAGCTACCTGCAAATTATAATTATCGGTTTTATTTTGATTTATCGATTAAATCGATTTTTAGACGTGAATCGATTCTTGAAAATTGAAGATCGAACCCAGCTCTATAAGGCAATTAAGCAACTTACCTTGGCCTTAAAAGCCAGTTTCGACTGTTTGAGGCCATCGCCGTTCTCCTTTTCCTTCTTCTGACGTGGCTTCTTCTCGGCGGGTTCCTTTTTGGCGGCTGGCGCCTTTTTGGCCTTTGGCGATGTCTTGACGGCGCCACCTTCGACAAGCGCATCGAAGTCATCGCCGCCATCAGCCTCGGTGCCATCTTCGTTCTTTTCCTTTTTCACGGCTTTACCAGTTTTGCTGCGCTGGGCGGCGGCAGTGGCAGATTGCCATTTCTTGATGAGATCATCGGTGAGCTTGAATGCGACCTTTTCGCCAATGGGATCAGGGTATATATCATTATTACCGGCGGCGGCTTTACCCTTTTTGGCCCGTCCGCTGGATGCAGCTTTTTGTGCCTTCATGGCCTTGGCCTGTTTCAAATTGATTCCTTGCTCTTCCAGTCGTTCGATCTCCTCGACCTCGTTTAGCTTCTGCTCAAGCGAATCTAGATCGTCTAACCAGAGATGCTGTGGTGTCTTCTGCTTAAGATTCTCCAATTCAGCTAGTTTGTTATCGCGCTGCTTGAGCAACTCGTTCTTACGCTCCTCGGTCAACATCCACATGGACATGCCCAGCAGATAGTCGAACTTCTTGACCTCGGTTAGTTTTTGGAATGCTTTTTCGGGATCAACCTCCTTCTTCACCTTGCTAGTACCGCCTGTTGGCTGTTCCTCTTCCTCGTCCGCGGCGTCCGCTTCGGCATCTTCCATTTTAATGCGTCGCTGCCACTCCTTGACGGGATCCGGACGATATCCGCGCTTCAGCAGCTCATCGATCATTGCCTTGCGCTGCTTGTTCTCAATTACCAGTGTCTTCTCGCACTTCTCCAAAATGAAGCGAGCCTGATCGCTCAGTCGATCCGACTGTGCCGTCAACTGACCCACCAGATAATCCTTGCGTCGGAAATAGAAGTCCAAGCGCAACTTATAGAACTCCTTGATAATATCAACCACAGTGGCAAAGCGACGCAAGCAATTGTTGTCATCGAAAGCGTGCATTTGGTTCGTCGATATCGAAGAGCTGAGCTTAAACACGCGATGGAAGCCGCCCTCCTCCTGCCGGATACGCTCAAATTCTCCAGATTGGAAGGAGATAACGAAGCGTACCGTTGTATCGGTGTGATACTCCCGATATTCCGAAACAATGGCCTTGACCTTCTCATTGCCATTGGAGAGTGCTTCCAGCACATTCTCCTTGTAGTTTTGCGTCCAAACACTAACGGGTAGTTCGGTGATTTCGATGCGGTTGTCGGGCAAGATCTGGATATTACCAGAATTGACGTAACGACCATCGGAAACATAATCCATGGACCCATTGAAGTTCTTGTACCATGGGTGCATTGCCACTGGCTCCTCTCCGCTGATCATGCGACGCAAATTCGTAATCAATTCGCGTGGATTGTAATTGGAAATTTTTGTGGACCATCCAGTGCCGATGCCCTCGGCACCATTCACCAATACCATGGGAATAATCGGCATATACCACAACGGCTCAATCTTCTGGCCATCATCGATCTGATACTGCAGCAAGGGATCGTCCAAGGGATGGTAAATGAGACGTGTCAACGGTGACATCAACGTGAATATATAACGAGCGCTTGCACAATCCTTGCCACCCGTGAGACGAGTGCCGAACTGACCACGCGGTTCTAGCAAATTGATGTTGTTGGAGCCCACAAAGTTCTGCGCCAAATTGACGATGGTCATCTGCAGGGAGACCTCGCCGTGATGATACGCCGACATCTCAGCGACAGAGCCCGACAACTGAGCGACCTTCACCTCACGTTTATCGTTACGCTTGAAGCACGTAAACATGACCTTACGCTGTCCCGGCTTCAAGCCATCCACCATGCTCGGTATGGAACGCTCATTGTCTGCATTAGAGAACAGCACCAGCTCCAAATTAATGAAATCCGAATAGGTTACATTCTTTGTGCCCTTGGTGTAGAGATAGCGTTCGGGCAGCCCCAATACTTTGCGACGCTTCACCTCGTCCATGTGGTTGGTGAGCCAGGTCTTACGTGATTCCACATGCTTCTTGGAGAAAGCCATTACAATATTATCGTCATCGACTTGACCATCGTATTTGAACAGAATGCGATGACGCTCCATGTTCTAAAACAAATGTGAACAGTATTAGCGGATATATTTGTAAAAATAGATTAGTTCTTTGTTAATGTGACTATGTGATATTGTGGTATTAGCCTGGACTACGATCCGTCTGGTTGAGTTCCAACTGTAGAATACTATTGTTATATAATTCTCTGACGCTTACATTTATAAAAAAATGTCTGCTGCATAACTTTGCTGTTTCTTTACTGTTTGTAATGTAATTTATAGCATTGATGGAGAATGCCATAGGCTGCATACAAACCAAATGGCTGCAGTTGCACATACATACATTTTGAAAAAAATTGTCTGTTGCATATCTGCGCTATTATTTATCAGATCATAATACAATTTATAGTATTGGTGGAGAATGATATAGACTACGTACATGCAAATTACAAGTCTGTAGCCTGTTGTAGCGTTTTGTAGTTTTCAAGATCTTCGTGAAGTGTAGTTTTTTATGATTCGCGGGAGAACGAAGCGAAATATGGAGTTTGAAATAAAACTTGATCTGCTTGCAACATCCGACAACCTAAATTAATAAAGGTTGCATCTCTAGATCTAATAGTTCCTGAGATCTAGGTGTTCATACGGACAGACGGATATGGCTATATCAGAAAATACATACTTTGTGGGGTCTATCACGGTTCCTTCTGGGTGTTACACACATGTCTCTTGCACTAAATTAATAGACCCGTTTACTTTTTTAAAGTACAGGGTCTAATTATTTAACTGCTAACGATTGCTGAATCTGCTAAATCTCTCCAACACTTGGCTGTTCTCTACGGCTCTTAGTACTCGACTGCTGTTTCTGATGTTCTACTATATTAGCCTACGTTTTAACGGAGCATAACCTACTTTTAGTAGTTACTTATATGATTTGTTCAACTTTTTAGACATACCTGAAAGTATTCCTTAGCCTCCTTGGATGTGGAAGTACCCAGACCCTTATAGTACTTGATATTGTACGTGTGATGGTTGGGTGTATCCATCTTCCATTCCTCGAATTCAGGCAACGAATAGAATGACAGTTCCTCATTCTTCTTGGTTGCCTTCACGATGGGTGTAATGAATTCCTCAAGGAATGGCAAGCGCAGCAATTCCGGCCAATTGGTGTGTATGAAATTGATCAGCAATCCCTTGATATGCGAACCGTCCTGATCCTGATCAGTCATAATCATAACCTTGCCATATCGCAGAGTTTTCAAGTCATCCTCGGTTAGGTATTTCTTCTTGTATTGCAAACCGATTATCTTGCAAAGGTTATTGATTTCCGCATTCTCCGAAAGCTGCTTAAACGTGGCCTCACGCACATTAAGGAGTTTACCGCGCAGCGGAAAAACGCCGTAATAGTTGCGGCCAATTACACCCAGACCGGACACAGCCAGAGACTTGGCCGAATCTCCCTCAGTGAGAATTAGAGTACAATTGATCGAATTCTTGGAACCTGCCTCGTTGGCATCTTCCAGTTTGGGTATGCCCTTGATTTTATGGGATTTCTTGCCACCCGTTTTTGCAATATCGTTCTGAGCCTTGAATTTGGCCCAAGCCAGCACCGACTCGACAATGCCAGCCTTCGAGAGGTTGGTAATAAACTTGTCAGAGAGCGTGCACTTGGAGCCGAAGCTCTTGGCCTGCAGTGTCATGTTCTCCTTGGTCTGCGAGTCAAATGAGGGATTCTCAATCAAGCAATTCACAAACATCCACAGGTGATTGCGAACTTGAAATGGCTTAATGCTGATGCCATTCTTGTTTTTCTTCTTGAGCACCTCAATCAGCTGCTTGATTACATTATCCGTGACGTGATCCACATGACGCCCGCCTTTGGTCGTGGCTATCGAGTTGACAAATGAAACCTGCTGGAAACCACGATCCGATGGACAGCAGGCGACCTCCCAGCGTTCGCCGCAACTCTCGTAGACTACCTTAACCGGTTGTCCGCTGTAATCTTCGTCGTTCTTCACAAACAGATCAATGTAGTCCTTGAATCCCTTAACCGCCACCTTAGTGCCATTGAGAAATACGGACACGCCCTTCGAGGAGGCAGCCACATCGTAGGCGCGACGCGACATCAATGCCACAATATCTTCATCCAGTGTAGTCATATTGAACTTGGCCAAATCGGGGCTGAAAGTAATGCGAGTGTAATCGGTGCCATTGAAGTCTTTGACCTGCAATCAAGCGAATTGGTTCAATCTATTTCATTGCAAATTTAATAATATAATGCTACTCACAGTTGGTTCGGAGGCTTTGCCCATATTGTTGCCCCAGGATTGCTTGAAACTCTTCTTGTACTGCTTGCTGGCCGTCTCAACGGTGAAGCTCGATGAGAAGATGTTGCACAACTTGGCGCCGTAGCCGTTGCGACCGCCCGTGACCTTTTTCTCATCATCATTATAGTTGGAGGACGTTAGCAGATGTCCGAATATCATCGTGGGCACATACATTTTCTGCTCCTTATGTATGGTGACGGGTATACCCTGTCCATTATTCCAAATCGATACAATATTCTTCTCCGGATCGATATCAATTTTGATGGTATTCATGTTCTTATCACGCTGCTTATTATCGGCAGCATTTACCAATATCTCATCGAAGATCTTGTAAAGACCCGGCACAAACGAGATCTCCTTCTGCACCATGCGATTCTTCTCGGCATTGTGAATCCACATCAGCTCCTTGGTGAACTCCACGGAGCCTATATACGAATCGGGACGCAGCAGAATATGCTCCAGCTGCGACTTCTTCTGGTACATCTGCTCAATGGACAGGGCCCCGCTTTTACCGTTCTCCATGATGCAGCTGATGTTGCTTCGACTAATCTGCTAGAAAAACAAATGCGAATGGTAGACAGATTAATAAACAACCCGGCGTAACTGTACCAACAAAGCGCTGTAAGTAAATATTATTCTTAGCGAATACCACGCCAAAGCATAAACTGCGATTAATCATAAGGCCTGAAATATGCCTACAAAGAAAACCCAATAATAGACTGTTCTCAGAGACAGCTAATACATTTATTCCATTCAAATATGTATGGAATCTGACGATATTTCTATCGACTCGTTAAAGTTACGGTTATCTTTCCGTCGGATAATATAGCCAGCGAGCACATTTTGTACTTCTTTTTTCCCAAAATCCCTTTAATTTAAAGCACAACAACATCACCTGTAAAGTTGCTATATCTTTAGTTGACATTCTAAAATATCCTGTAATTGTTTATTATTATAACCTGTACCCATTTAAAAATGGGAATACATTAATTTAGCAATATTTAGGGAAAAGTAAAAAAAAAACCAGCATAATTTTTGAACAATAAAAAAAACATCCGCTTTCTTTTTTTCTTCGAAAAACAAATTTGCCAACAGCGATATAAACTATTCGATACATTAAAAAAACTAATAAAGACAAAGACTATCAGTCGGAGGTGCCCTACTGCAGAATATCCTGCAACATATATATGTAATTTCAAAATATTTTTAATATATAAAACAGACAAAGCTAATTAGACTGGGCGCGTTGGTATTATGCATTATGAAGTATATATTTTTTTATTTCATTCCATTTTTATTTTTTATTCCAAGATTATAATTTTATCTTTTAATTTAATTTTATGAAGTTAAATTTGGAACTTAATCTTAATTCAATTCAATGTCGACTGGTTGTGGTTAAATAAATATATAGTTTTTTTGGGATCTGCCACGCCTTCTTCTACCTGTTATATACAATCTCCCAAAGTCATAAACCGTGTGCCTAAGGTACAGGGTATACTTAATGAGAATGGCGCATTTTTTAATCATTTGCGAGTCGCGCATATGAAACTTCTGGATCAGAAAGTACAGGGTATACAAAAAAAGAAAAAAAAAACGCGCGCAGATGCCGCTGAACTTAACAACCCTGTAATTATCTGAGTAGACGAGCCGGCCTCAAAGCCACAAACAATTGAAATTTGGACTGCAGCTAGAAGCATAATTGCAACAGAATGCAGCAAGTTGCGAATTACGCAATGTGAGCACTGTAAACTTGGCTAATAAAGCGAGATATCCAGTTTAGAGCGCCTTGAGTTTTGTTTATATAAACCAAACACAGATACACTTGTGTGTATGTGTGTGTGAATGCCGCAAGGGCCGACTGGCTGGCTATTAAATAAATAATGCAAATCGCAAGGATACCGATGCATGTTGCATGTGCTGCGCTTTTAACCTGGTTAATTGCCTTTTGGGCCTTTTCTTGGCCAAATTTTCATCGTATACACAGAATTCTATCTACATCGGCAGCGCCATTTTTAATTTGCCAAAATGCAGACGCCGCTGTTAATTAACAGATTTAAAACATTTTCTTTGGTTTTGCAACAATTTGGGAGGTACAGTTGCCTTTGTTTGCATGTAGTTGCGCTTACCTTTTTGTTAGTTTGTTGCTCCAAAAGTTTTGCGGATCGTTTAAAAGTTGCACACACAAACACACACACACGCGCAAGAGACGCCGCACTCGTTTTGCTCTGCGCCGCTTCCGTTAGGTTTGAATATTCAACCCAACAATGCCGAATGTCGTGGCAATTGCTTAAAGTAATATATACGAGAGTCACTGACGTACTTCCGACTCCACAACTCACAATTTAAATTAACTTTAAAATGAGCAAAAATGTGTGTTGGCCGCATTCGACGATTCCAAGCAAGCACGAGGGGTTGCAATTTCAGAATGAATCGATAATACGTCTAGAGCTGCCAGTTCATCGCAGCGCATTCTGTGTTATCGATGTTTTTAAATAGTTATCAAGAATCGATGTTATACAAATTGTATATTATTTTAAAAAGGTGAATTAATTAGTGTAAAACTCTTCTTATCAGCAGTTTATTTTATTATAGTTACAGTATTTATTTTATTACAATGGTTGTGCATGTATTTTGTGTAGCACTCACGCTCGCTGTTCAAATAAAAGTGCTTTTATCGACTGAACGATGTAAATACAACATACATACATATTTACAGACTTCACTAATGTTTAATTTGTAAATATCGTACTTTTTCACTAAACTCTCTTATAATAATTGTATTGCTTTTAATCAATTTAACAATTGTTGCATTTCGTTTTGGTGATATCGATATCACCAAAGCAAAGAGATGCGGCAACCCTGAACAGCTGAGCGGTCTCTCTCAAGGAGCGGAGACTTCGCTCAAACCGCTCAGCCGTTTGAATTTGAAGAGGGGGAGAGAGAGAGAGAAACGAAGAGCGCAGTAGGTTGGCCTTGACCGCGGTCCTTGACCCGGAAAATTAGGCAGGAAGGGAGATAGATCAAGAAAACGGGGCCCAGCGTAGGTTAGATCGAGCAACGAGGTTAGTCTAGTTTTTCGGCAAGGGCGAGCCGGTCACGCGGCAGCGTGCGGAACTTAGGCGTGCGCTCAACTTTTAAAAGAAAAGTGTAGTATAAAGTAAAGGAAACTAGATCCCCGCGGTTCGCCCAAGAAGGGGCAGCAACACGCAGCCACCCGAGACGACGGCCCCCACAAATTGCCGCAGACCCTGCTGCCAGCAGAGCGACATCCGAGCCGCGGCATTCAACAGCAAGCAGCCACCGAGCCGCTGCATCCATCGTGCAGTACACTGTAGCAGTCCAGCGGCAGAGTCCCAGCCGAACTGCAGCACAACCCGCAGCACAGCAACAGCAGCAGCATCAATATCAGCGCCTCAGCAACAGCGCGCAGCACAGCAACAGCAGCAGCATCAATATCAGCGCCTCAGCAACAGCGCGCAGCCGCAACAAGCGACACAACAGCAGCAGCAGCAGAGCCGCAACCGAGCAACAACAGCCACCAGTCTAGCACTGGAGCAGCCGCTGCAGAGCAGTCGCCACCCACACACAGCAGCGCAGCAGAGCAGCAGCAGAGCAACTGCAACACAGCGGAGCAACTACGCCCGAGGCCCGCAGCAGCAACAGGAGCAACCACATCCAGCCCGAGGGCAGCCGCCGCACCGCAGTCGCAGAGCTGCAACAACAGCGCTCCAGGCCGCAGACTCCAGCCGCCAGAATTCGCTGCAGCAACAACACCACAACCCCACCGGCGGAGCAACAACGACAAAAACGCACAACACGTAGCTATTAAATGAATTTAATTTAAAAGTTAAGCATAAAACATTAAACGTAAGAAAGCAAAAGGCAGACACGCACTAGACAATAGACGCAACAGCTGATCGGTGCTGAGCAGAAAGCATTAGAGATGAGCAGGCTAGGGATCAGTGATGCGCACTAGGTGAGGAAATAGTCAGGTAGGAGATGTTAGGTTTAATCAATAAATAAAATTTATAATGTCTACCGAAAATAAGATGTGTTGTTAGTGAGATTGCAGGGGGGAGGGGGAACACCATAGCCGCCATGGGCTAGAGCGAGAAGCTACTGACCAGTAGCAGGGAGGCGACGTAGCCTCAGGTAGGGTGGGTACGCCGGGATCTCGGACCGGGATCCCAGAATTTGGACATGGACCCGTAGTGGCGGTCCTTTTGTTTGTATTGTTTTGGCCGTTTGATTATTTTGTTGTCTTGCTGATGCTGTAGTGTTGTTCAGACGTCAGTTCTTGTAGTATTTTTTTGTCGTTATTGATGTGTCGTAGTGTTTGTTGTAGTGTTGTATGAACCAGTGGGCAGGGTCGGACTCACACCCATAGCGAGTCCAAGAGCTAGCCGGCGCTGCCCACCGGCAACAAGCTGGTTCATAACAAATGGCGCCCAATCGAAATTTTAATCCCGAAGCTGGAGTCTGTCAGACGAAGGGCAGACGAAGGTGGACGGGATCCGATTTTGAAAAAAAAAATATAAAACAACAAATATGTGGGACGTTTTGAGAGCCACTGGCGTCGGCGCCAACATGCCACTGATGTCTTATGCAGTTTAAATGAGTAAAACTCATAATCGCGCAGTGGTGTGTTGGTGCCGAAGTCACTGGACTTTGTGTTGTACTATCTATGTCGCCTAACATGGCTTTTGCTCCTAGCATGAATGAGGCGGTATGTCACATTTGCCACAAAAAGGCAAATCGTTCGCGACCACTCATCTGTGATAGTAGTAATAGTTCTGTGATAATTGGTGATATTAGAGTAGTATAGTTTAGTTAATTTATTTACTTGTCATTCGTTTGTCGTATCTCGTCTTGTTTTCGGTGTTGTGTGAAACTGTGTATGCTGTCCGTTGTTAATAAATGAGCAAGTGGTAGCCCGGTGACCCAGGGGGCCTTACGGTCGAACTGCGCTGCACCAGGCACTCAGCATACGCAGGAAAACCCAACAATAGAAAGCAAGGTGTAGAGTTAAAATTGCAATTAGGCTCGCTCGGATGTCATTGGTCATTAAAATTGACAAATAGAACATCCGACCGATCCTTAAATGTTTATCCATGTCCAAATTTGAGTGCGTAGAAAACTACTGGTCGGTCCATGGGTGGAAAGGTGCTTCTCTCTCCCCTTTATTATAGATGAGAATTGTTGACAAGGAAGGATACTTTGGTAGTTGATTTTGGGGAAAATATGTAAATCAAATATAAAAGAGCATACATATATACATAAAATCATTTATTTAATCACAGATAGCATACTTACAGACTATTTAATTACATTTATATTTATATGTATATTTACAAATCTAATTATTTATCTATTTGTTCATTTATGTATATAGGTGTTATTTATTGTTTATTTATATATGCACATATTTATTACACATTAATTAGTTTTGTAAAAATATTTTGTTGTTAGGTGATAGTCTTAATAGTACGGCATTCTAGCTTGGTAAAAATGAATAGGAGTAAACAAGAACTAAGAAAAATGTCTAGGCCTGAGGGGGGTGAGCGTCCAGGAGGTGATGGAGCGCACGCCGGGTCCCGAACGTGTGCATCTGCATGGTCCAGAACGCCATCACCAACCGCAGCATCTCCAGAGCAAGCAGCTCCCGTTGACAGCTGGGAAGCGGATGAACCGCGACAGGACAGCAGGGCTGGAGTCGATCCACATCCTCGCCAAGAGACTACACTAGACCCGGTAATGGTCTCAGCCATCAATGCCGCCGTCGCACAGGCTCATCTAACGTTCACCAGATCCTTGATGGCTGGCATTGAGGACGTCCTTCGCGAGGAGATCCGCTCGGGATTCACCCAGATGATAAAGCTCATCAAAGACATCCTCCGTCCAGACGCGTCAACCCCGGCAGAAGGCAATGCTGCATGGGCAAGAACGCCACCACCATCCCGAGGATTTCCCGAGCACGCACATGTTGATGACTGGGAAACGAACGAGCCGCAACCAGTCAGCAGGGCTGAGGTCCAGCCAGATCGCCGCCAAGAAGTGGCACTTGACCAAACAGTGGTTTCAGCTATCAACGCCGCCGTCGCACAGGCTCATCTTACGTTTACCAGATCCTTGATGGCTGGCATTGAGGACGTGCTTCGCGAGGAGATCCGCTCGGGATTCACCCAAATGATGAAGCTAATTAACGACATCATTCGTCCGAGCTCGTCAATCTCGGCGGAAGGCAAGGCTGCATCATCGTCTCCCAGCAGCGATCACTGGCCGGATCACAGGGCGGTGAGCAACGAGGCAGATCGGCAGCATTCAGCTCCTGACAACCAGCAACAGACACCACCGGAAGAAGCAGCCTCTCCTGGCCAAGCCTATGTCGAACCCGTAGAGGCGTCGCCACAAACCCAACAGGCGTGGGAAGCGGTTGACGATATCCACATCACGCATCAAGCTGCCGCTTGGGTCCGGAAGCCACGTGGACAACGTCAGCTGGTAAAAATTATGAAAAATGGACTGAATGGTAACACTGTCGGACATGAGTATGCGATTGATGCACTTACGCTGGACGGGCCGAGGCACGAAGGCATCGAGGTGGAGATAAGCGTGGCCAGTAGCGGACGGGGTAGCTACATCCAGCAGCCACTGCATCCGCCAGCTCCAGCAGCCTCAGTCGACGCCACGAGCAGGCAGTTCAGCCAAGGAGAGCGCAGCCAACAACCCAAGAGGGATCTGCCGGGATTGCGATGCAGCTGGCCAGCACTTCCGAGGACAATCGCATGTGCAGACGGCACCATCAAGCCAAGGAGCCCTGCGGAAGTTCGGAAATCTGTTGAGGAGGCAGTTGGAGTACCGCAGGCGTCACGTGGACATCACCATGAATTCTCACCATCATCGGCGGAAGTGAGCGGTAATATGGGCTTCCTTCACCAACTGAATGCTCATCGTTCCAGGCAGGCAGTTTAGGGTCGTAGATGGAGCTTAGGTTTGCCCGGCTAACTCAGTGATAGAGTATTAGACTCTTAACTTCAGGGTCGTGGGTGTAGCCTACGTTGGGCATAGAGTAGGGTGTCCGTCCGTCCGTATCTGAAATAACGAAATACGCGCGCAGTTTCTTGATCTCGATCTTCCAAACTTCGCGGGGTTGTTGCATTTCGTTTTGGTGATATCGATATCACCAAAGCAAAGAGATGCGGCAACCCTGAACAGCTGAGCGGTCTCTCTCAAGGAGCGGAGACTTCGCTCAAACCGCTCAGCCGTTTGAATTTGAAGAGGGGGAGAGAGAGAGAGAAACGAAGAGCGCAGTAGGTTGGCCTTGACCGCGGTCCTTGACCCGGAAAATTAGGCAGGAAGGGAGATAGATCAAGAAAACGGGGCCCAGCGTAGGTTAGATCGAGCAACGAGGTTAGTCTAGTTTTTCGGCAAGGGCGAGCCGGTCACGCGGCAGCGTGCGGAACTTAGGCGTGCGCTCAACTTTTAAAAGAAAAGTGTAGTATAAAGTAAAGGAAACTAGATCCCCGCGGTTCGCCCAAGAAGGGGCAGCAACACGCAGCCACCCGAGACGACGGCCCCCACAAATTGCCGCAGACCCTGCTGCCAGCAGAGCGACATCCGAGCCGCGGCATTCAACAGCAAGCAGCCACCGAGCCGCTGCATCCATCGTGCAGTACACTGTAGCAGTCCAGCGGCAGAGTCCCAGCCGAACTGCAGCACAACCCGCAGCACAGCAACAGCAGCAGCATCAATATCAGCGCCTCAGCAACAGCGCGCAGCCGCAACAAGCGACACAACAGCAGCAGCAGCAGAGCCGCAACCGAGCAACAACAGCCACCAGTCTAGCACT
>JAWNNJ010002382.1:0-36424 GCA_035045125.1 Hypselothyrea guttata
CAGCGCCGGCTAGCTCTGGACTCGCTATAGGTTGTGACTAGACCCCTGCCCACTCGTTCATACAACACTACAACGAACACTACGACACATCAATAACGACAAAAAAAATTGCTAGAAAACTGACGTCTGAACAACACTACAGCATCAGCAAGACAACAAAATAATCAAACAGCCAAACAAATACGAAACAAAGGACCACCACTGCGGGTCCCATGTTGGGATTTTCTCGGATCCGGTCCAAGATCAGGCGTACCCACCCTACCTGAGGCTACGTCGCCTCCTGCTCTCGTCGTAGCTTCTCGCTCTAGCCCATGGCGGCTATGGTGTTCCCCCTCCCCTGCAATCTAGCTGACAACCGTCTGCTTCAGTCGTTCTAGAATTTTATTTATTGATTAAACCTAACATCCTACTGATATCTCCTCACCTAGTGCGCATCACTGATCCCTAGCCTGCTCATCTCTAATGCTTTCTGCTAAGGCACCGATCGCTGTTAATTATATTGTATCATGCATGTCCTTTATGTACTTAGTTTAATGTTTTATGCTTAACTTTTAAATCAAATTCATTTAATAGCTACGTGTTGTGCGTTTTTTGTCGTTGTTGCTCCGCCGGTGGGGTTGTGGTGTTGTTGCTGCAGCGAATTCTGGCGGCTGGAGTCTGCGGCCTGGAGCGCTGTTGTTGCAGCTCTGCGACTGCGGTGCGGCGGCTGCCCTCGGGCTGGATGTGGTTGCTCCTGTTGCTGCTGCAGGCCTGGGCGGCGTTCTGCGCTGTGTGCAGTTGCTCTGCTGCTGCTCTGCTGCGCTGCTGTGTGTGGTGGCGACTGCAGCGGCTGCTCCAACAATTGGTAAATATATTTTTTTTTGCGTTGACGTTTGTTTTGTTTTCAATTCAAATTAAACTGAAGTCTGTCGAAGCGAGTTGTATCGAAACTGAGTTCTTGCTTGTAGGTATCGATACATTTGGTAATTAAATCTAAAATAAACAAAGCCAAACTTTACAAATTTATTAGCTTAATTCGGTCTTTCAAAATATGTACATTGTGGCATCATGTTTAATAACTCCACTTCTATTAAAACTAAAATTATAAAAAATAAAATTTCTGTATTAGCCAACAAGTATGAGTTCGTATGCCGAACGAGGTGCGTGGTTTGGTAAACCCATATTCGGTCTCTAAGGACTTGGGAAGCTGACGTTCGGTTCATACCTATTCGCTTGATGACTTAAACGAGATTCAAAACAAATCGGCAATATCAATTAAAGTGGCAAATAAACAATATATCTATAATTTATAACCAAGGAGCCGATGCCAAATCAAACAATTTGGATGTTGACTATTATCAAGAGCATTTTCTTTTAAAATGATTTTAAAGGCCGTGCATTAAAATATATTGTGGCGCCATCTGTTTCTCAAACTGAACTGTGCTAAAAGAATTGCCCGCCAAATTTAAAATTGGGCAAAAGCCAAAGTAAGTTGCCCATACATCAGAAGGTTCTACTACTCTTATATAATTTACAATGCTCAGCTCTTGAGAATCTTAAGCAACAGTTTAGTTGGCGCTTTTTACTTAGTAATAATAATATATAGAGGCTTTTGGCCTGGGATCAGCAATGATCATAATAAACAATATTGTTTAGCATGCCAGTTTTACTATTATGCATTGGTGTGTACTAGAAGTCTCTAACCTGGCGGCTTTTAATTTATCTTATAGCACTCGGCCTTTTTATTGAGGTACATTGTTTTTTCGGGGCATAAATACTTTGTTCTAGACGATTTTCGGATCAGTCTAAACGCGAACTTGGCCGTCAACGGTGCTTATAAAAAATTTAATTAAAATTAAAAGTTAGTATCCGGCTTGCATTGCAAGTGAAGTGCTTTTTAAAGGATTAAAGGAATTTTAACGTTAAAACGGAGCTGATTACCAAAATTGTTGCAGTTTCTTTTATTAATAACCTATGTATACAATTTTGTTAAAAACAACTAACAATTTAATAATTCAGGGCGACTTAAACGTCTAGGATTTGCCAAAACCCTTGGTTAATCAATAACAATTAAATCCTGATGCTCTGTGATATGGGGCTTTGCTACATTTCATATACATACATGTGCTGATGCTTATTAAAATACATTTATAAAAAAAAAAAAAAAACTAACAATTTAAATAGGCTTACCGTAATATCTGCCTTTTATTAGTATATTATTCGAATCAAGAATATACAAATGCGAAGTTTACATTACTTTAGAGGTCTAAAGTCTTCCGTCTTTTTAGACATTTTCATTTAATACAAAGGCTGAAGTTTTTACTCGGTTGTACATTAAGTAAAAGTAATTAAAACCTAATTTCAACTAATAGAACTCAAGTGGCTTATTAGGTTATTAACATTTGAACTACAGATTCCAATGTCTAGCTAAATGCTCTTCAGTTAATTATTGGTCATAGGGCGAATACTGAAACTTCAAGCTTAATATATCATTTGATAATGAAATCCGCAATAAAAGGACGGCGGTTTTCACTCGAACGAGATAAAAATAATTAAATAAACCAAAGCCGAAGGAGATTTTTATTTTTTGTTTTTTTAGACCCTGTATTTTAAAAAAATAAAAAGGGTCTATTAATTTAGTGCAAATGACAGCTGTGTGTAACAGGCAGAAGGAAGCGTGGTAGACCCCACAAACTATATATTCTGACTCAGGACGACGAGCTGAGTTGATATAGCCATGTCCGTCTGTCCGTCTGTCCGTCTGTCTGTCTGTTGTCCGTATGAACACCTAGATCTCAGCAACTACAAGAGCTAGAGACACCATTTTTGGTATGTAGGTTCTTCTATGCTGTACGCTGATCAAGTTTGTTTTAGATTTTTGATATCGCTCCCCATTCACCCACTAACCGCGAGCAGCCAACGAGATCTTGGAAACTAGAAGAGCTAGCAACACAATTTTTTGGTATTTAGGTTCTCCTATGCAACAGTTAAATAAAATATGTTTAAGTTTTTTGATAACTCTTCACATTGGACCGCTAATTGAAAAAGAATTTAGCAACAGTTTTCGGTTTTAAAGCTATAGTTTTAATGGTAAATATACGGGATTTGGCATGCACGTAGTCTATGGCCTTCTCCATCAATGCTGTGCATTGCATTACGATCGGATAAAAAGCAGCGAAGAAATCACAAAATACAGGGTCTACTACAGTCGGTTACGTCCGACTGTAGCTCCGTCCTTACTGGTTTTTAATGGTTTTTGCTTGATTTTAAAATTTTTTTTGGTTTGTTTTCACAATTTTACCCTTAGTCATTTTATAAAAAAAAGTCTAATATGCCCGTAATTGAGCACCGGCTACATTTGACGGAAGAGGAAGTGCCGGAATGCATACGGAAAATAGATGAAAATCGGATAGCATGTACAACAACGACCAAGCAGGAACGAATTGCACAGTTTCGTAATTATATTAAAGGTAAATATAAATAATACTCAAGTATTAAAATACAATTCAAAGCTTGTCTATTCAATAGAGAGAAAAGAATGCGAGCTACATCGCTATGATGATAAATATCTGGTGAGATTTCTGCGCACTCGCTCCTGGAACTTGGAAAGCAGTTATCGTTTGGTAATATAGTATATCTTTAGACCCCGTAGTATTTAAAAAAAGTTCTTCCGACTGTAACCTTTCCAAATGTTTTATAATTTATTTATCTTGTGATTAAAAAATTCTGTTTTTCTCAGATATGCAGGTACTACAAATTTCATGAGGAACATAAAAATTACTATGAGAAGGTTCGTCCGTTGTTGGACTTAAGGCTTGTCGGGGACGAAAATATTTTGTGTGCACCACCATATCGGGATCAAGACGGACACCGTATGCTCATCTTCCGTTTTGGTTGTTGGGAACCCAGCAGAATTCCAATTGATGAAATATTGAAGACAACAGTTTTTCTACAAGAATTGATTGCATTGGAGCCCACATCACAGATTGCGGGAGGCGTGGCCATCGCCGATTTATCAGGCTTTGGATTGGAACATATCCTACATATAACTCCCCGTGTGGCTCAAATCGTTGTATCAATAACGGTAAGCATACTACATCTCTCAGTAATTTGGATAATAATATATTTAATTGCAGACAGTCATGCCTTTGCGTACAGTTGGCGTGCATATTGTGAATCAGAATTGGCTTTTTAGTGCGATGTTCGCGATCTTTATGCCCTTCCTAAGTGATACCATGAGGGAACATATCCATATACATGGCAGCGATATGAGCTCCCTTCATAAATATATCAAACCTGAATATCTGCCAAAACGGTAACTATATATTGGCCAGAATTAGTTTGAAAATTCAATAAATATTTTTCTCTTCTATATAATAGCTATGGTGGCATGCAGGACGATTACTCCTATGTTGACTCAATGGATCCCATTGACAAGCGTAGCAGTTCGAGTATGGTAAAGCAGGACTTACGACAGTTGGGATACATTTTTGATTAAGATGGCGTTCCCCTCTAAAAACACTACAAATGGGTTCTTTCTAAAATAAACACTAAGTGGGGACTATCTCAATTTAAAAGCTTTTGAAACCAAGGGGTGTTTTAATTGATAAAATAATCCACAAAGATTTTAATAAAATAATCTAGTTTGCTTATTTGTGTATTTATGCAATAAAATTACTGGGTAATTTGTTATAAAGTCTTGTATTTGATTCTAAATGATTTGTATAGAAATATTAAACATAAAAAACTAGCATGGGTGTTTTTGGATAAAAACCAGAATGGGCGGAGCAGATCAGTCGGACGGGCCCGACTGTCTTATACCCTGTGCCAAAGCTCGCGCTGCGCGCTTGCAAATACAGTATAATATGTATTTAAATATTTTACATATAATTTAATTTATTTATTATTTATAATTTATATAATAGAAGAGAGTTTATGTTCCAAATAACATTCTATGTTCAATATTACGCTTGCTATTTAACTTTGTGTGTTCAAATGTTCTCACAATCGCACAATTGCCCAGCAGCGTGCTTGGTATCGCCATCCAACTCGCACACTATTTCCAAGCGTAAGGTTGCTGAGCTGCAACGGCGTGTGCATGCAGTATTCCGTCGCTTATATCTCCTTTGTTTATTAACCGATTTCAATGCGCTTTTCAGGACAGTTAAATATAATACAAGAGAGCTTATGTTCCAACTTTCTATGTTTAATATTACGCTTGTTATTCAACTTTTTATGTTAAAAAACACGAGGTTGTTTGGGTTTTATTGATTTTTGGGCGTCAAGGGGGCGTGGCATCCAATTTTCGAAATAAACTTGATATGCGTAAGATAACTACCTATCTATAGCAACCAAAACGGCATCTCTAGCTTTTGTAGTTGCTGAGATCGACGCGTTCATCCAAACAGACGGACAGACGGACAGACAGACGGACATCGATAAATCGACTCAGCTCGTCGATCAAGAATATATATACTTTGTGGGGTCTGCCACGCCTCCTTCTGCCTGTTACTTACATTCTGACAAAGTTATTAACCCTTTTTTCCCATTTTTCAATGGGCACAGGGTATAAAAACTAGCATGGGTGTTTTTGGATAAAAAAAATGTGAATTTAATGGCCAAAAATCGTGTCTTTGAAGCACATATCATGCATGATGAGTATGGCAATAGCAAAACATCAAAGATAAAATAAATACAAACAGTTGTTACCTACTATGTATATTTATGTATTTCTATTTTACAGAACATTGGGGTAGTTTTTTCTAAAACTATTTCAATACGAATAGAAAGTAATTCCTTAAGTGCATTTTATAATATTTCCGTAATGACATATGCTCGTAACAATATTTACAGAGTATAAATAATGTTCATAAGCTGAATTATACTAGCTATGAAAGGAGCTATCTGCTAAACAAGTTCTATCTTCACCCACCCGACAACCTAACCGTCAGCATAACCTTGACCAACGGCAACGGGAGGCTTATTGCACTTGCCCATATACGATATAAATATGTATATAGGTATATATGCAACTAAAGAACAAAAACCCGTTTTAAAGTAAAAAGTCAAAGTTCTGGATCAGAACCGGATAGCAGGAATCTTCCGTTAATATATATTTGCAAGTAATGATTAATAAAAATTGCTTAGAGTCAGTTGACTATTGAGAGCTTTGACTAATTAGATATGATTACAAACAAACTATTTGTGATGTCGTCATCATGAAGCTCATTGAACTTGCATAGAGCCGTTCATTAGATGCAGTATTTATGTGTTAAGGCCTGTTTGATGTTCTCGCTCTCATCTCAATCTTCATTATCAAGTTCTGGCCTCCAATGCAGCTTTCCGTTTGCGTTAAAAAACACGAGCGGAGTTTTCACTCTCGTTGAAATTATATACTCTATCTCAGGCATATAAGATTTTAATAGAAACTTGTTATTAAAATTAAAATTAAATTGAGAGTTATAATTCTATACATTTGTAATTATAATTGGCTTTCATGTCGCAAGTTTTCATTTAATATATCCCAAGCATTATAGTGCATGTCGGCTTTCGCATTCCGAATATATCGCGTGGATCACTCTCTACTTTAGATACTTTGTATTTATCTACTTTACTCTCGACTCAGATACGGGTTTTTTACTGAGAAACTTGGCTGTGCGCGGCATAAAACGTTTTATTCTAGGCGATCTTTGACTCAGTCTTCATGCGAACTTGAGCGTTAACGGTGTGGCATTCGCAGTTACCGAGTCTTAAATATACTATAATAAAAACTATATGGCATAATAACTAATTTATGAATACTAGTTAGACTCTACTTAATATTGCAAGTAATCCAGTGATCGCTAGGTAATTAAATGTACAGTGCTGTATACATCAGTGCTACTAATTATTTTTATAAGCAGGCGTTTAAGTTGAAACAGCTGATAAGTCGGACGCAACTGACAGCAATAGTCTGCGAGTTTTGATTATAATTTAAATAATTATATGGTTCAAAACCTAATAATTATGTTCAAATAAACTAATACATAAGAACGGTTTACAAATATCAAACAAAAGTAATACTAGGGCCGCAGCTGATCAGTCGGAAGCACTTGATCAGGCAAAAGAAGCATTTACTCGGCAGTGCATTAAACATAAAGTGCAGTGCATTAAAGCGCAGCCTCAATTAACACAACTCAAGTGGTTTAATGGTCTATTGACATTTGATCTGCAGATTTCGACTTTTAGCTAAATACCCGCTAATTAGTCATGGGTCATAGAGCGAACATGGAACTCCAACTGTCTGTTGACATACCATTAGCTGTTAATAAAGTGCAAAAGGACGCGGGTTTCGCTTGAATGCGAATAGGAAAAATAAATACCAATGTACAGAAAAATTAAACAAATTCTTGAATAAATAGCGGTATTCACCTTCAAGTTGTAAAGGTAAATAATGAACACTTTGTGGGAACCTCGTCAAGTTAATTGCCTTAAACCTTTACACATTAGCAGATAAAACAACTTGTTTATTTTTAATTGAAATGTGCATTTAGCACGATTCAATATAGCGCGACTGAGAGAGAGACAGCGCATAAGAAGTAGAGACAGACATAGGGATACTACACAGCCGGAACAGATTAGAGGGTTTTGGTATTGGTAGTATTCGCCTTATCTGGCTTATAGTACGTGCATGTATATGTTTCGAGTTCATTGCGAGTTCAGGGAGCGGAATTGGTTTTGTGGGACAAAGCGATAATCTGTCTTTATTTTATATAAACTTGTGCGCTATCGCATCGGGCTTCGTTTTGTTTTAGTTTGATTGCAATATTATTTGATATGGGTGTACATATGTGTACAAATACTAGAGCTAATTGCATGGGATTGAGAACATTTGGTTCGATGCCGATTCAGTCTCATTTCCCAGCTAGAAGTCGAACGTTGTATAAATATCGCTATACTCCTATTAAACATGGTGAATAAGTTATGGGCAATAATTAATTATGCGTCATGGGGCAAGCTCTACTGTACTGTGTTCACCTCAGCTATTTGCCAAAGTCAAGTTCAATTACAGTGCACCTGAACTCTGTAAAGCTGCTCGCAATGATATCGCTTTAAGAGCTCTTAATACGCCGCGATTTGTGCTAATATACCGGGGGTTATTATCTGCTAAAATTGCCATAAAAGACTGTGTGAAAATCGTTTTTAAATTGACAAACTTGACACGCAACAATAAAGTATTTAATTGCAGCGCAATAACAACAAGTGAGGGTAGAGCTAAAAGGTTTCACAACTTGTAAAACGAGAACTGTTAATTCAGCCTTTGGTTTCATAATTAGCTTTAATTGGCTTGACTATAGTATAATTTGCATTGATTCTTTGAAACAAGATGCAGGTGGATGTATGAATCTAAGTATTCTGGGAGTTGACATGAAGTAAGATGCAAGTAAGATGTATGAATCATGCATAATTATATACCTGAGTACATAATACAAAATTAAAAAGAAAACATAAAAAATAAAATAATATTTGATTTGATATTATAAGAGATCCAAAGTAATGAGAACTAACAGAAATTTATATTTATTTTTTATACACATTTTATATTTCTCAATTATTGATTGCAACAGTAGGCAGTGAAATGCTTTTTACAAAATTTCACAGATAGTTCACATATAAATTGTTAGTTTTTTTTGGGAATTAAATTCTTTATCGTGTTTATGCCAACATTCAAAAGCACGCCCTTCTCTACGGTTCGCAACATTCGGTCAGCTGGAAGTCTTCATGTTAGCAACATTTTCGTGTTCATAATTTCCCCCATTTTGTATTTCATTAAAGGCAAGCTTCAGCGCCGGAATGCCCGAAATAGATTATAGGTTACATATTACGGAAGAGGAGGTGCCGGAGCGCATACGCAAAGTAGCTGAAAATCAGGGAGAATGTACACAGACCAAGCACGAACAAATTGCGCAATTTCGCAATTATATTAAGGGTAGGATGGATATGATATGCATAAAAATGGTCAAAAAATATATAAAATAATTTATATTTAATAGAAAGAAATGGATGCCAGCCACATCGCGATGATGATAGACATCTGGAGAGGTTTCTGCGCGCTCGCTTTTGGAAGCTGGAATCCAGCTACAATTTAGTAATATTACCATTATTTGGCATCAGTTTTTCACATTATTAAAACGTTCATAAATTATATAAATTTTCAGATGTGCAGTTACTATAAATTTCGAGAGGAGAACAAAAGCTATTATGAAAAGGTGCGTCCCTTAGGCTTGACTCTTGCCGCAGATGAAAATATTATCTGTGCAGTTCCATATCGGGATCAAGACGGACATCGTATAGTCATCTATCGCTTTGGAGTCTGGCGAACCAGCCGCGTTACAGTAGATGAAATATTTAAGTCCACAATTTTGCTTCAAGAATTAGCTTCATTGGAGCCCACCTCTCAGATTGTAGGCGGTGTCGGCATATTCGACCTAAAAGATCTCGGATTTGAACAGCTGTTACAACTAACTCCTCAAGTGGCACAGAAAATGATTGCTGTAATTGCGGTGGGTATAAATTACACAGAAATAATATTACTTCATTATAATAATTAATTAATTTATAATAATTATTTGCAGACATGCATGCCTATTCGTACTGCTGCCATCCATGTTATCAATCAGAATTGGCTCTTCAGTGCGGTATTCAAGATCTTTAAGCCCTTCCTAAATACCACCATGAGGGAACATCTCCATATACATGGCAGCGATATGAGCTCCCTTCACAAACACATCAGACCCGAATATCTACCAAAACGGTAAGTTTCTTTTGTCGAGAATTAATGGTATTTTCTATAACTATATTTCTTTTTATTTAGTTATGGTGGCATGCAGGAGGATTTTTCCTATACGGTTGCATTGGATACCCTGCAAACTCAAAAAGGTTCGAATATCGTTAAGGAGGATTTACAAAAGTTGGGCTATATATTCGATTAAGCAAAGTTCTCTCTACTCTCTGAAATAATAGCAAAGCTAAAAACCTTAATTTAATATTAATAATTAACAAAAATGAAAGAGATTTTTGTACAAGTTTGTATATCTGAACAAAATAAAAGGGACCATTTGTAATGATTTTATAAAAATAAATTCAGACAATATTGATTAGCTGGAATTCCTTAAAAAATTATTGGCGTAGCTTGTCCTGCAAACATTGATAGCTTCGGCTGTATCCACATAAATATTAATCAAAATGTGTATAACCATTTTGAGGTTAGATCATGAACATTTTGAGGTTAGACAGATGTGTTATAAAATTTAATGTGCCACACATTTGTCGTCAACCAGAGCAACAATATAAAAACAACAAAAAACGAGAGGGAGAAAGGGGCGGGGCAGCAAATCTAATGATGGAAACGAGCCCAAATGGTAATTTGTTCCGGTCAAGCATCAAGAACGAACATGTTCGTTTTATGTGTTTTATATGCAAACTGCGTGCGAGCGGGACGGCAAGTGACTGCGATGTGCCGTTATGGTAATTGAGTGTTGGACAACGCATTAAATGCAGCCCGAGTTCACAGAGCATAAAAAGATGTCGCACGCTTGCTCTCTCTCTCGCTCTCTTTCTCTCTCCGTCTATTGCGAAATATGTTTGATATTTTTTATTGAATTCCGTTTGGCACAGGAAGCTGCTGTCGTCTCGCAAACAAACAATAAAAAACGTTAACCCCCTAGCCCAGACACACACACACACACACATACAAACATTAGCTGTCTTCTTTCCTTTTGGTCAAACGATAGTGAAATTGATTTCAGTGCCAAGGGGTCTCCAACATAATCTCTATGCGAATGTGTGTGTGTGTGTGTGTGTGTGTGTGTACAGAAGGCAGCGTCATTTGTGCGATTAAAGCGACAAGATTAAAAAATTTATTGCGCAAATATTTATGGGGACAGTAGCACACAGAACAAAAAAAAAAAAACAAAATACAGGGTATAAAAAAACAAAGCACACATACATACATGGTATATCCAAGTAAAGTATATAGCCTACATCTGAGGGCACATGGACAGTGTCCCGTTATTAGTTCGAGTTGAGTTCAGCGTAACACGTGTGTGAGCCAAAAAGGCTGAACTGTATATAATTTATGACATTCGAGCCAAATTTATTTGCCAACTTGAGCATGGGACAGCGGCAAGGGTGTCCGAGTAGCGAATTAGTTCTTTACAACATATGTCACATATAGCACAAGATACAGATATACACAAGACAATTTTTACACAACCAATTTTGTTTGCATGGAGCTCAATAATACAACTGAAATTCAGAACTTATATTAATTACAAATACTGGCGCCTAGAAATGTGGTATGAAATACAAATATCGATTTATCGGTAAAAATTCTTATAACGTATCAAATTGAACGAATTTAGTTTTAATGTGAATCAAACCAAATCATTGGTTGCAGGTAAATATAACATTTCAGTATATATTTCAGTAAATATATCAATTGAAGTAAACTTGGTATTACAAGCGTTCAATTGAACAATCAAGATTATTATTCAGAATATACATTCTTTACCAATTTATTTATCTACATATCCTATAAAGTTCGCAGAAGTTAATAAAGAAACAAAATCGCTTGCTCTTCGGTATCGCGGCCATAATTGTACAGACAAATAACTGCTGCGCTTCCTATGAGATTTTATAAATATTTTTAAATATTATTTAACCCTCTAACGAAGTTGGGATTTTTTTTTGAGGTAAATATTGTCGACAAAAGCTTAAGTTTTGAATTTCATCCATAAATATTGATTAGAGCGCCCACTCGAGTGTATGCGCGTTAGAGGGTTCTATGGGAGCTATAGGATATAGTCCGCGAAGTGGCCAATTTTTTATAGTATATTTAAATTATTTTTTTAGATTTTTGGTAAAAATTTCATAACGATATCTCTACTAGAAGTATTTATGGTCGCAAATGTGCACTCGCAAGCAGCGCAGCTAGCGCAGGCAGCGCAGTCGCGATTTTTTACGCTCAGCCCGGCAAGACCGTCTACAGACGGTCAATGAATTTTTTGTGCAAATCAAAATTTATATTCGTTTTTGCATTACAAAATAATTTATTTCAACAAATATATTGACTGAGCTATCAGCAAAAAAAATCCGAAGTAGATTGGACAAGTTTAAATATATATATTTTTTTTGTGCAAAAACTACTTTTGTCAAGGGGTATTTTTTTCTGAGTTTTTTCAAATTTTCAAGTTCAGACGATGATTGTAATTGAACGCGTAGGTGAAATGTGGTTTAATATACCTTAAAAGAATGGAAATTTAATTTTAAAGATATATCAATTTATATTCGAAAAAGTCAACGGTTTGATCGCTGGACGCCATAAACTGGAAACCGTCTGTAGACGGTCTTACCCGTTAGAGGGTTAAAATATAGGGTGGAGTGTATTCTACAGTCCGGAGCGTCCGACTGATCGACTTCACCCATTCTGGTTAGTTGTACAATTTGTGACTTAAAAAATCCTTTTTTATTAAAATTGTAGAATTATATATTATTTTAATTAAGTTCTTAATACAATTTTGAACGAAACAAAAATAACCTTAAAATAAGTTTAACAATAGCAAAAACTTTGCTAAGCCTTAGAGAAAATATTTGTGTGAAGAGTGAGAGAAGAGTGAAGAGAAAATAACATATCTTTAGTTACGAAAGGAAGTTTAAGAAATTAGCTTTCGGTGGTGCCGATTGAAACCCCAAAGGAATTCTATAAGAATATTCGTATCTCTTTAGCACGTACACAACTTTGCTATCCGTAAATATAGGAGATATTGTATTTATAACTTAATCTCAACTTAATTCGCAATGATTCCTTGGCACGCACACGAGCTGCGCTGGTCCAAAGGCGCGCAAGTGAAATATATATTTTCGGATCATTTATCAAGCATGGATGGTGTGCGTTAACTTGGGGCCATAACGAGCCACCATTTATACAGTTTACACCTTCGCCTGTGGGCAGAAGGAGCATGCCTGGGCCCGGAAACGGAAGTCAACACATTGACAGCAAATATTTCAATTATTTTAGCCTGAACTTTATTTATGGCGATTTTGCAGAGATCTGTGGGTAGGTCCAGTTTTCTGTTTGGCTGAGCTTTGTGTTGTTTACAAATCGCTGACCATAATTTATTGTCATGCTTGTTTTGGCTCTGGCTGCCAATTGACTGAATGATAAACTGCGTGCACTGATAACTGGTGACATTGGCAAGGGGGGTAAAAGCCATCGCAAGAAGGAGAGAAGGAAGGGAACTGAGCGCTTATAGAGCTCATTAGGAAACAATTACAAAAACACGAGTCACGCTCTCTGTTAAGGGTTGTCCTGGCCAAATGTCACCCTGTCCTTACACCATGAACTGAGGTCAGGTACAACATGTCAAATGTCAAATGTCAAGAGCTGACTGACAGTTGGCAGTTGGTTTACGCCCACAAATGTGGCCCTTCGATAATACAGTTAATAATTGAGTGCCGACAAAAAGATGGGGGTAAAGTTAAAGAAAGGTTATTATTACAAGTAAACTTGTTGCTATATGTAATTGTAACAGTTGCGGGGCGTTACAAATATATATTATAAACGCAAAACAGATAGGACGGAGACAGTCGGACGTAACCGACTGTAAAAGATCCTGTACTTTATGATTACTTCGCTGTTTCTTCTCCGATTGTAATATAATTTACATCATCGGTGGAAATTATCATAGACAACGTACATGATTTATGACAATCTTTATCTTTAAAATTTAAAACTGTTTTTAAATTGGTTTTTCAGTAAGCGGAGGAATGAGAGGGGCGTGGCATCCAATATGGGCAAATCCCACGTGTCGCACGCTACATTCGCACGATTTAAGCTAATGAAAATCAATTTTTGGGGGGTTTTTTTTAAAGATTTACCGTAAACTTTTGTTATTTGTTTAGAGTGAATTGAGAGTACTTTCGGAGGGTATAAGGTTCAATTTCACTGGAGTCACTGTTTTGAAAATAATTGATAAAATTGTGACGTGTCGCACGCTACACAAAGTGGAAGTTAGTTTAAAAATTTTCATTTCAAACGCAATTTTTAGCGAATTGTGCAAAATGAACCCTATGAAAGATAATATCCTAAAGAAAGTTAAGAATATTAGAAGACAAAAACCGACCGTTTGGTCTTAATAATGTTTACGGATTTTTAGAAAAGCCGTAAACCCATTGTGTCGCACGCTACGTGTCGCACGCTACACTTTTTCCACTGGCATTAACATAAGACAAAAATCTTTTTATTTAAACAAAACATTATTTATTATATTCATAAATGTGCTTAACAATTATTTTGATATATTATGTTATGTATTCATTAACAGTTTTTGTTCATAACAATATATAATATATAAAGAGATATTCAATGTTTACATTTTACATTAATGTCAAATTTGGAATTTTGAAAAATGTTAACTTTTGGCATACAAGTGCACACAAAGAGGTTGGGCTGGGTTTGATAAAAATTTGTGCATTTATAATGATCGAAATTTCTTTTTTGCTTTAAATTCTTAAAATTCGATATCTACTTTAATGTTCCATATAAAGAAAAATTACAAAATGTGAAATTTAAAAATTGGTCGCTGGTGGACTGTTTCTGGGATTTGCCCATATGTGAAATAAATATTGATCTGCGTATGGTATACACTTTTCAAACACCTTATATTTTCCGAAATCTCAGCGTTCATACAGACAGACAAACAGACAGAGCTAAATCGACGCAGCTTGTCATCCTGATCAAGAATATATATACTTTGTTGGGTCTGCCATCTTCTATCTGTTACATACATTCTGACATTTTTCAATAGATACAGGGTATAAATATTAATAAAAAATATTTGTGTAACATTCAAAATTGTGTATTAATTGTGTATATTAGATTTTACTTACTTTGTTATCAATAATTAATATACTAACCAAAATTTTTATTTATTGATCTATATGTTTATATGTATTATGTACATATTGGCGCTCTTAAGGCACGCCGGAACTGATTATCAGTTAAGCACAACTTGAATCAAACTTTCCTAATTAGGATTAGGTCGGGTTTTACCCATTTGATGGAAACAGTGTATATAAACTGTAACTTTTACTGTTGTTAAAAACAAAACCCAGATTACAAGAAATATAATAGCATTATCAAGCGTCAGAAATGGTATAAATTAAAGTTCACATTGGCGCTGAGATTAGTTATAACATTTCATCAATCAAATGGCGTCGTATTGGATCTTATTTCTTATCCTGGGAACCACTCTCCAGAGCTATTTCTGTTCCGAAAATGAACTAAGGGAATCCTCCTTTCAATATTTCCGTAACTCTTGTCCTCAACAAGATGGATTTTCAAGATGGATCTAGATGTTCATACGAACGGACAGACGGGCATGGCTATATCGACTCAGCTCGTCGTCCTGAGTCAGAATATATACACTTTGTTGGGTCTATCACTTCTTCTTTTGGGTGTTAAATTAATAGACCTTTTACCTTTTACTCATTTAAAGTACAGGGTCTAAATATGACATTTAGACTGTAGCGATTTAAACACAACTGTACACGCAACAGTGTTACTCAAGTCGAGTTTAACAGTTACTAATCGAATAAAGACGCCACAATTATTCCGACTAGATCCCCGAACGTCCATATCCCTCACATGTCATTAAACCTGCTCGTTGAGTGCACAATTTCATTGCCTAGCACACAACACACAACACACAACACACATACACTGAAACACACAAAAAGCAAAAAGCAAGAGGTGGCATCCTGCTGGCTGCACTTGTCAGGGCAGGGCCAAAGGGCCAAGGAGGGATGGGCCGGGGCGTGCAATGTAAATTTGAGTTGCGAGGATGTCATCGATTTTCTGTTGATTTACCAGAAATTATTTTGTGATAAAACACGATATACTTCATGTTTAAAGTGCACTCCAGGAGACTGAATGAAAATGAATCGCGGACAGGGAAATACACTGTAAGAAAATCTCAACAAATACTTGGAAAATAGAAAATCCCTAAGCTAACAAAAATAAACTTTCGTTAACAATCTATTACTATTAAAACCATTCTTTTTTGCAGTGTAGCGCTGCGTGTGGGGTGGATTGTACGCTGACAATCAATCAGATCATATGGCAGACTGAAGACATCGCAGCGAGGACAACTATGTGTGCGCTTTTAATGCCTGCCTAATCCGGCGGAATATAACATTCACGTAATATATGCGGGAATCAATTGAAATGCAATTGAAAAGGAATCGTCATGCAAATAGAGACTGACGATGGCAAAGGCATAACAAACACACACAGAGTTAAAGATGGTGGAGTGAGCACTAAATCCACGACAAGTCAACAAACAAAATGTCGGAGGTGCGTGCCAGTGTTGCCAGGTACTGAGCGCTTAAATAGGCTAGATTTTGCGTAAAAATAGGCTAAAATAGGCCAAAAATAAAAAAAATATGCTAAAAAACAAGCTATATATTAAAATGCACGAAAATGTACCAAATTATACGAATTTTAATGCCTTTATTCAATTAAACAGGTTACAAAATTGTCTTTTCTATTAAGACAGATATTTTGGTTGTATTAGTCCCAAGTCGTTGGCAAATTTTCTGCATCTTTTGGGACGAGGAATTAGCCTATCAATTTTGGGATACCAAATTCTTGGAAAATTTCATTATAACAGCAAGACTCTTCTTCGCAACCGGGAAACGCCGCGGCTCGCCGTCCACTACCCATTTTGGAGTTATTAAATCAATTTTATAATATACCTAAATAATTTAACAATATTTAAGTGAAAATGCCACGAAAATTGGAATCAGATGCCCCTATTAAAAAGTATGGCCAAGCCAAATAAGCTCTCTCGAAAAAAATAAATAAAAAACGGTAAACATACCATAAAAGTAATATTTGTGAATGATATAAAATACAAGACTTATTAAGACCAAAATTATGAATTTTGGATGTATAACAAGCCAGTTAAGATCGGACAAAGTTGTCAATTTTAAGTGTGCTATTTCTATGGCCATGGCTGTATATAGTTTGTGGGGTCTGGCACGTCTCCTTCACCCTGTTAAATACATTATGACAAAGTTATTAACCGTTTTTTCCCATTTTTCAATGGGTACAGGGTATAAAAATATGCTACAATATTTTAAAAAATATGCTAGATTTATGGCTATAGGCTATTTACAAATTTTATAGGCTAGATCATTTAAAAATAGGCTAGATCTAGCCTGAAATAGGCTAAACTGGCAACACTGGTGCGTGCTTCAGCTACGAATTAGTTGTAAATGAGCATGCATAAAGCAGGAAAAACTCTGACATACTTTTAGGCATGAGGGCGAAATGTAAATAGCGCGAGGTAAAACTTCTTCTTCCCATGGATTCCCCCACTCTCCCGCAAAGCCTGCACGTGACCCATCGCATCGCACTCTTTATCTTCCAGCGTTGATTATTGCAATATATTAATTGGCGGATGGCAAATATTTGCACACCTTTAACCCTTTTTAATATGGTTAAGTGCTTCGACTTGCAGCTATGGTATAACTGTTGACTCTCGCTCAGCCACACGGAAAACCTCAATGGTTAAATCAGAGTAACTGCCAGCAAAAACAGGCAAGAGGAAGCACCAGTCGAGCGCACATGACTTGAATTTAATGTGAAATTATTAAATTGTATAACTAAATGATCTAAATTTACTAAAAGACTACAGCAGTCGCAATGACATTCTCCATTACGAACAGATAAAAACAGCAAAGATATGCATCAGACAATTTGCT
Source organism: Hypselothyrea guttata (assembly GCA_035045125.1). Classification (NCBI taxonomy): domain Eukaryota; kingdom Metazoa; phylum Arthropoda; class Insecta; order Diptera; family Drosophilidae; genus Hypselothyrea; species Hypselothyrea guttata. The sequence goes on from JAWNNJ010002382.1 coordinate 17,785, forward strand.
TTATTGATTATAAACATAATTTAAATAAATAATATATTAGTTGTATATATGTATTATAATCATACACATAATAGAGTAAATCGATTCTATATTCAGCTTCTTAAGCTTATACCTCCTCTTGTTCTTTAAGGGGTATCTAAAAAAGTACCAAAACAAAAAACCAAATGGAGCATGCACAGGAGAATAATTCGATTGTGTTCAATTTAATTTTGACAAGCTTCAATGGCACACAGCACAAATCCGAGGCGGCCTATGGATCTGTTCTTAGTTTTTTGTGTTTTTTGCTTTTCTGGAGGGTGTGGTATTGCTCGAGAATTGGGCGAGGCGGTAGTTGATTTGATTTTGTTTTATGTTTTCCGTTGCATCCCTGCCTTCAGGTCGAGGGGGGTTTTGTCTATAAGGGTAAGCCTGGAAAATAACAGCTGTAAACGGATTTTGTGGTCAGTTTTTGTGGCTTACCAAGAGACGAGTATAAATAACTACATAAGTAGATAGTTATTTCCTCTAAAGAACTGAACATGTGCCAGTTTGCACAAAGTATATTATTAAATAAATTTAATGCTAAAAGGTGAAAAGAAAAACAGTAAGGGCGTTGTCGATCAGTCGGACGCGCCCGACTGTAGAACACTCAACATCCTATATTTTAAATACAATTAAAACAAATTTGGATGGGGCCGACCGATCGGGCCCGATTGTAATATACTTTTCATGCTTTAATGCCTGCAATGTTGTATTGTTTACATCTTCTGTGGTTATTATCCGATTTCAATGCGCTTTTCAATATAGTTAAATATAATAATAGGGTATATATTCCAAATAACATCGTTCTATGTTCAATATTACATACAGACAGCCGGCCAGACAGACGGTAAGGGCTAAATCGACTCAACTCGTCTCCCTGATCAAGAATATATATAGATTGTGGGGTCTGCTACGCCTCCTTCTGCCTGTTACATACAAAGTTATTAACACAATTTTTTCCATTTTTCAATGGGAACAGGGTATAAATATTTATAAAATATTACACCTACACAGGTTAAACATATTAGCGCGCTTGGGGTTCACAGTTAGTGCTTATCAGATAAGCAAAACTGTCATTCATCAAACTTTCTTAATTATTAGAAACACAGTTTTTACCTACTTCATGGGTACGGGCTATAAAAACTGTAACTTTTACAAAAACCCAGATAACAAGCATAATCAAACGTCAGAAATGGTATAAATTGAATTTCCTTTAGCAGCTAAGATTAGTTATACAATTTCAAGCACTCTAATGGCGTCAAATTGGATCGTATTTCTTATCCTGGGAACCACTCTCCAGAGCTATTACTGTTACGGAAATGAACTAAATGAAACCTCTTTCCAACATTACCATAACTCTTGTCCTCATCAATATGGAGTTTTCAACATAAAACTGAATAATTTTGACCCCTTTCCAGCGATCTGCGATATGACACCAACAGGAGCAGGATGGTTGGTGATCATGAAACGCTCGGATAGAGAGAGGATTTGGTGATATATCCAGTGAATTTTTCATTGGTTTGGATAAATTGCATGCCCTAACCTCGACATCCACCACTGAACTTTATATATTCTTGGAAGATTTTGATGGGAGGAACACCTATGCGAGTTACGATGACTTTCAGATCAACAATGAGGCGGATTCTTATAGATTGCAAAAGCTTGGAAAATATTTTGGCTCATCCGGTGACGCAATGGGATATGCTGAATCGATGAAGTTCTCCACCCATGACAGAGACAACGATGTTAGTCACACAAACTGTGCAGTCGGAAAAATGAGTGCCGGTTGGTTTAAATTTTGCACGGGAAAGTAAGTTTTCTCTATATAAATAAAGGATTTCTCAAAGCTAATTTTCTTAATTTTCTTATTTTCCGCAATATTTTTGGCATGTATTTAAAGGGAGATTTTAGTGACGATTATAAATATAGGGGCATATGGGTGGAGCCTTGGCATGATTTTAACTAGTCTCTCAAGACAGTTAAGATGATGATCAGGCCAAAATGCGTTTGCTCTTAAGTGCAGGATAAAAGTAATATACTTATTATAGATTCCCAGCAAATTTATCTAACTACAAGGCTTTATTACTGTTTAACTCCTGTTATTTTGATTGGGCTAAACAATATTTCGAATATCTTATAAACATTTTAAATAATATAATTTGTATATTATTAAATTGCGAACGATTGTAAATGTTATATTAAATTAATAATTAAATAAATGAATTAAATTTAGTTTATTGCATGAAAAATGCACTGTCTATTTTGACCTAGTAACTTTAAGGTTTCTTGTTTTTCTAGCTTTCGGTTCTGTTTCATTTTTATTGATTGTTTATCAATTTTCGATTGTTAGCCCACATTTTGGTGCGTCCCTGTGGCCTACGCCCCTAACCAATCACAAAAACAAAAAAACAAACTTGTTGCGCAAAAGTTGTGGCAATAAAATACACAAGCTTCCATAGCATCGGATCGGATAACTCTCCCAGCAAAATTACATAACAGAATAGCAGAAAATCTGTTTGGTTTCGGCAGCCAAAACATTTGCACAAAACGAAAATATCAAATTAAAATAAAACAAGAACAAGAACAAGAGCAAAGGCAAAAAACAAACTCTCAACGCCCATGTCCAGAGCCGAATTCAGCTCGAGGGGGAAGGAAGTACAAATTTTGTGCTGAGTCAGCAGCATGCACCTGTGCAGTCCATCCAGAAATCCTTTACACAGGCCAAACCAAATACGGGGGGTGCGGAGGGGAAAGGAAACTCCATGTATGTATATGGAACCAAAACAAATCGGGCGACTTATCAGCACTAAAGCATCGCCCATTGACTTATGCACTGGAAAATGGAACAATGGATGCTCCACAAACTCCCGAAACTCCCATTCCGTTCCGTACGGTTAAATTCCAGCAAAAGCGCCAACCAAACGTTCGCTCTACGACTGGAAAGCTTATGTGAGTAGACGGACTATATAGGAATTTCTGTGGTAGTTTCTCATAAATATGCGCTCACACACACATATGCAGACACGCCATGGTCAGCCGGCAGTGGGCGGAGCCGAGGCAGCATAAGGTGCGCTTGACTGTGTGAGTATCTGCGGGTTTGCATGTGTGTGTGTGCCATTTTTTATGCTCTTCATGGCAATTCAAAAACGCCTACTTCAAGAACACCGAACACCGAACACCGCACAGCAACAACAGCCACCACCAAAGCAGCCGAGAGTAAGAGCAAACGACGACAGCAACAACAACCACGACAACAACAACACAACAACACAACAACAACTACAACGAAGTCAAAAGTAATGGGCAAACATAGCCGAAGCTGTCGGGAGAGAGAGAGAGCACGCGAAGCAAAGCTTTCAAGCCGATTCGGTTTTGTGCACAGTTCCTGCACTGTGGGGCAAAATCATACACCAGTTGTGTAAATAAATTATTGGCCGAAATTAACGGAATTTCAATAACATTAAATTTGAAATTAATTAAATAAAATTTAAATTTAAATTAAGTGATTCAACTTATTGAATTGAAATTAAGTTTTTGTAAAAAAAATATATTAAAAGAATGCTTATAATTGAATTATATTATAAGATATATATATATATATAAAATGAAATATAATAAACCAGAATGGGCGGAGCAGATCAGTCGGACGGGCCCGACTGTCTTATACCCTGGCCAAAGCTCGCGCTGCGCGCTCGCAAATACAATTGAATTTATTTATATTTTGTGTTGATTAACCGATTTCAATGCGCTTTTCGAGATAGTTAAATATAATAGAAGAGAGTTTGTGTTCCAAATTACAACATTCTATGTTGAATATTACGCTTGCTATTTAACTAACTAACGTCAAATATTCAAACACACGCACAATTCAAGCGCCAAGCAACATGCTTGGTATTGCTGTCCCTCTCGCACGCTATTCCCACACGTATAGCGGCTGCGCTTGCAATGCATGCTATATTACGTCGCTTATATCTCGTTTGTTTATAAACCGATTTCAATGCGCTTTTCAGGACAGTTAAATATAATATAAGAGAATATATATTCAACAATAACAACATCCTATGATTAATATTACGCTTGTTTCTGAACTTTTAAGTTAAACTATTGTGAAGCTTATATCTCCTGTGTTTCTTAACCGATTTCAATGCGCTTCTCAGGATAGTTAAATATAATACAAGAGAGCTTATGTTCCAAATAACAACCTTCTACGTTTAATATTACGCTTGTTATTAAACTTTTTGTGTTAAAAATTCGAGGTTATGTGAGTTTTATTGATTTTTGGGCGTAAAAGAGGCGTGGCATACAATTTTCAAACTAAACTTGATCTGCGTAAGATAACTACCTATCTATAGCAACCAAAACGGCATCTATAGCTTTTGTAGTTGCTGAGAACGACGCGTTCATACAGACAGACGGACAGACGGACAGACAGACAGACAGACGGACATCGCTAAATCGACTCAGCTCGTCACCCTGATCAAGAATATATATAATTGTGGGGTCTGCCACGCCTCCTTCTGCCTGTTACATACATTCTGACAAAGTTATTAACCCTGTTTTCCCATTTTTCAATGGGCACAGGGTATAAAAACATAAAATGGGTAGAAAGGGTACTACTATTTTGTGTACAGCTTACATCGCTAAAAGAAAGTGATTTCTGCATTAAGTATATTTATTATTTTAGATGCTGTGGCCGCGCTGACAGAAGCCGTGCGAGGCATAGACAACAATATTGTTTCTTGAATATCTTCCGTATACTCTATATTTTAAATATAATATAAAAATATTTATTATAATATCAACAATGTTTTTAGACCCTGTACTTTAAAAAAGTAAAAGGGTCTATAAATTTAGTGCAAATGACAGCTGTGTGTAACAGACAGAAGAAAGCGTGGTAGACCCCACAAAGTATATATATTCTGACTCAGGACGACGAGCTGAGTTGATATAGCCATGTCCGTCTGTCCGTTTGTCCGTCTGTCTGTCTGTCCGTCTGTCCGTATGAACACCTAGATCTCAGCAACTATAAGAGCTAAAGACACCACCTTTCCGGATTTAGGTAGTCAGCTATTGCAAGCAGATCAAGTTTGTTTCAAACTTTTGATAACTCGCCTCCTTCATACGCGAATCAATAAAAATCTACACCTACCTCAAAAATCTCTAAAACTATAATCGCCCACAGCAGCCACAATAAAAAAGGTACAGACTTGCAATTTGGCATGTACGTAGTCTATGGCATTCTCCGCAGATGCTTTAAATCAAATTATGATTTAAAATAGAAACAGCGAAGATATGCAATAGACAATGTTTTTGGAAATGTATTTATGCGCAACTGCAGCCACAATATTATAGCTACAGACTTGTAATTTGACATGTAAGTCGCCTATTGAATTATCTATCGATGCTGTGAACTACATTACAAACGGAGAAGAAACAGCGAAGTTATGCAGCAGTAAATTGTTATAAATGTATGTAAGCGCCACTACAGCCACAGTTTAAAAGCTATAGACTTGGGATTTGGAATGTACAAAGCCTATGGCATTGTCCATCAATGCTGTGAATTACATTACGAACGAAGAAGAAACAGCGAAGATAGATCAGACAAAGAAGCCACCTAGATCTTGCAGACTATAAGAGCTAGAAATACCATTTTTGGGCATTTAGGTTCTCCTATGCAGCAATCATATCAAGTTTGTTTGGGTTTTTTAACTCCTCTCATTCCTCCGCTAACCGAAAGACCAGTTTAGCTACAGTTTACAGTTTTAAAGCTTCAGTTTCAGTTTCCATCGATGCTGTGAATTACATTACGATCGGATAAGAAACAGCGAAGAAAACACAAAGTACAGGGTCTCCTACAGTCGCACAGTGGCTCAATAGCTAGATTTGGCATTGCAAAAATGACTTCCCGCTAGACGAGTTGCGGGATAAAATTAATGCCATCTGATAGATATATATTTAAAACTGGGGAAACCGAAATTTTAGTGAATTTGGATAACTGGTTTGGTAGTTACAGCCTCTCAAAGTTGAGAAATTTTTTCCGTTTCGCAAAAATGCTCCTTTTTACGCGCAACTTGTCCAACTTTAGTGGCGATAAACAAAAAAAGTATAAGAGAAATCATTTATGTGTAAATTTATATTTGCAACTACATTAATTTTGAACGTTATACAACAAAAACCATTTCGATTGATATATTTGGGATTTTTTAGGAATTTTTTGCAAAGTGCCTGTTTTTGAGCATATTTTTCAGTTTTACATAGAGCTCCAAAATTTTGCTCGAATTTGCTTGAAATTCCGAGAGTGACATCATATTCTATAAATATTTCATTAGATATTTCCAAAAGTTCAGCTGCAGGAAATTGCAGGAAACTGAGTTATAGCGGAAAAACCCAACCAACCTAGTGCAAAATGCATGTGATTCAGGGTATAAGAAGAAGAAAATGTACCGCATGCAGTGTCTCTGTTACATGCATATTCGTCTGTTTTTATGTGAAATTTATTGTTTTGCGTTAAAGATGACACAATATACCAACATATTAATATTTTATGTAAGTTAAATATAGTGCAATATGCAATATGATATTTATCTACTGTTTTTATATCTCAAAAATACAAATTTCATGAAGATTTTGTGGGTTTTCGCTTAAATACCATACTCTTCAAATACGCTGCCTCTACTAGCAAATTAGTGCAAAATTGATGATATTCAACAAAATAAATAAAAATAATACTTGCATCGTTGAACAATCTTTGACTTGAAACATATTTTTAACATGTTAATAAACATATATAAATTATTTTTTAAAAAATAAATTATGTATTTTACTGAAAAACAAGGTGCAGAAAAATCTAGCTTTTTTCCGCTAAATTTGATGTGAAATTGGCAACAAAACTCAACTTTGACCGCGTATAGCGCAGTTTCTATAAGTCGCAGCGTAATAAAGTTTTGTTTCTATGAAAATTAGAACATTTTTCTGTAAAACGCAATTTGTTTCATGAAGATATGTCCACCCGTTTGGGAGCTAAGATTTTTGCAATGCCAAATTCGCCGATTGAGCCACTGTGAGTCGGTTGCGTCCGACTGTAGCTCCGTCCTTACTGGTTTTTCTTAGTTTTATGTCCGTATATTGGCGCTCTTGGGGTTCACCGTAAGTGCGTATCAGATAAGCAGAATTTTCATTCATCAAACTTTCTCAATTATTATCAACACGGTTTTTATGGGTACTGGGTATAAAAACTGTAACTGACTGTTGTTAAAAACAAAAACCCAGATAATATAAAATATAATAGCATTATCAACCGTCAGAAATGGTATAAATTGAATTTCACTTTAGCAGCTGAGATCAGTTATAAAAAAATTATAAGCACTCGAATGGCGTCTAATTGGATCGTATTTCTTATCCTGGGAAGCACCCTCTACTTGTTTCAACATAAAGTTGTATAATATAGACCCCTTTTAAGCGCTCTGCGACACGACACCAACAGGAGCAGGCTGTTTGGTGGTCATGAAACGCTCGAACGCTCCAGTGAATTTTTCCATTGGATTGGATAAATTGCCCTAACCACGCAATCAACCACTGAACTCTATATAGTTTTGGAGGATTTTGATGGAGGATTTTTATCAAATATTTTGGTGGATCTTCTGTTTTTGGAATATTTATGTTTTATTTATTATTTTATATATTGTAGTAAGAAGGGTTTATTGCATGCTGAATTGTAAAATTATTTTTTAGTTATTTATTTATTTTTTGTACAGTTACAGTTGTATATTAGATCAAAAAGGTTATTATATTTTGTATATACAGTAAAATCCGGTTATAACGACGCCGCTTATAGCGTCCGTCCGGTTATTGCGACGAAAACTCGATGGTTTGGTTGGTCCCCATACAAACTTAGATGAAACGGCCTCCGCTTATAACGTCTCCGCTTTTAGCGACAAACCGCTTATAACGACGAGATTTTTCACAATTCAACCGGATATTGCGACGTGCCGAACAAAAAAAAAAACTTTAAAGAGGAAAATTTGATTTCTTTAACAATGCTAAAAGAAGCGAATAAAATCATGTATTTTGTGTTTTTTCAATACGAAAAAGAAACAAAATCATGGATTTTGTCTTCCGGATATAACGACGTAAAATCGTCGGTCCCTTGAAAGTCGCTATAACCGGATTCTACTGCATTACATTTTTTGTTTTGATTAAAAAATTAATTTGTTTTATTTTAAAACCTATTACGAACATGGCATCCATAAAATAAAAAAAAAAATTTGTTTTGCTCCTTTCGGATAGTGCGTCTGCCGGATATAACGACGTAAAATCGTCGGTCCCTTAAATGTCGCTATAACCGGATTCTACTGTATTTCATAAGAAGTGCTGAATTGTAATATTGAATTTTAGTTCAATATTTGTATAAATTTTATTGGGGCTAATTTATAAAATTTCGTTTATCAACGTTTCGCATTTACTTTAATACATTTCATTACTGAAGCACAAGAGAGCAAGTCTTATTCTCTCTGCCATCAAAGATTTTCAACTTATGCTCAAAGCTTTGCATGCCACTGTGCACAAGATGAGAAGCTTTCCACTTGCTCACTGAGAGAGCGGCAGCAGCAGCAGCAGCAACAACTTGAAGGGTGCTCGCTTGCGCTCTCTTGCCCACGAAGTGTTGTTGTTTTTATGCCGTCGTGGTGTTGGAAGAGCCGAGCTTTCGCAATTCCAGCAGGAGTTGAACAGCGAATGGCGTGCGAGCTGCTCATGTGCATGTGTGTGCATGTGTGTGTGCATGGAATTGAGGCGATGCGCGCGTCGCAGCCATTCTGCGACTGAGGGCCACCCTGCAGTCATCCGCACAGACCAGACCCGGATCAGTCGGCACCGTTAACTCTTTGAAACTGGACGCAACGAGCGGCAGAAAGTGGCGCGGCCGCGACAAACCGAAATAAAAGAGATTTGAAAATAAATCACAAGTTGAGCATAAATTATTGGAAAAATCGCAGAAATTCCAATACATTAAAATATATTTAAATTGAAATAAAATCAATGAAAAAATTTAAATAAATAAACATTTATTTAATTTAAATTAAATTAATAACTAAATGCAAATTAAGCCGATTAGTGAGCAAATAAGTGCAGTGTGACCAAAGCAAGAAAAATTACAAAAATCCGATCATAACTTGCATTTTCTGTGCGTGTCCCCCCTGTCCCCCTGACCGTTGATCGCTGTTAACTCGCCCTCGCCCTTCTCCTCGCCCCCACCCGTTGCCAGCCCCCAGCATTCGGTTGCATGTGAACCGGCGCTCCAATGAAAATGGAAGATCCCACCATTGCGGACACATACGTGCAGGAATTCAATTTGGATCACTTGGGAGTTGGGGTCGCCGGCAGCACGGTGACCACCTTGACCCCGGTCAGCGTCGCCACCGCCATTGGCCATGTGAAGCGCGAGGATCACAGCCCCCCGCAGCCGGTTAAATGGACCACGGTGCACGGGGCCGGCGGAGAGCCAGCGCCGGATGATGAGGCGGAAGCGATGCCGCTGCCCCTGCCACTGCCACTGCCCCTCTCAATGCCCTTGCCCATCGCTGTGGCGGAGACTGGCGCTGCGGAGGTGTCCCAATTGGCATCCGTATCCCATATAAAATTGCGCTCGTTTTCGGGTCATCAGTGGCACATGGATGAGCGTCGCTTGCAGCCGTTGAGTCCGCCGCCTGAGGGCTATGTGGGCGGTCCCATGGGCGGACAAGCTGTGCTGGTCAACACCTCCTCCTCCTCCTCATCCTCCTCGTCGGCAGCTGCTGCTGCGGCGGCGGCGGCTGCTGCGGCCGCTGCCTCGGCCGTGCCCGGGGGCGTGCCCTCGACTCCGCCGGAAACACCGCCCGTGGTGGGCTCGCCCACGGGCAGCAGCAGTTGCCCCAGTCAGGCCTATGCCCATCACTATCATGCCGGGCGCGCTGCCAACGCCGGCGCCGCCAATGTGGCAGCCGTGGGTCTCAGCCAGGAGATGATGTGGCTGCCAAATTCGATGCGGGCGGAGCAGCAGCCGCTGGATCTGCGACCCCTCGCGTGTCCCGGCTCCCAGGAGGAGGCCGAGGATTGGGAGCGCCAGCGGGAATACGCCATGCATGCGGCGGCAGCGGCGGCACATCATCATCATGGGCATCCGCTGATGCCCAGTCATCATCATCATCATGCACAGGCAAGGCATATGGTGGCCCAGGCGCAGCATCCCTCGCACCACGCCCATCATCATTTCCACAGTCTGGAGCACGCGCTGCCCATCAACATGCACTCCAACTCCGCCAACTCCTACGCGGGCAGCCCGGGACCCGTGACAGGTCCGACCGTAGGCTCCATGTGCACCATGGTCTCCAATTGTGGGCCGCAGCTGCCCTCGGCCGGCAGCAGCAGCGGCGCCAGCAGCGGCTCCAATTCCCGCGGCTGCGTGCGCTCCATACTGCAACCCTGCCGCCCCCTCTCGGCCAGCTCCTCGCGCAGCTCCAACAACTCGCCGCGCACCTGCTCCGGCGCCTACAGCACGGCGACGCTGGAGGATTGCATCAACGACGACATGCTGACCACGCTGACGGTGCGGGAGCTGAACAAGCGCCTGCATGGTTGCCCCCGGGAGGAGGTGGTGCGGTTGAAGCAGAAGCGACGCACGCTGAAGAATCGCGGCTACGCCCAGAACTGCCGCTCCAAGCGGCTGCATCAGCGCCACGAACTGGAGAAGGCCAACCGCCAGCTCAACCAGGATCTGCACAGGCTCAAGGTCGAATACTCCCGCGTCTGCCAGGAGCGGGACACGCTCATGCAACGCCTGCAGCAGCAGCAGCAACAGCAGCAGCAGCAGAGGAGCGGCGCCGGCGTCGCAGCTGGCGCGGATAGTCAAAGTACGCCGGAGTTTTATCTATGACGCCAGCTGGCGGTGGCCTCAACAGCTTCCTCCACCACCACAAACAATTCCTCGCATCTGTTGCAGCCACAGCAGCAGCATCGTGCCTCGCATTCGCATCCGCATTCGCATTCGCATCCGCACTTGCATTCGCATCCGCATCCGCAGTGGCCGCCACAGCAGGTGGTCAATTAGGAGCAATCGTTAATCGAAGCATCTGAAATGAGCCGTTAACTGTACCACACAAATACACTGAGAACAATTAATCATAGCTATTTGAAAAATTCCAAATTATTTGCATACAATTTAATACAATATAAATCTAAACCAAAAAGAGGAATCAGTTTTTATTTCTATTTATTGTTCTCACCATTTTTTTTTTTCAAATTTTTCTCAATATTTTTAAGATAAAAAATTTTTAATTAACCTTTCAAATTTATTAAAAAAAAACTTGTATAAATGCTAATTATTAAATATTTTATATTTATCTATCAGCTTACATATTTTAAGAATCTTAAATTGAGCTTCAGATGTTTCTGTTAACTGTTTCCAAAAACTCAAACTGCTTACGGTATTTTCCAGCATTTATTCCAACCCACACACACACACACACAACGATTTCATTTAAAAAACTTCGACAATAAAATATTTGTTCGCAAAGTAATTTCGTAAGTTCTTGTTAAGTTATCGATAAACTCGAATCGAACCTTGGCTGATAATCATTTCGTATATTGTATTCGTATACTACTTATGTAGATCGCACACTCCGGAACACTTAGGGCAATTTATTGATTATTATAATTATAGAAAATACATATAATAAAGAACCGTTAGAGTAACGCACCATATATGCATGTATGTATGTATATGTATGTATGTCTAAGTAAAACAAACATTTCTTTCTGTTTCAGCTACTGATTAATGATCTGAAAACGATCGCTACATTGTATTACGAATTACGAGTTAGTAACACACGCTTATTTGTTGATTAGTTATAGCTTTAGTTTGTCTAGTATTAAGCGAGAAATATCATTCGAAATACCCTATATATAGGGTTAGACACCAGCATAAGCCAGAAAATGTAAAAACAATGAAACAGTTACATATACTACCAAAAAAAACCAGCCAGCTTTTGAATTTTGGTTTATATCCATACCGTAATCCTCTGCAAACGATAAATGATAAAACGAATTAAAGGTTGTATTATGTTTTAAACACACTCTTACACACACAACTGCAACTAAAGAAAATTTCCTATACTTGTAATAAACTCAATGAGATCTACAACAAACCAGAAATTATTGTAAATACAAATAAAATAAAATTGTGTAAATTATAAGATAATCATTCGCTGTCTGTCTTTACCTTTAAAGTTTAAAGAATACGATACGAAAAGTAAAATTGTGAATAGTTTTAAGTGTGCATAATTACAATTAGTAATAAAAACAAACATGAATTCAAAAAATATTAAAACAAAAAACCGTTTTCTTATAACTGGATAAATCAAACATCAATTTCAGCAGTTAAAAGCTAATACACATTTGGAATTGGAGTGAAGTTCTTTTTACACTCTTTTGGTAGTGGCGTGTTGATTAATACCCTGGTTCTCCCGAAAAATAATTAATCCCTGTACTTTAAAAAAACACAAAAGGGTCTATTAAGTTAGTTGAATTAGTATATGTAATCATGATCAGCATGACGAGCTAAGTCGAAATAATCATCTCCGTCTGTCCTTCTGTTCGTGTCTGCCTGCTGTTCGTATGTCCTGTTGTCCTACAATGTCCGTATTGTCCTAGATCTCACAAAAACTATAAAAAAAAAACAATTTGCGGTATTTAGGTTCTCCTAAGTTGAATTAATTCACAAAGTACAGGGTCGGTTACGTACGACTCTAACCTTCCGCCCGATTGATCTACTCCGTACTTTCTAGTTTTAGATAAATCTGTGGTAAACATGTAAAAAATTCATTTATAATAGAGTTTAACATAACTTACTAACTGGCTTGCTATCAATGGCCGGCCAAAATTATAATAAACGATAACGAATTTTCAAAATTCGACCCACAATTAAGATATGTGGTTTACTCCCTTAGTAAACTTGATGCCATCTAGTATTAGTATTATATTTTTCAATATATTTTGATTAATTAACCATTAAGTTTTTACACAATTACGACATGTTAATATTTAATTTATTTAGCTACAAACTAGTATATCAGTTCATAACATTTGGCATCTTTGACCTGTGTTTGAATCACGACATATACCATTGATAGTCTGAGACGTTGTTTGAGTCTAGATTATAATTGCACCTGTACGTAATAGTAGAATTGAAAATGAAATAGTTTCAAACAAAGATTAGTAGAAAGGGAATTAGTTAGCTATCGAAGAAAACCCGTACACAATACTATATACATTGTTCTATTCTTTTCAAGCCTTAAATTTTAAACAAAATGTATTAAATCTATTTTTTAATCAGATATTGTAGCCGATTTATTTAGTTAATTGTTTTTAATTCACATTTCATCTGAGAATCACTAGACGTTGTTTGATTAAAATGCAATACAATTATAAATCGAATATATATTGTATAAAACTATCATTAGTAGAAAGAGAAATCTCTGTATAGTTTAGTACTAGAATCTTTTTTATACCTTTCGAAATGTAGTCAATTTACTGATTTTTAAGTGCATTTATTAATATAATTCTTAAAAGTTCACATTTCGCGTTTTATAAGTTAAAAGTTCACATTTCTAGCTAGCTATAAAGATTTCGATTTCATGGAATTGTAGATTTTGTGTGGTCTGTCGGCATTGATAAAGCCCTGCGACCACCAGCAACAGTTGCAAAACTTGATACCCGAGCGTAAACAAATGTTATGGACATAATCGCTTCCAGCATCAGCATGCCCAGCATCAGCATACCCTATGCCATGTCCAAGTGCATGGCTCCAAAATATTGTGTCAATAAACACAAATTGTAGCAATAACATTGCCACTTGCCAGCTGCTGAAAGATCGAGGGTTCTTGAAGCGTCTCCAAGCGCAGAATTGGATTACGAGTCATCAACATCCACTGAAGGCGCTGATCGCCTCTGTTTGTAAACACAGCTCCCGATGGCGGGAGCGTAATTCGGTGAAGTGGACACAGAAACCGCAGCGGAGTTGCCTTAGTCACTCCCAAGTTCATTCATAATTATTTATTTGGTCACAGCCAAAAATTTCCCGTTATTTGTTTTCTTTGGCTCTCTGGTTTACAATTCGATATTGCTATTTCCTGCTTGAAAAGCGATCGAATTAATAACGGAAATTGAAAAGAAAGAAAAATAACTATTAATTATGATAAGGATAAAGTGGGTATTTAGAGTAATATAAATATGTTACAGGGTATGTCAGCCTTTTCAGGCAATATTGGTTTTGTTCTTCTTCTGGGGTATACGAATTTCCTGCGTTCTAATGTATGCAAAACTTTATAAAGATCGGCTTAGCTTTATGTAATGGAGACACAATAAAACATATATAAAATTTGGCGCTGCAAACCTAAAAAATTATCAGCTATACAAGGTAATTGCAAAGGAAGATAGGAGTTCTTAGTGCGATGAAGTTACTCGATTTCATTCGGGACATTGGACTAATGGGCGTGCTTAGGTTCAGGAACTATAACTGATATTTTAGTTCGCAGTACACTAGCTCCCCCTAATAATAATGCTAATAATAAAATACTTGGAAATATAAGGTTAAATATCTCCAATGTTTGGTTATTGTAGCCTTTCAGCTATATCTGAGTATTATTTTAATAATTAAATTACAAACAAAAATTAGCTTATTTTTAGTGGTAAGGTTTATAAAAATACGTCTTTGAAAATCTTCAATTTTAATAAAAAAAAATAAATTTAATAAGGCATTCTGTTTTATACAAATAATGTTTAAAATAAACTTAAAATAAGTTGAATGGATCGAAAATGTTTAGTTCAAACCCAGTTCGGCTTCATTAATTTTGTTAATACCCTGTTAGTTTTACTAATTAAAAGTGAGGTAAATTTTAGAATTCCGAACCGGTTCGCTTCAAATTTGGTTTAAAGCTCTAATAAAATTAATAAACGAAGAACTCATATGCTCGAGAGTATTGCTATAATGTTGCGCAAGAATTATTTTGTTGAATTCATCCAGATATATACATATGTATATTTACAAAATATATATGAATATGCATGTGTTTGATTGTCCGTCAAGTGGCCATTTTAATTTGATTTTTTAATTTCTTTTCTGCGTTATTTATTTGCTTATTTGTCTTGGCTGTGGCTTTCGGCTTTTCGCTTTTTGTGGCCAGCAGGAAGTGTCGAATTACAATTCTTTTTTGTGTTCGTTTTTTAATTTTTGTTTTTGCATGAAGGCGGCGCATGCAACGATCCACAAGCCACTGCAAAATAAAAAAAATATGCTTAAAACAACAAACATTTTGGCTTTAATAGTTTCAATAACGCTAAAGAAACAATACATAAAAGTTTTGTTATGTTATGTCATCTAAAAAAATTCAAATTGATCGATGAACATGGAGATTAAAATTGCTTGCTGCGCTAATAATTATGGGCGGCACTGTAAATGCCAGCTGTGCTAACAATGCTGTTAGTCAGTGTAGTTACCGTTAGAATATTTCGATAATCGATAGTTTAAGCCAGCTAATTAATACTGTAATCGATGTAATCGATGCTGAATCTGTGATAGAAGGAACAGAGAAATAATCGAAATCTAGTTTCCTTTTCTAAATATAAAATATAAATATTTCATATTGGTTATTCCAATACTTTTTAATGAAATTTTTTTGTGGTTAAATCTGCTTTCAATCCCAAGTCTTTGGGATGCATCTCGAATGCCTCTAGAGTTGCCAAGGCAGACTTGTGCGACAATTTGGCTGGACTCAAGTGCACGATAAACAATAATTATTGAATTCTAATGCAAATCGCTTGGCTCGGGGCGAAGAGTGGCTCAAGTGGATAGCTTTGGAATGGATGGAATGCGGGGCACGCAGCTCGTCAAAAAATGAAATTTATGGACACGGCAGAGTGGCAATGACAATCGACATGAGCTCAGGGTCCAGTTGAAGGCTGAGAGGGTGGTTGGGGGTTGGCACATAATCAGTGCCAACGGGCAGGTCAAAAGGAGGTGGAGTGGGGCGGCGACCGACCAGAGTTGTCAACGTTTATTACACACACTTGCCTACAAACACACATGGCTTGATTATGCTGCGTACTGTTTTTATGCCTGCAGTGCGACGTGTTTCACGGCGTTGTCGATGACTTTGATGAGCTTTGAAGTCTTTCAGTACACTGCAAAAAAAGCCTGCAAACTCATAAAATATTTGTCTGAAATACTGATATACTCGAATTCCATTTAATAAATGGGTACAGTTTAAAAATTTTTGGGAAATAAATTAATTAATAAATTAAAATCAAATAAATTATTTATTTATTTATTCAAAAATGTATTTAAAACAAAAATAGTAAAACAGCGTATTTTAAAATTCCGTAATATAAGCAAAAACTTGTTTAAAAAACAAAAAAATTCTGCTCGGCTTGCTTATTTTATAAAATACTATAATTTATTAATTTTAATTTTAAATAAATTTGTAATTAACTAAGAATATAATAGAATTTGCTAAGCTAATTGAGTTTGGCAATTTTGTTGATGCTTTTTTGATTGGTTTACGAAAAAAAGCGATCATATCCGGTTTGCAGACGTGATTTAATTTTTAACTTATTCAAGATATTTTTTAATAGCATACTTTTAAGTGCAGCTTGCTATTGAACTATAATTTAGCAATTTTAAATGGAATTTTAGTAAAAAAAAATATTTTTTAAAACAAATTTCAGTGTATAAACTTGCTATCTGGGGTTGTTGCGTATTTCTTAGCTACTTTTTTAGCTTCATTTTTTTATGCCTCAAGTGGACGGTGACGACAAGCGACGCGCTTAAGTGGCTGCCACAACACCACTCCCTCCATCCCCCGCCCTCCCCTGCCATGCCCTGGCTACAGTGCGTTTTTGTCTTAATTCAATCGATAGTTCACACATGTAATCGCATGATTGGGGGCTTCCCTGTTTCCGTCTCTGTTTCTATTTTCATTTTTTGCATGCCGCACACGTAGCACACGACATTGTAAAGGGGCCAGGGGGTGGTTGGGGTGGTAGGGAAGCCTCTAGGAATGGGGGTAAGTTGGTTATACTGCAACTTAAAGCTTAAACCGTAAATTGTAACTAATTTTGATACGTCATCCATTCCAGCTTGGCGTGCTCATTAGGCTAATGTAGTTATTCCTTTGGCTACTTCAGAAGCTCATTAGTTCATTAGTTGCCGCCTTGTGCCCGAGTGGAGAGAAGAGAGAAGAAGCTAAACTTTTACTGCAAAATATGCTCGTAAATCTCATTCTGAAGGGGGCAGCATGAAAAAGCGAAAATTTATCGCGTCAAAGGACAAGTGCCAAAAACTTTTACCATTGCTTATCAATCATTGACGTATGTGATGGGATATTCAATGATTATAGAGTGTGTGGACCAACAACTTTGCTCTGTTCCAAGCACTTCAGCAGCTCATGCTCTAAAGTTGGCGCGTCCTTGGCAGACTATAAGTTGGTATAACAGCAGTTGGGAAAGCAAGCCATGTGTTATAATATATGAGCGTCTTATAACAGTGTCTAACGAGTGGCATAACTGAGATTATAAAACTGTTACCCAACACTAAAAAATTATCGTGTATACCAGTTATATGCAACTCTGTTTGCACTTGTTATTTGTGTCATGTGTTATAGTATAAAAGCGTCTAATAACAGATTCTATCGAGCGACATAACTGAGACAAATTATTTGGTATAACAGCTATATGCAACTCTGTTTACACATGATAAATCCAGATGTATAACAGTGTGTGTACAACTAATTTATGCTAGTTTAACTTAATAGTACAACTCTCACGTTTCGCTTGATTTATAATTCACGCTATCTCAAACTCACGTAGAGCTGATATAACATCACAAAATCTGATCTACAAGCTGTATAACACCCGTAACAGTATAACAGTTTCCTATTGAGCGGATATGAAGATGATAAACTCCATAACGCCTGTCTAACTTATTTGTAGCAGTTTCCAATAACAATCGTGTATGACAGTTTGTATAACAGTTTAATCTAAACTTTAATTCGAGCAAACAAGCGACACCAGCCTGATTATCTTGACACTCCCCCTGACAGCTCTTTTTATCTCCGACTGGCATCTTGTACGTCTTACGGATGGCTCCGTACCAAAACCATAAAACCATTCAAAATAAACCCACTTTTGTGCCCGGTTCAGTTTTTTTTCTTAGCTTTCTGGTCATGCTCATGTCTTCTGACACGCTTTCCATTTCTTTTGCCCCCTCGCTTCGCTCTCTGCATGCCATTGTCTTGCATTTTTATTGATGGGCTGCTTGGCTGTTTTTTACGACTTTCCCCAGCACCCGGGGACCAAGTGGACTGTACGGAATCGAACTGGACCTTTGGCTGGCATTGAATATGGCCAACACATGCTTTTGGGCCAGTGCATTTGTCGTTCCCGAGGCGATTTTCATACCCATATCCAGACTTCCGTTTGAAATGTATCTTTATCGCTTTATGCTGCTTCCGTGCTGCGTACACTGAAGAAAATTTCAAGTATCTCAGGTTATTTGAAGGTAAGAAACAAACTTATTGTTAGACCCTTTACT
>JAWNNJ010002383.1:0-17028 GCA_035045125.1 Hypselothyrea guttata
GATTTTTGGTGAAAATTTCATAACGATATCTCTACTAGAAGTATTTATGGTCGCAAATGTGCACTCGCAAGCAGCGCAGCCAGCGCAGGCAGCGCAGTCGCGATTTTTTACGCTCAGCCCGGCAAGACCGTCTACAGACGGTCAATGAATTTTTTGTGCAAATCAAAATTTATATTCATTTTTGCATTACAAAATAATTTATTTCAATAAATATATTGACTGAGCTATCAGCAAAAAAAATCCGAAGTAGATTGGACAAGTTTAAATATATATATTTTTTTTGTGCAAAAACTACTTTTGTCAAGGGGTATTTTTTTCTGAGTTTTTTCAAATTTTCAAGTTCAGACGATGATTGTAATTGAACGCGTAGGTGAAATGTGGTTAAATATACCTTAAAAGAATGGAAATTTAATTTTAAAGATATATCAATTTATATTCGAAAAAGTCAACGGTTTGATCGCTGGACGCCAAAAACTGGAGACCGTCTGTAGACGGTCTTACCCGTTAGAGGGTTAAAATATAGGGTGAAGTGTATTCTACAGTCCGGAGCGTCCGACTGATCGACTTCACCCATTCTGGTTAGTTGTACAATTTGCGACTTAAAAAATCCCTTTTTATTAAAATTGTAGAATTATATATTATTTTAATTAAGTTCTTAATACAATTTTGAACGAAACAAAAATAACCTTAAAATAAGTTTAACAATAGCAACAACTTTGCTAAGCCTTAGAGAAAATATTTGTGTTTTCTACACAGTGAAGAGAAAATAACATATCTTCAGTTAGGAAAGGAAGTTTAAGAAATTAGCTTTCGGTTGTGCCGACTGAAACCCCAAAGAAATTCTATAAGAATAATCGTATCTCTTTAGCACGTACACAACTTTGCTATCCGTAAATATAGGAGATATTGTATTTATAACTTAATCTCAACTTAATTCGCAATGATTCCTTGGCACGCACACGAGCTGCGCTGGTCCAAAGGCGCGCAAGTGAAATATATATTTTCGGATCATTTATCAAGCATGGATGGTGTGTGTTAACTTGGGGCCATAACGAGCCACCATTTATACAGTTTACACCTTCGCCTGTGGGCAGAAGGAGCATGCCTGGGCATGGAAACGGAAGTCAACACATTGACAGCAAATATTTCAATTATTTTAGCCCGAACTTTATTTATGGCGATTTTGCAGAGATCTGTGGGTAGGTCCAGTTTTCTGTTTGGCTGAGCTTTGTGTTGTTTACAAATCGCTGACCATAATTTATTGTCCTGCTTGTTTTGGCTCTGGCTGCCAATTGACTGAATGATAAACTGCGTGCACTGATAACTGGCGACATTGGCAAGGGGGGTAAGAGCCATCGCAAGAAGGAGAGAAGGAAGGGAACTGAGCGCTTATAGAGCTCATTAGGAAACAATTACAAACACACGAGTCACGCTCTCTGTTAAGGGTTGTCCCGGCCAAATGTCACCCTGTCCTTACACCATGAACTGAGGTCAGGTACAGCATGTCAAATGTCAAATGTCAAGAGCTGACTGACAGTTGGCAGTTGGTTAACGCCCACAAATGTGGCCCTTCGATAATACAGTTAATAATTGAGTGCCGGCAAAAAGATGGGGCTAAAGTTAAAGAAAGGTTGTTATTACAAGTAAACTTGTTGCTATATGTAATTGTAACAGTTGCGGAGCGTTACAAATATATATTATAAATGCAAAACAGTTAGGATGGAGATCCTGTACTTTATGTTTGCTTCGCTGTTTCTTCTCCGATTGTAATATAATTTACATCATCGGTGGAAATTATCATAGAATACGTACATGCCATGTCCTAAATATTTAGCTTTAAAAATTAAAACTGTTTTTAAATTGGGTTTTTGGTTAGCGGAGGAATGAGAGGGGCGTGGCATCCAATATGGGCAAATCCCACGTGTCGCACGCTACATTCGCACGATTTAAGCTAATGAAAATCAATTTTTGGGGGGTTTTTTTTAAAGATTTACCGTAAACTTTTGTTATTTGTTTAGAGTGAATTGAGAGTACTTTCGGAGGGTATAAGGTTCAATTTCACTGGAGTCACTGTTTTGAAAATAATTGATAAAATTGTGACGTGTCGCACGCTACACAAAGTGGAAGTTAGTTTAAAAATTTTCATTTCAAACGCAATTTTTAGCGAATTGTGCAAAATGAACCCTATGAAAGATAATATCCTAAAGAAAGTTAAGAATATTAGAAGACAAAAACCGACCGTTTGGTCTTAATAATGTTTACGGATTTTTAGAAAAGCCGTAAACCCATTGTGTCGCACGCTACGTGTCGCACGCTACACTTTTTCCACTGGCATTAACATAAGACAAAAATCTTTTTATTTAAACAAAACATTATTTATTATATTCATAAATGTGCTTAACAATTATATTGATATATTATGTTATGTATTCATTAACAGTTTTTGTTCATAGCAATATATAATATATAAAGAGATATTCAATGTTTACATTTTACATTAATGTCAAATTTGGAATTTTGAAAAATGTTAACTTTTGGCATACAAGTGCACACAAAGAGGTTGGGCTGGGTTTGATAAAAATTTGTGTCATTTATAATGATCGAAATTTCTTTTTTGCTTTAAATTCTTAAAATTCGATATCTACTTTAATGTTCCATATAAAGAAAAATTACAAAATGTGAAATTTAAAAATTGGTCGCTGGTGGACTGTTTCTGGGATTTGCCCATATGTGAAATAAATCTTGATCTGCGTATGGTATACTACTTTTCAAACATCTTATATTTTCCGAAATCTCAGCGTTCATACAGACAGACAAACAGACACAGCTAAATTGACTCAGCTAGTCATCCTGATCAAGAATATATATACTTTGTGGGGTCTGCTACACCTTCTGTCATGTTACATACATTCTGACATTTTTCAATAGATACAGGGTATAAATATTAATACAAAATATTTGTGTTAACATACAAAATTGTGTATTAATTGTGTATATTAGATTTTACTTACTTTGTTAGCAATAATTAATATACTAACCAAAATTATTATTTATTGATCTATATGTTTATATGTATTATGTACATATGTATTATGTACATATGTATTATGTACATATTGGCGCTCTTGAGGCACGCCGGAACTGATTATCAGTTAAGCACAACTTGAATCAAACTTTCCTAATTAGGATTAGGTCGGGTTTTACCCATTTGATGGAAACAGTGTATATAAACTGTAACTTTTACTGTTGTTAAAAACAAAACCCAGATTACAAGAAATATAATAGCATTATCAAGCGTCAGAAATTGTATAAATTGAAGTTCACATTAGCGCTAAAATTGGTTATAACATTAAATTAATCGAATGGCGTCGTGTCGGATCTTATTTCTTATCCTGGGAACCACTCTCCAGAGCTATTTCTGTTCCGGAAATGAACTAAGGGAATCCTCCTTTCAATATTTCCGTAACTCTTGTCCTCAACAAGATGAATTTTCAAGATGAATCTAGATGTTCATACGAACGGACAGACGGGCATGGCTATATCGACTCAGCTCGTCGCCCTGAGTCAGAATATATATACTTTGTGGGGTCCATAACTTCTTCTTTTGGGTGTTACATTAATAGACCTTTTACCTTTTACTCATTTAAAGTACAGGGTCTAAATATGCCATTTAGACTGCAGCGATTTAAACACAACTGTACACGCAACAGTGTTACTCAAGTCGAGTTTAACAGTTACTAATCGAATAAAGACGCCACAATTATTCCGACTAGATCCCCGAACGTCTATATCCCTCACATGTCATTAAACCTGCTCGTTGAGTACACAATTTCATTGCCTAGCACACACAACATACAATACACAACACACAACACACATACACTGAAACACACAAAAAGCAAAAAGCAAGAGGTGGCATCCTGCTGGCTGCACTTGTCAGGGCAGGGCCAAAGGGCCAAGGAGGGATGGGCCGGGGCGTGCAATGTAAATTTGAGTTGCGAGGATGTCATCGATTTTCTGTTGATTTACCAGAAATTATTTTGTGATAAAACACGATATACTTCATGTTTAAAGTGCACTCCAGGAGACTGAATGAAAATGAATCGCGGACAGGGAAATACACTGTAAGAAAATCTCAACAAATACTTGGAAAATAGAAAATCCCTGAGCTAACAAAAATAAACGTTCGTTGACAATACAAAACAAATTATTAGTATTAGAACAATTATTTTTTGCAGTGTAGCGCTGCGTGTGGGGAGGATTGTACGCTGAC
Source organism: Hypselothyrea guttata (assembly GCA_035045125.1). Lineage (NCBI taxonomy): Eukaryota > Metazoa > Arthropoda > Insecta > Diptera > Drosophilidae > Hypselothyrea > Hypselothyrea guttata. The sequence goes on from JAWNNJ010002383.1 coordinate 4,274, forward strand.
AATCAATCAGATCATATGGCAGACTGAAGACATCGCAGCCAGGACAACTATGTGTGCGCTTTTAATGCCTGCCTAATCCGGCGGAATATAACATTCACGTAATATATGCGGGAATCAATTGAAATGCAATTGAAAAGGAATCGTCATGCAAATAGAGACTGACAATGGCAAAGGCATAACAAACACACACAGAGTTAAAGATGGTGGAGTGAGCACTAAATCCACGACAAGTCAACAAACAAAATGTCGGAGGTGCTTCACTATGGGGAAAAATACCAGATTTTGAGTCATTAATTAATAACTCGAAAACGCAGCAAAATTTTTCAATTTAGTTTTTTGATTTGAGTTTTCAAGATCAAAGCGCATTTATTAAAAAAAAATTGAGCATGGTACCGCCATTTTTAAGGAGTAAGGATACCAATATCCTGGACTTGTGAATCCTTTTTTAACATAGTTGCATTAAATATTGTTAGGTAAATAGCATACACAAAAAGTGTGTATTTCAAATTTTAGATGCCACGCCTTCTTCCGCCTTAAAATTCTGTACCAAGAAATAAAAACGCGATAGCTCCTATAGTACTAAACATAGAAGTTCCAAATTTTGCATACACATAGACAAATATAATATATAGAAGTGGTGTAAATTATAACAAAATCGGTTAATCAACAAATAAGTTAGAGTAAGTTAAAAGGAAAAATACTAGTATTTTTTATATACTAAAGCTTAATAGCGACACGATTTATTTTGTTTCTTGGATATTTATGAACAAATTAATGCGGTTAATTAAGAAGTATGCGTGGCATCACCCATTTCCTCAAAAATAATTAAATTATACCATTTGGGCGTGGCCCGCCTATAAAAAACAGATGGCATGTTGTATTCATGCAGCAAATCATGTAAAATTAAAAAATAAATAAAATAAATTCAATAAATCTAATCGCTATAGGTGCATATAGTTGCTGCTACATTGCAAGTTAGTATTGCACTCTTTTTCCAAGTTTTTGTATTTTACTATCACTCTGTTTGAAGTTGCTAACCTCCATTTTGCGAACAACTCTGAATTTTCAACAATGAGGTTGTGACCTAAAAAATGTAATTTCTCAATATGGGCAGGGCCTACGCACTTGCAAACTAATGTTATTTATGAAGAATTAATTGGTCTAAAATATGCAACATGTTTCATGGATGGACTCGGATGTGTTTTTTTTGTTTACCTCTTCAAACATGAGATTCCATAAAAAATTTTTAAAATTTAAATGGCTAACAACAACACATAACTACAATAACAGCAGGTATTTTTTAAAGGATGTACAATCACAAACATTTAGTATAAACAATTCTGCTTCCGATCCATATTTAAAAATTGCAAATCTACGCGTTATTTTATGAAAATTTACAATTTTTAAATTGCTCCAAAAATTCAACTTTTGTTCAGCTTGTGTTGACAGTTGTCGATAGCCGACTTTAACAGCTGTTAACTTAACAGCGGCTCGCTCTGTTTACATTCCTGGTACGTAACATTACAGATTAATGTTATTTGAATAAGTCCCGCCAATCAAAAGTTAATTTCGCGAACTTTGAAAAATGAATTAATGCCACAAAATCTGGTATTTTTCCCCATAGTGTGCTTCAGCTACGAATTAGTTGTAAATGAGCATGCATAAAGCAGGAAAAACTCTGGCATACTTTTAGGCATGAGGGCGAAATGTAAATAGCGCGAGGTAAAACTTCTTCTTCCCATGGATTCCCCCCCCACTCTCCCGCAAAGCCTGCACGTGACCCATCGCATCGCACTCTTTATCTTCCAGCGTTGATTATTGCAATATATTAATTGGCGGATGGCAAATATTTGCACACCTTTAACCCTTTTTAATATGGCTAAGTGCTTCGACTTGCAGCTATGGTATAACTGTTGACTCCCGCTCAGCCACACGGAAAACCTCAATGGTTAAATCAGAGTAACTGCCAGCAAAAACAGGCAAGAGGAAGCACCAGTCGAGCGTACATGACTTGAATTTAATGTGAAATTATAAAATTGTATAATTAGAATGATCCAAATTTACTAAAAGACTACGACAGTCACAATGCCATTCTCCATTACGATCAGATAAAAACAGCAAAGATATGCAACGGACAATTTGCTTTATTGATTATAAACATAATTTAAATAAATAATATATTAGTTGTATATATGTATTATAATCATACACATAATAGAGTAAATCGATTCTATATTCAGCTTCTTAAGCTTATACCTCCTCTTGCGCTTTAAGGGGTATATAAAAAAGTACGAAAACAAAAAACCAAATGGAGCATGCACAGGAGAATAATTCGATTGTGTTCAATTTAATTTTGACAAGCTTCAATGGCACACAGCACAAATCCGAGGCGGCCTCTGGATCTGTTCTTAGTTTTTTGTGTTTTTTGCTTTTCTGGAGGGTGTGGTATTGCTCGAGAATTGGGCGAGGCGGTAGTTGATTTGATTTTGTTTTATGTTTTCCGTTGCATCCCTGCCTCCAGGTCGAGGGGGGTTTTGTCTATAAGGGTAAGCTTGGAAAATAACAGCCGTAAACGGATTTTGTGGTCAGTTTTTGTGGCTTACCAAGAGAAGAGTATAAATAACTACATAAGTAGATAGTTGTTCCGCTTAAGAGCTGAACATGTGCCAGTTTGCACAAAGTATTATATTATTAAATAATTTTAATGCTAAAAGATGAAAACAAAAACAGGCAGGACGTAGCCGATCCAACATTCTATATTTTAAATACAATTTAAACAAATTTGGACGGGACAGAATACTGTAGAATACTCTGTTCTGTATATTTGAATATAATATTATAAAACTGACATAACAAGCGTATCAGCAGTGCTTCTTTTTTTTACTTTTCATGCTTTAATGGCTGCGCTGTCAAGGTGCGAGCGATGCAACGTCTGAAATATTGTGTTGTTCATATCTTCTGTGCATATTCCAAAAAACAACGTTCTATGTTCAATATTACATACAGACGGACGGACAGACAGATGGCCAGACAGACGAAAAGGGCTAAATCGAATCAGCTCGTCTCCCTGATCAATAATATATATTTATATATATTTAGGGGCATATGGTGGGAACAGTGGCATGGCTATAACTACTTACTCTCTCAAGACAGTTAAGATGATGATCAGGCCAAAATGTCTTTGCTCTTAAGTTTTGAATGAAAGTAATATACCTATTATAAATTCCCAGCAAATTTATCAAACTACAAGTCTTTATGACTCTTCAACTCCTGCTATTTTGATTGGGCTTAACCATATTTCGAATATGAGCGTATAAACATTTTAAATAATATAATTAGTATATTATTAAATTGCGAACGATTGTAAATGTTATATTAAATTGATAATTAAATTGCATGTTTTGACCTAGTAACTTTAAGGTTTCTTGGTTTTCTTGCTTTCGGTTCTGTTTCATTTTTATTGATTGTTTATCAATTTTCGATTGTTAGCCCACATTTTGGTGCGTCCCTGTGGCCTACGCCCCTAACCAATCACAAAAACAAAAAAACAAACTTGTTGCGCAAAAGTTGTGGCAATAAAATACACAAGCTTCCATAGCATCGGATCGGATAACTCTCCCAGCAAAATTACATAACAGAATAGCAGAAAATCTGTTTGGTTTCGGCAGCCAAAACCTTTGCACAAAACGAAAATATCAAATTAAAATAAAACAAGAACAAGAACAAGAGCAAAGGCAAAAAAACAAACTCTCAACGCCCATGTCCAGAGCCCAATCCAGCTCGAGGGGGGAAGGAAGTACAAATTTTGTGCTGAGTCAGCAGCATGCACCTGTGCAGTCCATCCAGAAATCCTTTACACAGGCCAAACCAAATACGGGGGGTGCGGCGGGGAAAGGAAACTCCATGTATGTATATGGAACCAAAACAAATCGGGCGACTTATCAGCACTAAAGCATCGCCCATTGACTTATGCACTGGAAAATGGAACAATGGATGCTCCACAAACTCCCGAAACTCCCATTCCGTTCCGTACGGTTAAATTCCAGCAAAAGCGCCAACCAAACGTTCGCTCCACGACTGGAAAGCTTATGTGAGTAGACGGACTATATAGGAATTTCTGTGGTAGTTTCTCATAAATATGCGCTCACACATACATATGCAGCCACGCCATGGTCAGCCGGCAGTGGGCGGAGCCGAGGCAGCATAAGGTGCGCTTGGCTGTGTGAGTCTGTGTGGGTATGCATGTGTGTGTGTGCCATTTTTTATGCTCTTTAGGGCAATTCAAAAACGCCTACTTCAAGAACACCGAACACCGAACACCGCACAGCAACAACAGCCACCACCAAAGCAGCCGAGAGTAAGAGCAAACGACGACAGCAACAACAACCACGACAACAACAACACAACAACAACAACACAACAACAACACAACAACAACAACGAAGTCAAAAGTAATGGGCAAACATAGCCGAAGCTGTCGGGAGAGAGAGAGAGAACGCGAAGCAAAGCTTTCAAGCCGATTCGGTTTCGTGCACAGTTCCTGCACTGTGGGACAAAAACATACACCAGTTGTGCAAATAAATTATTGGCCGAAATTAACGAAATTTTTTTTAATAACATTAAATTTGAAATTAATTAAATAAAATTTTAATTTAAATTAAGTGATTCAACTTATTGAATTGAAATTAAGTATATTTAAATAACATGTAATAAATGTTATGCTTATAATTGAATTATATTGTCAACAGTATTTTTTATACCCTGTACCAATAAAATGGGTAAAAAGGGTATTACTATTTTGTACAAAGCTTATTTAGCTAGAAGAAAGTGATTTCTGCATAAAGTATATTTATTAATCTAGATTAAGACGTCCATGCTGTAACGAGCGCACTGACAGAAGCCGAGCGAGGTACAGACAACAATATTGTGTATTCAATATCTTTCGTATACTCTACATTTTAAATATAATATAAAAATATTTATTAAAATATCAACAATGCTTTTTCTTAAGTAGTTTTATGCCCGTACCATGCTGCATATTGGCGCTCTTGGGGTTCACCGTAAGTGCTTATCAGATAAGCAGAATTTTCATTCATCAAACTTTCTCAATTATTATGAACACGGTTTTTACGCATTTCATGAGTACTGGGTATAAAAACTGTAACATTTACTGTTGTCAAAAACCCAGATAACAAGAAATATAATAGCATTATCAAGCGTCAGAAATGGTATAAATTGAAGTTCACATTGGCGTTAAGATTAGTTATAACATTAAATCAATCGAATGGCGTCAAATTGGATCGTATTTCTTATCCTGGGAACCACTCTCCAGAGCTATTACTGTTACGAAAATGTACTTAGGGAACCCACTTTCCATTACCGTAACACTTGTTCTCAACAAGATGGGGTTTTCAACATAAATTTGTATAATTTGGACCCCTTTCAAATGCTCTGCGACACGACACCAACAGGAGCAGGCTGGTAGGTGGTCATGAAACGCTCGGATGGATCGATAAATTTCTTCAGAGACTGGGATACCTATAAGCGCGGATTTGGTGATATATCCAGTGAATTTTTCATTGGATTGGATAAATTGCATGCCCTAACCATGCAATCAACCACTGAACTCTATATAGTTTTGGAGGATTTTGATGGAAAGACAACCTATGCGCGCTACGATGACTTTCAGGTCAACAACGAGGCGGATTCATATAGATTGGAAAAGCTTGGAAATTACTTTGGCACCGCCGGCGACGCATTCAGATATGCTGAAACTATGAAGTTCTCCACCCATGACAGAGACAACGATGAAACTAATTCCAACTGTGCAGTAGAGACAATAAGTGCCTGTTGGTTTAAATATTGCACGAAAAAGTAAGTCTTCTCTATCTACGACGGTGATTTCTCAGAGCTGATTTTCATATATCTAACATTTTCAGCAATATATTTGGACTGTACTTGAAGGGAGCTTTTGGTGAAGTGTATGATTATGAAGGCATATGGTGGGAGTTCTGGCGTGGTGATATGTACTCTCTCAAGTCAGTTAAGATGATGGTCAAGCCAAAATGTTCTTACTCATATGTGCTGGATGAAAGTAATATCCTAAGTAATAATTTCCAGCAAATTTATTTAACTATAAGTCTTTATCACTTTTTAACTCTTGATTAATTTTCATCTGTTGGTATTTTAATTGAACTTAACCATATTTAACCATATATTTCTAATATGGACTATATATATTTATGTATATATCATTTATGTAATAGTAAATTAATAATTAAATAAATAAATTCAATTACATAATTTATAACATGTTATACTTCGGATCACTATAAATCGATATCAGTTAGCTCGTCGTCCTCCTGATCAATAATAAATATACTTTGCGGGTTCTGCCATGCCTGCTTCTGGGTGTTACACACATATTTCCTTTGCACTTATTTAATAGATTATTGTGTACTTGTTCAATGTAAATACATACATAGGTGTTTTCGAAATATTATTTGATATTTTTTTTAACCAATATTTTGGTGGGTCTTCTGTTTTGGAATATTTATGTATTATTTATTATTTTATATATTGTAGTACGAAGGGTTTATTGCATGCTGAATTGTAAAATTATTTTGTAGTTATTTATTTATTTTTTGTACAGTTACAGTTGTATATTAGATCAAAAAGGTTATTATATTTTGTATATATTTCATAAGAAGTGCTGAATTGTAATATATAATTTTAGTTTAATATTTTTTAAAGTTTAGTGGGGCTAATTTATAAAATTTAATTTATCAACGTTTCGCATTTACTTTAATACATTTCATTACTGAAGCACAAGAGAGCAAGTCTTATTCTCTCTGCCATCAAAGATTTTCAACCCATGCTCAAAGCCTTGCATGCCACTGTGCACAAGATGAGAAGCTTTCCACTTGCTTGCTCACTGAGAGAGCGGCAGCAGCAGCAGCAGCAGCAACAACTTGAAGGGTGCTCTCTTGCGCTCTCTTGCTGACGAAGTGTTGTTGTTTTTATGCCGTCGTGGTGTTGGAAGAGCCGAGCTTTCGCAATTCCAGCAGGAGTTGAACAGCGAATGGCGTGCGAGCTGCTCATATGCATGTGTGTGCATGTGTGTGTGCATGGAATTGAGGCGATGCGCGCGTCGCAGCCATTCTGCGACTGAGGGCCACCCTGCAGTCATCCGCACAGACCAGACCCGGATCAGTCGGCACCGTTAACTCTTTGAAACTGGACGCAACGAGCGGCAGAAAGTGGCGCGGCCGCGACACACCAAAATAAAAGAGATTTGAAATAAATCACAAGTTGAGCATAAATTATTGGAAAAATCGCAGAAATTCCAATACATTAAAATATATCTAAATTAAAATAAAATCAATGAAAAAATTTAAATAAATAAACATTTATTTAATTTAAATTAAATTAATAACTAAATGCAAATTAAGCCGATTAGTGAGCAAATAAGTGCAGTGTGACCAAAGCAAGAAAAATTACAAAAATCCGATCATAATTTGCATTTTCTGTGCGTGTCCCCCCTGTGCCCCTGACCGTTGATCGCTGTTAACTCGCCCTCGCCCTTCTCCTCGCCCCCACCCGTTGCCAGCCCCCAGCATTCGGTTGCATGTGAACCGGCGCTCCAATGAAAATGGAAGATCCCACCATTGCGGACACATACGTGCAGGAATTCAATTTGGATCACTTGGGAGTTGGGGTCGCCGGCAGCACGGTGACCACCTTGACCCCGGTCAGCGTCGCCACCGCCATTGGCCATGTGAAGCGCGAGGATCACAGCCCCCCGCAGCCGGTTAAATGGACCACGGTGCACGGGGCCGGCGGAGAGCCAGCGCCGGATGATGAGGCGGAAGCGATGCCGCTGCCCCTGCCACTGCCACTGCCCCTCTCAATGCCCTTGCCCATCGCTGTGGCGGAGACTGGCGCTGCGGAGGTGTCCCAATTGGCATCCGTATCCCATATAAAATTGCGCTCGTTTTCGGGTCATCAGTGGCACATGGATGAGCGTCGCCTGCAGCCGTTGAGCCCGCCGCCTGAGGGCTATGTGGGCGGTCCCATGGGCGGACAAGCTGTGCTGGTCAACACCTCCTCCTCCTCCTCATCCTCCTCGTCGGCAGCTGCTGCTGCGGCGGCGGCGGCTGCAGCGGCCGCTGCCTCGGCCGTGCCCGGGGGCGTGCCCTCGACTCCGCCGGAAACACCGCCCGTGGTGGGCTCGCCCACGGGCAGCAGCAGTTGCCCCAGTCAGGCCTATGCCCATCACTATCATGCCGGGCGCGCTGCCAACGCCGGCGCCGCCAATGTGGCAGCCGTGGGTCTCAGCCAGGAGATGATGTGGCTGCCAAATTCGATGCGGGCGGAGCAGCAGCCGCTGGATCTGCGACCCCTCGCGTGCCCCGGTTCCCAGGAGGAGGCCGAGGATTGGGAGCGCCAGCGGGAATATGCCATGCATGCGGCGGCAGCGGCGGCACATCATCATCATGGGCATCCGCTGATGCCCAGTCATCATCATCATCATGCACAGGCGCGGCATATGGTGGCCCAGGCGCAGCATCCCTCGCACCACGCCCATCATCATTTCCACAGCCTGGAGCACGCGCTGCCCATCAACATGCACTCCAACTCCGCCAACTCCTACGCGGGCAGCCCGGGACCCGTGACAGGTCCAACCGTGGGCTCCATGTGCACCATGGTCTCCAATTGTGGGCCGCAGCTGCCCTCGGCCGGCAGCAGCAGCGGCGCCAGCAGCGGCTCCAATTCCCGCGGCTGCGTGCGCTCCATACTGCAACCCTGCCGCCCCCTCTCGGCCAGCTCCTCGCGCAGCTCCAACAACTCGCCGCGCACCTGCTCCGGCGCCTACAGCACGGCGACGCTGGAGGATTGCATCAACGACGACATGCTGACCACGCTGACGGTGCGGGAGCTGAACAAGCGCCTGCATGGTTGCCCCCGGGAGGAGGTGGTGCGGTTGAAGCAGAAGCGACGCACGCTGAAGAATCGCGGCTACGCCCAGAACTGCCGCTCCAAGCGGCTGCATCAGCGCCACGAACTGGAGAAGGCCAACCGCCAGCTCAACCAGGATCTGCACAGGCTCAAGGTCGAATACTCTCGCGTCTGCCAGGAGCGGGACACGCTCATGCAACGCCTGCAGCAGCAGCAACAACAGCAGCAGCAGCAGAGGAGCGGCGCCGGCGTCGCAGCTGGCGCGGATAGTCAAAGTACGCCGGAGTTTTATCTATGACGCCAGCTGGCGGTGGCCTCAACAGCTTCCTCCACCACCACAAACAATTCCTCGCATCTGTTGCAGCCACAGCAGCAGCATCGTGCCTCGCATTCGCATCCGCATTCGCATTCGCATCCGCACTTGCATTCGCATCCGCATCCGCAGTGGCCGCCACAGCAGGTGGTCAATTAGGAGCAATCGTTAATCGAAGCATCTGAAATAAGCCGTTAGCTGTACCACACAAATACACTGAGAACAATTAATCATGGCTATTTGAAAAATTCCAAATTATTTGCATACAATTTAATACAATATAAATCTAAACTAAAAAGAGGAATCAGTTTTTATTTCTATTTATTGTTCTCACCATTTTTATCAAATTTTTCTCAATATTTTTAAGTTAAAAATTTTTTAATTAACCTTTCAAATTTATTAAAAAAAAACTTGTATAAATGCTAATTATTAAATATTATATATTTATCTATCAGCTTACATATTTTAAGAATCTTAAATTGAGCTTCAGATGTTTCTGTTAACTGTTTCCAAAAACTCAAACTGCTTACGGTATTTTCCAGCATTTATTCCAACACACACACACACACACACACACACACTTACCCACACACCCACAACGATTTCATTTAAAAAACTTCGACAATAAAATATTTGTTCGCAAAGTAATTTCGTAAGTTCTTGTTAAGTTATCGATAAACTCGAATCGAACCTTGGCTGATAATCATTTCGTATATTGTATTCGTATACTACTGATGTAGATCGCACACTCCGGAACACTTAGGGCAATTTATTGATTATTATAATTATAGAAAATACATATAATAAAGAACCGTTAGAGTAACGCACCATATATGCATGTATATATGTATGTATGTCTAAGTAAAACAAACATTTCTTTCTGTTTCAGCTACTGATTAATGATCTGAAAACGATCGCTACATTGTATTACGAATTACGAGTTAGTAACACACGCTTATTTGTTGATTAGTTATAGCTTTAGTTTGTCTAGTATTAAGCGAGAAATATCATTCGAAATACCCTATATATAGGGTTAGACACCAGCATAAGCCAGAAAAGGTAAAAACAATGAAACAGTTACATATACTACCAAAAAAAACCAGCCAGCTTTTGAATTTTGGTTTATATCCATACCGTAATCCTCTGCAAACGATAAATGATAAAACGAATTAAAGGTTGTATTATGTTTTAAACACACTCTTACACACACAACTGCAACTAAAGAAAATTTCCTATACTTGTAATAAACTCAATGAGATCTACAACAAAACAGAAATTATTGTAAATAAAAATTAAATTGTGTAAATTATAAGATAATCATTCGCTGTCTGTCTTTACCTTTAAAGTTTAAAGAATACGATACGAAAAGTAAAATTGTGAATAGTTTTAAGTGTGCATAATTACAATTAGTAATAAAAACAAACATGAATTCAAAAAATACTATAAAATAAAACCGTTTTCTTATAACTGGATACATTAAACATCAATTTCAGCAGTTAAAAGCTAATACACATTTGAAATTGGAGTGAAATTCTTTTTACACTCTTTTGGTATTGGCGTGTTGATTAATACCCTGGTTCTCCCGAAAAATAATTATTCCCTATACTTGAAAAAAAAACACAAATTTAGTTGAATTAGTATATATAATCATGATCAGCATGACGGGCTAAGTCGAAATTATCATCCCCGTCTGTCCTTCTGTTCGTGTATGTCCTATTGTCCTACAATGTCCGTATTGTCCTAGATCTCACAAAAACTATAAAAAAAAACAATTTGCAGTATTTAGGTTCTCCTATGTTGAATTAATTCACAAAGTACAGGGTCGGTTACGTAAGACTGTAACCTTCCGCCCGATTGATCTACTCCGTACTTTCTGGTTTTAGATAAATCTGTGGTAAACATGTAAAAAATGCATTTATAATAGAGTTTAACATAACTGACATTCTACCAATAAAATAATAATAATGATAACGAATTTTCAAAATTTGACCGACAATTAAAATTTGGTTTACTCTCTTAGTAAACTTAGTGCCATCTAGTATTAGTATTATATTTTTCAATATATTTCGTTTAATTATTCATTAAATTTTTGCACAATTACGACATGTTAATATTTAATTTATTTAGCTACAAACTAATATATCAGTTCATAACATTTGACTTCTTTGAACTGTGTTTGAATCACGACATATACCATTGATAGTCTGAGACGTTGTTTGAGTCTAGATTATAATTGCACCTGTATGTAATAGTAGAATTGAAATTGAAATAGTTTCAAACAAAGATTAGTAGAAAGGGACTTAGTTAGCTATCGAAGAAAAACGGTATACAATACTATATAAATTGTAATATTTTTTTAAGCTTAAATTTTAAACAAAATGTATTAAATATACTTTTTAATCAGATATTGTAGCCGATTTATTCAGTTAATTGTTTATAATTCACATTTCATCTGAGAATCAATCACTAGACGTTGTTTGATTAAAATGTAATACAATTATAAATCGAATATATATTGTATAAAACTATCATTAGTAGAAAGAGAAATCTCTGTATAGTGTAGTACTAGAATCCTTCTATTCCTTTCGAAATGTAGTCAATTTACTGATTTTTAAGTGCATTTATTAATATAATTCTTCAAAGTTCACATTTCGCGTTTTATAAGTTAAAAGTTCACATTTCTTGCTAGCTATAAAGATTTCGATTTCATGGAATTGTGGATTTTGTGTGGTCTGTCGGCATTGATAAAGCCCTGCGACCACCAGCAACAGTTGCAAAACTTGATACCCGAGCGTAAACAAATGTTATGGACATAATCGCTTCCAGCATCAGCATGCCCAGCATCAGCATACCCTATGCCATGTCCAAGTGCATGGCTCCAAAATACTGTGTCAATAAACACAAATTGTAACAACAACATTGCCACTTGCCAGCTGCTGAAAGATCGAGGGTTCTTGAAGCGTCTCCAAGTGCAGAATTGGATTACGAGTCATCAACATCCACTGAAGGCGCTGATCGCCTCTGTTTGTAAACACAGCTCCCGATGGCGGGAGCGTAATTCGGTGAAGTGGACACAGAAAGCGCAGCCGAGTTGCCTTAGTCACTCCCAAGTTCATTCATAATTATTTATTTGGTCACAGCCAAAAATTTCCCGTTATTTGTTTTCTTTGGCTCTCTGGTTTACAATTCGATAATGCTATTTCCTGCTTGAAAAGCGATCGAATTAATAACGGAAATTGAAAAGAAAGAAAAATAACTATTAATTATGATATGGATAAAGTGGGAATTTAGAGTAATATAAATATGTTACAGGGTATGTCAGCCTTTTCAAGCAATATTGGTTTTGTTCTTCTTCTGGGGTATACGAATTTCCTGCGTTCTAATGTATGCAAAACTTTATAAAGATCGGCATAGCTTTATGTAATGGAGACACAATAAAACACATATAAAATTTAGGGCTGCAAACCCAAAAAAAAACCAGTAA